>CM059609.1:600000-966419 GCA_030412105.1 Cyclura pinguis | reverse complement strand
TGTGTAGCCTGGCTCTACCCCATGCGCCGTCCCTAACTGAATTCCAGCGGAGATGGACGAAGATGCAGTTTGGTACCGAGTTACGTCAGAGCTTAGCTCACCAGTTCTTTCAAGGGTCCTTTTTGGCATCCCTTTCTGTTACGTTCTGTCCCATTCCCACCATGGTCTAACTGTGCTTAAAACCTGAGGTTTAAGGCTCACTCTATTAGTGCATCTGAAGATGGGGTTTGACATTATTTGCGGAGGTTTTAAAGAGAGGCTGGCTGGCCATCTGTCAAAGGGAGGGTTTGGGAGGTGTCTTCCTGCCATGGCAGGATATGGGGTTGGACTGGATGCCTCTTGGGGGTCTCTTTCAAACCTTCTAGGGCCATTTCCTCACTAGACTGTTACAGCGCTATGATTCCACTTGCAACATCCTATGGAATCCTGGGGTTTGCAGTTTCAGGGGGGCCGGCTGGCCCCTCCCTAAACTGCAAACCCCAGGATTCCATAGGATGTTGCAAGTGGAATAATACCGCTATAAGAGTCTAGTGTGGAAATGGCCCCAGTTATGGTGAGGAGCCTGTCACAGGTTCTCTTGGGGAGATTTGTTCAGAGGGGGTTTACCTTTGCTTCCCTCTGAGGCTGAGAGAGCGTGACTTAGATTTCCATGGCTGAGCAGGTATTTGAGTCCTGGTCTCTGGAGTTCTAGTCTGACACACAAACATCAGGCTGGCTCTCTGGAGGAAGGAAGGAAGGAAGGAAGGAAGGAAGGAAGGAAGGAAGGAAGGGAGAGGGAGGGAGGGAGGGAGGGAGGGAGGGAGGGAGGGAGGGAGGGAGGAGAGGAAAGATTTCCCTTGGAAAATCTCTTATTTTTTCCCTGCAACCCTACAAGTAAACCCCACCAACGCTTTTAAAAATGCAACTGGGAGTTTAATCCCAAGGTAAGGAAATTTAGGATCCAATGGAGCCCCCAAATCTCTCCTCTCTTCCAGAGAAGAAGAGACATGCTCTCCAATGTCCCCTTCGCTTGCTAGCTTGACAGTTTCTGGGGGATCCCTTCTTAGCCACGACGGAAGGGTATCTCGTCCATGGAAAGCCAGCATGTGACTTGCCTGGCATCACCCCGTGGTTTTCCGCGGCCAAGCGGGGATTTGAACTCCGGTCTCCAATTCTAGCCCAGCACTCAAACCGCTAAACAATACTGCTTCTCCACGAAAGCTCACAAAGAAAACTTACCTGGTGAGGTTTTTTTGGTGATTCATTCATTCTCTGGTAAGTTTACCTATGGGATGGATTAGAGTCAGGTTTGGGAGTGGGAAAAAGGTGAAGCAAGTTTTCCCTGAGGAGGCGGGTTTCCGAGGAGGGATGTGCATTAAATCACCGAGGCGGGATCCCACAGATCTTCTTTGATGCAAGAGTTAGCTAATGGCACCTTTATTTAGATTTAATTGGATGCTTGGAAAACAGCTCACCATTTCGGCATCCATTAATTTGCTGAGGCATTAAGGAGGTGTGTGTGAATTCATCCCACTCATTCTGCACCATGATGTAAGTCTCTCTTTCGCGCACACACAAACGCACACAATTTTATTTTTAAGGAGAGGTGCCATGCGGCAAGTGCCCATCAGCCAGGCATCTGGTAAAACTGGCTGCCCGGCCCGAAGGAGAAACCAGGCAACAGGTCCACGACTCCAGCATGGCCGGTTCCCATCCGAGAGCGCCAGATGGCTCATGCGCCCATGCGCCGGCGTGGTCAGGAGGCAGACGCCAGCCATACGTGACACAGTTTGTTTGCTTGCGTGTGCCTCCAATTATCAAAGTTACACAGTGAGGAAGAGAGTGCAGAGCAAGAGAGAGAACAGATGGAACAGATATTTGTAATTATTTGCTCCCGGGTTGCAAAACAGCTTTGCCAATTAGGGGAGAAGACCAGGCTGGCAAGAATTTGGTGCAATTTGTTCCCGGTATTCTTGAAATGTTCCAGGTAGGAAATTACACCTTTTTGTGCAAAAAAACTCCCTGTTTTCAGCCCAGGAAATGGGTTTCCTTCACTAAAAATACAGTTTCCTGCATGCAGGTGTGTGCACACTTGGCCCAGAATCCTCCAAATGTTGCACGTCCACAGAATCCACAGATGTTGTATTAGGTGTAGGTGTGAATGTCAAGCTTGCTGGAGAATTCTGAAAACATAGCCCAAAAAAGGAACTTTTCCAAGCTCGGAGACTCTCTCTCTCTCTCTCTCTCTCACACACACACACACACACACACCATGGAAAGCCCTTTACAACATCAGCTTTGTCATGATAATTCTCAGCCTCAGAGCTGCTCCAGGGCCTCACCAGCAAACTACACATCCCAAGATTCTGCAGGAGGCACTTAAAGTGGAATCACAGTGCCATAATTAGGCAAGCGCCAAAGCGGCGGGGGAAAGATAATCTGATAACGAACTTCTTAAGTCTGAGCCCTCCAGAAAGATATTGCTAGACTGCAATTCCCAGCAGTTTAGTCTGCATAGCTATATGATACTTTAATTACACTTTTACAATGATTTACGACCTGTTTTGACTTCACACCTTTACATGGCCTTTTATCTGTATTTTTTCCGAAGTTGTTGTAAGTTGCCTGGAGTCCCAGTTTTGGAGAAATCGGGGACAGACATGAAGTAATAGCAGAAATAATCATAGAATCATAGAATCATAGAATCATAGAATCATAGAAACGTAGAGTTGGAAGGGACCAACCCCCTGCCATGCAGGAACACCCTCAAAGCACTCCTGACAGATGGCCATCCAGCCTCTGCTTAAAAACCTCCAAAGAAGGAGGAGACTCCACCACACTCCATGGAGGCAGCCGATTCCACTGCCGGACAGCCCTGACCGTCAGGAAGTTCTTCCTGAGGTTCAGGTGGAATCTCCTTTCCTGCAGCTTGAATCCATTGCTCCTCGTCCTGGTCTCTGGAGCGGCAGAAAACAAGCCCTCTCCCTCCTCTACATGGCATCCCTTCAAATATTTAAACAGAGCTATCATGTCCCCTCTTAACCTTCTCTTCTGCAGACTGAACCTACCCAGCTCTCTAAGTCTGTCCTCATAGGGCTTGGCTTCCAGGCCCTTCACCATTTTGGTCACCCTCCTCTGGACCTGCTCCAGCTTGACCATGTCCTTCTTGAATTGGGGTGCCCAGAACTGGACACAGTATTCGAGATGAGGTCTAACCAAAGCAGAGTAGAGTAGAATGATAACAATTTTAATCACGGCCACTATCCTAGAGGCAGCAGAGCTAAAAGTGAGGATAAATGCTGGGAGTTGTAGTTTACAGCCGTTGAGGAGGCCTCAGGATTCACACCCAGGGCCTAAATCCATTAGTTAGATCCACAGAAACCAAGGGATCTTGGAAAGGCAACAGTCAGGTAACTTTCATTGATTCAGTGGGTCTACTCCGTTTGAAACTAACAAGCAGACTGCGCCTCCGCACCTGAGATTCAAGCACATTTTCTCAGGCTGTATCTGCACTGCACCGTCACACCAGTTTGACCTCACTTTAAACGCCGCGCCCCCGTCCCAGGGAAACCTGGGATTTGTAGTTCAGGGTGGGACTTAGAATTCTCCGTCGCGCTCCCCGCCCTCGAACCCCCGGGCTGGAGCTGTCCCGCAGAAAACGCCCGTGAGGCTTTCTCCCCAAACTACAAATCCCAACGCTCGACGGGATGTCGCCAGGGCTAGTTAAAGCAGGATCGAACCGGCGCGACCGCGTGCTGCGAACGCGCCCCGCCGTGGTTTCTGCTGCAACGGACTGACAATCTCCGTGAGACATTTCGGGTTTCATCCGCAGGGCCGCACCCGGAACAGGCAGAGCCGTCCGGTCCCGGCGGCTGCCGCTTTCCCGCGTTGCCGCTCCAGGAGGGCGCCTTCGCAGCCCCCCGGCCGCCGGCGCCTCCCCGGGGCGCTCCCCGCGCCGAAGGCAAAACGCGCGCCCCCGCCTGCACTTTTCGGGAGACGAGACTGTGCGTTTTAGGCGTCTAAACGATCCCAAAGCACTGCGGGGAAAACCTAAAAAGTCGTATAAAAGAAAGGGTCGTCCTTCCAAGTCCAGCCAGAGCGTTTCTCTTTAATGGGGGAGACTGGGAAAAGTTACTTTTTTCGGACTCCGCCGCACCCAGAGCTCGGCGCGGGCCACGGCTCCCGGAATCCCCCGGCAGGGGCCGACTCCGCGGTCGGGGAGCGGAGAGCAGCTTCTCCCCGCCCTCCGGGGGCCTCCGGCGGAGCGGAAAAGAAGCGATACGAAAGTTTCAACGCTCCGGGGCCGCCGCGCTCCGCCGGCGCTGATTGGAGGAGCGCGGCGGGCCCGCGTGACCGGCGGCCAATGGGAGGCGCGCCGGGGCCGGCCGTCCCGCTCCGGAGCGAGGCCGGGGCGAGCGCGGGGCGGCCGCGCCGTGGCTTCGGATCCCGCGCGGACGGCGGGCGGAGGCGGCGTCGCGCGCGGCCCTCGGCGGGCGGGGTGAGCGGCCTTCCCTCGCGGGGCTCCCCGGGGCGGGGGCGCCGCTGCCTCCTCCCGCGCGCCCGGGGGAGAGCGGCCCCAGGCCCGCCCCCCCGCCCGCCCGCCCGCCCTCCCCCCCGGCGCCGGACCGCGGCTCCCGTCGTCCACGGGCAGCGGGCCGCCTCTCCCGCCGGGCGCCCCCGGCCTCGCCTCCTCCCGCTGCGGGGAGAGGTCGCCGGAGGGGGTCGAGGGACGCGCGGCCCCCGGGTGGCTGTGGACCGCAGCTCCCATCGGGCGGCGGGCGTCGTGGGCAGGGAGGGCGGGGGTGTGGTCCAGCCCCACCCGAAGGGGTTCCCCGCCTCCCCCCCCCGCTCCTCCCCGCCGCCGCCGCCGCCGCCGGTGCCTTTCGGAAGCTCTTCCGTGCGAGGGCGCTTCTCCGCCCCGCCTGATGGGCTTTGTTGTCCCCCGGGGCCGTTCGAATCGGGACCTGGAACTCGGCGCGGGAGTGGCCTCCCCGGGGCTGGGCGGCGGCGGCGGGCGGCGGAGCCGAGTGGCCCTGCAGCGCCGGTGCGCGCCGGGGGCCGCCCGGGTACCGCAAGGGGCCCGCGGGGGGCCCGCCGGCCCACGGCAAGCCGCGGGGGTGGGCGCCGGGGGTGGCTGCCGTCCCCTGTGCTCGGCCGCGGAAGGCCGTGCGCGCCACGCTCTCTCGGCCTCGGGGGAAGGCGGAGGCAGCCCCCGCGAACGGACGCGGCCGGGAGAGAACCCTGTGAGAGGCTGACCTCGGGGGCGCCGCGAGCCGGAGGCAGCTTGGAGGCAGGCAGCCGGCGGAGGGGGAGGCGCGCCGTGGCCCCGGGCCGGAGGGCGGTGGGGTGCCGAAGGAGCACCCCGGGCGCGTGGTGTGCTCGTCTTGGCATTCGCTGACCGTGTTGCGTTGCATCTCTACAATGTAGCTAAGGATCTGTAAAGTTACAAAACGTAATATCTGAGAGGATGTCCTGTGGAGTACATATTTACATGTTTCAAGGGATGTGATGTGGAGGATGGAGCGAGCCTGTTTTCTGCTGCTCTAGAGACTAGGACATGGAGCAGTGACTTCGAACTTCGGGGAAAAAGGTTCCACCTAAACATCAGGGAGAACTTCTTGGTGGTAAGAGCGGTTTGACAGCGGAAGTATACCGCGGCCTCCACGGAGTGGAATCTGTGGTGGAATCTCTCCTGTGGAAGTTTTTGAACGCGGGTTGGGTGGCCGTCTGTCAAAGAGAGGGCCTGAATGGTGTCATCCGGCGGGGCAGAAGGGGACTGGTACGGGTGGCCTTTAGGATCTCTACCGGCTCTTACCGTTCCGTGAGTCTATAGGCCATGATGTAGAATCGCTATTATTATCGTCACTGCTGTTGTTAGAGAAGATCACGGGGTTTATTTACCGGAGTGTAAGAAGGAAGCCTTTCTCAGGTCTCCGCCCACACCGGCTTCCAGTAGGTCTTGACTCAGAGCAGCTGGGTTGTTTTGGCGTCTGGCTGCAGCCAGCTGTTTCGCTGAAAGAGGAAGGAAGCCAGTCGGCCTTCCTGCGGCCAAATCGGCCACATCACGCTGCTAGTCCCAGCTGAGGCTCTCCTCCTGTCGACACGTTCTCATGGGGAGAAGTTTTTATGAAAGGAGTTTCGGCCGGGCGAGAAAGACAGGCACCTTTGTTCTTTTGACAGAGGCGACCACAAAGGTGGCTGGGAGTCCTGTGTAGCGTCGCAAGCCTGATTTGATATGAAAAAGAGTAAAGGGATAAAAGAGAGAAGGAGTAGTCTTTCAGCACCTTTCAGACTGATTTATTTTGGCAAGAGTTTTCGTGGGTTGGGATACACACGTACCTGCCTTTCTCCCGTGAATATTTGGATTCAGGTGAGATAGAAACACAAATGCATAAATTACGTCCTGCCCGTCTCATCATACTGGAATGCGGGGGTGGTTCACGGCGTCATTAAAATGAGATCCGGCTAGAAACACAGGACGTTCTTTTAAAAATTAAGCAAATTATCATATTGAAAGCAGTCTCTGACTTGAAAGCAATTTTTAGCTAAGTAGAAGACATGGCTTGTTGTGTTGTTGTGTGCCTCGAAGTCATTTCTGACTTACTGCAACCCTCAGGTGGAGCTATCATAGGGTTTTCCGCGGCTGAGAGGATGTGGCACGCCCAAGGTCAGCTGGTAGGTTTCCACGGCCGAGCGGGGAATCGAACGCTGGTCGCTGGGATTGTAGTCCAACGCTCAGAGCCACGCTGGCTCTCGTGTGGCCTGGCTACCTAAATTTAATTGTTCAAGGCAGGACACTGATTGTGGTTTCATGTGTCCCGTCATTTTGTTTTGGGATGTGGCCTGGAGGTGGCATCCCTGATCGTTTGGGCTGTTTAAAACTGGGCAGCAAACAGGCCTGCAGTCCTCTCAGTGGGCGTTTGGAAGGTATGCGGGCCACCCGGCTGCCTACGTGGAAGGGTGGGGTACAAATTGGTATCCTTTGGATGAGCCCCGAGATCGGTATGTTATTGTTTGGGGAGCTGAGGTCTTGGGCAATGCCCAGCGACGCAGGGAAGAGGAAGAGAGAGCCCGTGGCTCAGTGGTTAGAGCAGGCCAGTTCAGTTTAAAAGAGGGGTGAGGAGTGGGTGGTCTTAGGTTCCCTGTGGCCCCTGAGCCCCAATTTTGTAGTCTCCAAATGCCCCTGGCAGTCCCTCAGAGCCCCTCAAAAGTTTTAAGTTGGGGGATCCCAGCTTTAAAACCCCCAAATTCACCCAAAATTCATTAAAATCCCCTTTCTCAGTAGCCAGTTCATTGCCAAAAGCTCAGTTGAATTGTAATTTCTTGGAAGGCCAGCAAATAGAGGATTCCAACATAATATCCCCTGACAGGGAGTTCCCCAGGCTAAGAGCAACCGATGTGACTCTTTTTTAATCCCTTTACCTGTTGCACTTGCTGAAGACGAGAGGAAGTCTCCTGAACATGTGCAGAGTTTTGTGTGTTTTTAGTTAGTGGAGTTAGGATGTTTTTAGAGTAGCGGATTAATTTTTTAGTGATGGGTGTTGCTGTTATATCTTCGTTTTGGTTTAGTCCAATTTATATTAGCTTAGTTTTAATTATACATTTATATTGTTGGTGTATAATTTGTTCCTTTGCCTCTTGTTCCCTTTCTTCTGTAGTTGTGAATCAATTTGTTTGGGTGTTCGTACTAAAATTAATAAATACGAAATCTTTTTTAAAAATGTAATCGATTAATGCTGCTCCTCCAGTTGCAAATCATAATCCTCTGTCGTTGTCATGCGGTTTTTGTCCTGGCTTGGTTTGCTTTTGGTCCGAAACTGTGCCTCGCAGGACGATTCACGGAGGTGCAAAAGAACGTGGGAAAGATTCTCACTCCAAATTTTCTCTTTTCCAGTTCCCTGTTTGTAGCAAACGATGCAAGAAGGACTTCAACAATGAGTGACATGGAAAGGAAACAGTTCAGCTCGGTGGAAGAGGAGCGCAATTACTGGAAAGAGCTTGCCACAAAATATAAAGAATGGTATAAGGACTGCTGGTTTTGTTTTTCCATATATTTTTAACCATTCTCTCTCTCTCTCTCTCCTTTCTCTTCTCTGCTGGTTTTGTGGCTTAACAGTGTAGTACACTGGCTGGGAGGGTTCTGGGGTATGTAGTTCTCCAACAGGAAACTAAACCCCCTGCCCTGGGTATCAAGGGTGGGCAAAATGGATCCAATTTCCAGCCCCAAAACCTACATAGGGAACAGTCCCGAACACAGTAAGCCCAATTGCCTTCATTTTCTTCTGCAGTCACTCTCAAAATGGTGACAGTCCACCGTTTTGAGAGGGACTGAAGAGGGAAATGGTAGTATTTGTGGTAGTACCAAGTTCTGGAGATGGGATGAGGATATTTCCATGTATTTTCATATGTTTGGAGGATGTCCTCATAGTTTGTGGGCAACTTCTTTTAAAAAATTGGTGGGTCGGGTCGCTTCATGGGTCACAAAAGTGGTATCCCTGGGCCATGTGAAACCCGAGAGCCACATGTGGCCTCTCCCTGGTTTAAAAAATGTCTATTTTCCTTCCCCTTTCAGTGCGGAAAACGCCCAGGCGGAGCTGCGGGAGTTTCAAGAAGGGAGCCGGGAATACGAAGCGGAGCTCGAGATGCAGCTCCAGCAGGTGGAGACCCGGAACAGAGACCTCCTTTCGGACAACAACCGCCTCCGGGGGGAGATCGAATCGGTTAAGGTGGGGAGCGGCTGTAAGGAACCCCCAGTCCCTACAAAGCCTATCTGCTAAAGTCAGCTGGGTGCTAAAAGCAGGAATTGGTTTCCTTCTCGTCCTGCTTTCGGAATTCCCACCTGCTTGGTCCCTGGGAGAAACGTGGATTAATTTATTTTTATTACAGGTTGAGCCTTATCCGGAAATCCAAAAACCTGCAAAGACGGAAACATTTTGCTGCCAACTTCCTGCTTCCACTTTCAAGGTGGTGGCGATGGGACTCTTGCCCGTTCGTCCCTCGGATCTCAGGGGCGCCGCTGCCGTCGCCTTGAAGGTGGGAGCGGGCGGCTGGCTGCAGAAAGAGAGCGACCGAGGAGCTGTGAAATGGCAGGTGGTGTGGAGCCGCACTGAGCGCCGCGCTTGGGGCGGAATATTAATTAAATACAATTAACAAACTCAGCAACTTGGATAGAGCCTTCAGAGTTTGGGCTAAAGCAATCTTTAATGCCATAGCTACACTGCAGAGGTGTTACACCATCCAACCCCTCCATTTGACCCTGGAAGTAATTTTTCCAAGCTGTGCATCAGCCTGATAAAAAAATAACGAAAAACTGGATTATTTGGCCAGCATGAGATGTGAAAGGGAAGTCCTGGCCATAACTCTTTGGTGCTAAAGTAGCATTAAAAACTTAGAAAAATTAAATGGGATATTGCTGCGCCCCCATCCTTTGGTTGTCAGAAACCTGACGGAAAAGCTTTTTGACGGGAGGCAAGGCCGGGTGACAATCGGTCCATTCATTTGTTGAAGCGGCAAAGAATTGCTGCAACCGTCCCAGCAGGGAAAGGAGCAAAAACAATGGCGTGATTGATGCTTTGTTCAGCTGCCTGTCAGCTACAGCGGGGTGGAAGCGCAGGCCGAGCGTCAGGAGGCTGATCCTGAGTTCGGGACCGCCGGGCATGGGGAGGGACGGCCTTTGGAAGTTGTACGGGGGGCTCGGAGGACACGAGGCCGGATCGGGGTCAGGGGCAAGAGGAGCAAGAGGGAGGAGCTGCCAGCCCACCCGGCGTGCGCGTTGTTTGCCCATCCAGCTTCTGCCGTTCTGAAAAGCAAGGGGCAGAGTTCATGACCTGCCAAAGACGTGGAGGGTTCAGACCTGCAAAAGATCGTGGAGGGCCACAATGCCCGATCAGCCAGCCGGTTGTCTTTGGCGATGTCCAAGCAGCGCCATAAGGGGGTGAATTTGGGGGCAAGAGGAGACCTCGTTCCTTGCAGCCGTCTCCTCTCCGTATGGAAGAACTGTTGGATCTTACGTTAATTTGATTCTGGGAGTCAAGTGAGGGAGTTTTCCTCCCTTCTCTCGCTGCCTGCGCAGTCCCGGAGCTACAGTCCCTGTCTGGCAAAACCAGTTTAACTCTGCAGGTTAGATATCCTCCATCTGGTTTTTCAGCCTGAGTCTGCCTTGCAGACCTGTAGAGAAAACAGAAAGAAACTGGGTTTTAAAAGTGGAACAAGAAGTAACAAGAAACAACAGGCGTATCTCAATTAACAAAGCTTCGGACAAAGAAGCTCCCTTTTTACACCATTTCACAGATCCTCGGTCTCTCTCATTTTGCTGCCTGTTTCCGCCTTCGAAGCGGCGGATGAGACAATTCTCATATCCGAGAGGCGGAAGGAGGAGGAGAGCCGAAGCCGCTGCCTTGAAGGCGGAAGCGGGCAGCTTATGGCAAGAAGTTTTGGGTTTTGGAGGTTTCTGGATTTCTGGACAAGGGATATTCAGTCTGTACTGTTTTTCATCTCCTCTCTCACCGGGCTCCCCTCTTCCCATTCTTTTGAAAAATTAGGAGAAGATCACAGCCCAGCACTCGGAGGGCTACCAGCAGATCTCGGCTTTGGAGGAAGAGCTGGCCCAGACGAAGGCCATCAAAGACCAGCTGCAGAAATACATCCGGGAACTGGAACAGGCCAACGACGACCTGGAACGAGCCAAGAGGTACTGACCGAGATGGGGGGGGGGTCAACCCCAGTTCTCTCCCTCCCCCAGTTGTTGTCTTAAGGGAGCAGAGCTGGATGTTCACGTGGCAGAAACTGGTGCTGGCTCTTATGGCAGTGAGTCCGCTCCCGGCTTCAGTCTGAACTTTAAAGGCACTCTATACAAGGTGGGGGTGGAAGTAGCAATAGGGTTTGGCACCTTGGCCGGCTATTTAGTGTTCAGACTAAAATCCAGACCGGATTTCTGAGTTTGGGAACTTTAAAGAAGCTGACCAAGGTGCTAGACCTATTGGAGGGGAGGATAGGGATCAGCATCTTAGAGAGCTTTAGTTCAGACTAAAACCCAGAGCAGATATGCTACCATCCTGAAGTCTGAGCTGCTTGGTCTGCCCCCCACTAGTCTGCTTATGTAATTTCCCAGTTCTGATGCCTGCATATCTTAATTTCATTTATGAAAACGTAACTCTGTGTGGGATTCTAGCTGTACCTTGTCGGCAAATAAATAAATAAATACATTTTGGAAACAGCTTGGAGGCTCCCTACCGTCCTCCTTGTTCCATGCCCGATGCTTAGCGCGACCGTTCCAGCACGGCTTTTCCTCCTTTATCCTCCGCAGGGCCACCATCATGTCCTTGGAAGACTTTGAGCAGCGCCTGAACCAGGCTATCGAGCGCAACGCCTTCCTGGAGAGCGAACTGGATGAGAAGGAGAACCTCCTGGAATCGGTCCAGCGACTGAAGGACGAGGCCCGAGGTGAGGCAGGCCGGCCGCCCGCCCTTAGGTGGATGTCCGGTTGCGCAGTCCAGCACTGAGCCAGACGCCCTCCCTGCGAAGCAGGCCTGGAAGGGAAGGGGAGGGGTATCTCTCCTAACCATCATACTTGCATCTTCTTTCCTCCAGGGACAACTTCAGGGCACTCCGCTCTCAAATAGGCCGTGTGTTTGGGGTGCCCAGTTAATGGAGCATTTGGCACACTTGTCTACTTGAGTGCCATTTCTGTTCAAGCTGTGAGAGCCTCACCTCTCTGACTCATGTGAGAAATTCAGAGAAATCCACATTCTTTTTGAATAGCTCTAACCATTGCATATCTAGAAGGCTGCCCTTTTTGCATCCAAGGTGCAAGAGGCAGAAAGAAGGGAAAGTGTTTTAGCTTTGTGCATGGGATATATTTATTTTGGCTCAGTGTAACCTTAACAAAATGTGAAATGGCAATACATTTATCCTAACTGTTTTGTAGTGTTTATAATTACATTGTTTTATTATTTGTAATTGTTTGAAATGGTCAATAACCTAATTCACTAAATTGATCTCTTTTGTAGATCTACGTCAGGAATTGGCCGTGCAGCAAAAGCAGGAGAAACCCAAGGCTTCAGCAGAAGGTTTCTCGGAAGCAGAGCAGATGGATACGGCTGTCCAAGCCTCTTTATCTGGGCCGTCCACCCCTGTAGCCCACCGGGGGTCCAGCTTTGGAATGAGTACCCCAGGGATGTTCAGAAGAGGTGAAGGGGTCATCTTAACTCCCCTGCTCTTTCCCACGAGGGTGTCCTTTCCTTTGAGCTAAGAACACTTCTAATACTGGGTATTTTTAAAGCAGCAGCTCCCACCTGTGGTCAGGAAAGAGGAGTAACCATGCAGTGCGCTTCAGTATACTTCACTGTGGCTTAATTAACTATAATAACCCAGCAATGAATAAATGGTAGCTTGTGGAGGAGCTGCAGGGTGGAAGAGAATCCAGAATGAAAATGTTAATTGGCCTTGGAATTTCAGCTATGACTTTAAAAAAAAAGAACTTTAAGCTCTCCTTATGGTGAAGTTCCAAATATCTTAAAGAATATTTAAATATTAAAATTTAAAGAATGTCTCCTGATACTTGCAAACCTCTTCCCACAGCTTTGAGGACTTGTACGTTTCTACTTTGACACAAAATCTAAAAACTAATAGTCATGGGTTGCTAAATTCTGCCCTTTACTTTTTTCACCTGTACTTCTGCAAAGTACTATGTAGTGCTTGCTGTGAATTTGCACTGTATAAATGAAATTATATACTCTTTTTTCCCCTCAGGTTTTGAGGAGAGTTATAGTGCAACTCCACTCACACCGGCTGCCAGGATATCAGCACTCAATATTGTGGGGGACCTTCTCCGGAAAGTTGGGGTGAGTGGCTAGCATTTGGTTGAATGCTGTGTGGAAGGAAGGTACAGGGAATGGTGGAATGGAGTCATATTCAGATATTAATTTGCCTTTTCCAAAACCCTTGGAATTGGAGAGAAGGGCAGGAATCTTGTAGGTTGGATTTCCATCTCTGTGCATCCGTACACTGTGTGGTTACTGCAGTTTGATGCCACTTTTAGCAGCCATGGCAAAGTCCTAAACAATCCTGGGATTATTGTGGTGTGTGTGTGTGTGTTTGCACAGTGAGTTTCTGCTCTTGCATTTGAACTTTGCAGAGGAGAAATCCCTGGTTGATAAATTCTTGAAACCGATTGGTCCTTCAGATGTATAAATGCCTCGCACCCCACAGTTCATTCCGGAGCTTGGACTAATTGTCCCCTTTTCTCCCATGGGGGCCCTGAACCAAACCCACCTTTTGCTCCCAGGCTCTGGAATCCAAACTAGCCTCCTGTCGAAACTTCGTCTACGACCAAGCCCCGTACCGAAGCACCGTGCCCACCCCGGTCTGTTTGGGCAGAGAGGCCTTTGAGAGACGGCTCAGTGGTCCCTACGGTTCCCAAGGGTAAGTCCTCGGGGTCCCACATATCCACAGGGAGTAGAAACCTGGGTGGCGTTGCTTTCCTCAGCCGGGGGTTCAGTCTGATGAAGACTTCCAACAGTGTGAGGAGACTTGTTTGTCTTTGCACATTTCCGAAAAGTTCTTTTGAGGCTGGCCTCCCCCTTCCCTGAGCACACGCCCTGGTGATGCCATGCGCCAGGATTCTCTTGCATGCTCACCTGTTAAGCGCCAGGACAACACACAAAACTGTTTTGTAACCGTTCCTGGCCTCACGTAAACTTTCTGGAACATTACATAATGGAGCTGTGCCTTGCCCTGCCCACGGAGAGTTCCCTCCAGGCCAAGAAAACATCTCCAACAGGTCTCTTTATTCCAAGGTTTTGCCCCATCTGCTCAAGTGTGTCGTAACTTGCTGCAACAAAATGTTGCAGCATGGAATGAGTATTGCCACAGTTGAAACCGTGTCCTTTCCTAATGCTTCCTCTTCTTGTCCGCCTTCAAGTCATTTCTGACTTATGGCAACCCAAAGGAAAACCTATCATAGGGTTTTCTTGGCAAGATTTGTTCAGAGGGAGGTTGCCCTTGCCTTCCTCTGAGGCTGAGAGAGTGTGACTTGCCCAGGGTCACCTTGTAGGTTGCCAAGCAGGGCTTTGAACCCTGGTTTCCCGTAGTCCAGTACTCAAAGTGCTTCACCGTGCTGGTTCTCACACATCTAGGAGGCCTGAACTTTGCCCACCTCCCCGCTATAAATGTTCTGGTGGGGGGGGGGTACACTTAGTACTTTTTGGAAGCAGGAGAAGGAAGGCAGATGTCTAGAAGGGAGACTAAGGTTTAAGAGTGCCAAGCACCCCAGCTCCCTCGAGCAGCAAGAAAGGAGACTTGCGAATTCGGACATTTGGAAGCAGAAGAAGACAGGCCAGACTGTCATATTACTTCCTAAAATCTGGCCCGTCCTTAGAAGGGATCCCAAGCACCATCCATGCAGGAAGCCTTCTGCTTCCACGTTTCCTGGCTCTTGTGAGCACACCCACTTGTGCGTTTTTTCCTCCCCAACTTCACAGGTTGCCCAACCGGCTAGATTTGGGGATGCGGCCGTCCAACCTCGCAGGGCCGGTGGGCCTCCCTCCGCAAGGTGTCCAAATGCTTCTCTGAGGGACCAGGAGGATGGAAACGGTCTCCTCCGCACAGAAGATTGCTTCTTTGCCAGTTTTTAAGGCAATACTAACATCCAGTCCTGGCTGCTTGCCTGTGATGAACCGACAGGGGAGGAAGACAATTAAAATGTGGGGAAAGAGCTATACGGGGAGAGGAGGAACTACATTTAATTCCACCAGGCTTTTCTTTCCCTGGTGGTGGAGGGGAACAGCAGAACTGCAGTCCTGGGCACAGACTTGCAAACAGCAACAGCAAAACCCAGAGTGTTGGAGGGATCCACCGAACAGGGCAAACCGGACTCTTTCAGTCTACCAGTAGCTGCTCTCTTGGGCAGCAGGCTTCCAGAAAGGAAACGGGGGCATCCTTGCAATGTCAATGCCAGCCTTCAGATGGAATCCACCGTTGCCTGGGGACACCGATCTCATTGCAAAAGCCAGCTGGGTGGAGCAAACCACCCATTTAGAAATTGCCAGAGGGGTAGGATGTTGTTTCCTGCAGATGAGAAATAGTTGGTCCCGATCGAGCTTGTGCCTGCCTGCTTGTGCCTACCCAGGTTGGCATCTTCCTTCTGGATGGCTTTGCTCTCCGTGACTGGTCAAGATGTCACCCCGTCCATCCCTTTGTGTTAAGTGCCTGCCTGTGGTCGGAGCAAAGGGAGCTTTTGCTCTCCTGGGAGTTACTTAGGGAATGGCATTTTAGTTGAAAGCAACCAACCTTGAAGCCCTCTTCAGCTTTTAAAAACAAAGGAGCCTTGCATAGATAGATAGATAGATACGTATATATTTTTAACACAGAATTCCTGATGTGATGCACAGCTGTCTTCATTATTTGACTTTTCAGTCACCTAAGAGCCAGGCCTGTGGGTTTTTGGAAGGAGAGAGAATGTCTTTTTGCACTGTGGTGACAGAGGACGTGCGTGGCTGCAGTCTGGCATCAGGAGATACAGCTGCAAGGCATAGTTGAATAGTTCCCCACCCACTTTTCCCCAAAACCCGCTGTTTCGCAGTTGCAGCCCTCCATTTCTCAGCCGGGGGAGGCGGGGGAGTGGCAAAGCAGTATCCAGCGATTGTCCTACGGCCAGCGGGCCGAGGGATTCTCTGCTGCTCCCCTTGCTCTCCGCCAGCCAGGAAGCAGCCAGGTTCAGGGGTCTGCAGCTGAGAAAAGGGGGAATTTGGGAGTGGATTGTTGCACAGTCTGTAAAGAATTTTTAGCTCTGAAATGACCCCAAAGGTGAGTTGCGTGGTGTTACGTATGACTTAATTCTCCAACAGATCACCAGCTATCTGTTCTTGAAATCTTCCTTGTCTGTGCAAGAGGACTTAAGGCAGAATTGCAGCTTTTTATTCTGTGGAGCAGCTTTGCCAACACCGGGGTGATTTTCCCGCAAGGGTGTCCTGTTCCCCTGTCCGGTCTCTTCACAGATGAAAACCCAATGTGGCTGCACGGCAACTCCCAGGATTCATTAGGTTGTCTTGAAGGCTGCTGGGAGTTGGAGTCCAGCAATCTTTAGGTACTTGTTTGACCACGTGAACCCTGCTCAGTTTTTCCTATAATTTGTGCTAAATGGGCAAGCCATCTGAAATTAAATTAATCATAACCAGAGTAGGGAATGAGGGACAGATTGCCTATAATACCTTCCTTTAGGTACGTTCCAGAACGCAACAAGGTGCTAGTCCTCTGTGAGCGTTAAATGAAACCTTGAGCGTTTATTTCAGTGTCTTGTGAAAGCTGGGAAGCCATGCCTGTCTTTTTCTCTTGAGACAAGACAACATACCCTGTGGTTTTATAAACCTTTATTAGTGTGTGTCGAAGCACAAAGTTCATCAACTAAAATGGTAAACAATTTAATTTTGGGGGGGGTTTTTTGGCTTGTTTCTTTGGAAAAATGGAGGGAGAAAAATATAAGTGGCAAAGAAAGGCACTTTTGCTCTTGTGAAGTGAGTGAATCTGGGGACAGAAGGGTTAAAAGGGAGCAAAAAATTCGGGTGGGCTTTCCCCCTGGAGTGGAGTGGACGTTGGTTATGCCATAAAATGTTGCATTTCTGCCTCTGTGGAGTATAATAACTCTTAGGAACGGGAATTAATAACAATAATAATCCTGCAACAGCGTAGAGTATCAGTGCTTACACTCAAGTAAAAGGCGGTTGTGCTCTCATTGAGGCCATGAGATGGGGGTGTAACGTGGCTTTTGGAAAAAAATAAAGCAGCAGACTGTGCTAAAAATTACCCCCTTGCCTTGGTTTCTATTTTCTTTTCTCTCCCATTTGTTTTCTTGGTATGGGATTTTTTTTTTTTTTTTTTTTGGCTGCAGTATTTAAAATTGGCAAGAAGCGTGGCAAAATTGGAGGCTCTCATTCTGCTTTGGTTCCATTGAAGTCCCCGTCTCGGGCATCCCCGTCTTCTTCGGCGCCTTCGGCGGCGTTTTCGATGGTGCGCCTGCCGCCTCCGCCACCCCCGGATCGGCGGGTAGGGGCGAAGGAGGTCGGCTCGTTGCCCCGCCTGCAAGGAGAGGGGATTTTGGGAGGGGAAAGAGACAAGAAAGTGGAGAAAATCACAGCTGCAAACCTTCACCGTTACCGGAGAAAGCGAACGATTTCGCTAAGGCAAAGGGGGCGGAAATGTTTAGCATGCAAGACAGTGGCATCCCCATCCCTAGTTTGGGCCTGTCTCCTTCCTGCGGGGCAAGGGGTCCGGGCACCGCGGGGGCTCATAGAACCGGAAGGGGGCTCCCCGAAGTCATTCAGTCCAACCTGTCTGTCTGCAAGAGTCCTCCCCACGCATCTCCCCTTGTACTATAGACTGGGCGTCTTTGTGCACCCTCTCCAAACTCCCTTTTTGTTTCATGGCCTAAAAGGAAAACATTATCCCTCCAGGAGTTGAAATTCACCCTTTAGAGAATTTAAAACTCCTCTGATTAAACACCTTAATTTTTAAAAAAAGCCCCCTGTTGGCAAAAATGTTGCTCATCCCCTGCCTATCCCAACCAGGCCCAAACCCCTGCTGTTCTCCACTGGACCGTTTTGGGGAAGGGGCAAGTTTGGCCATTGTGCAAGGTCAGTAGAAAATTATGGACTCCACGGCAACCAAAAACGTGAGCTATGCAGGTTGTAAAGTTGGGGTCTACACTTTCGAAATCACTAACACGTTGTTAGATACAATACATGTTTTTTCTGAGCATTTGGGTCCTGCTCTGCGGTGTAATTTTTTTTTTTTTTTGGAAGGATGTGGATAAAATGGAGTTTGGGGAGGGAGAGGGTGGTTGCAATGCTTCTGGATGCCCCTGTTCCCTATCAGGAAGAGGAAAGGCCACCTGAGAAGGTAGAGAGAATAACACAGTTGCTAGGGCAAGATGAGCTCTCTTTGGAAAAAATATGTATCTGTGTAACAGCAAAGCCAAGCAGGTTATGTGGTGCTGTGGGGGTGTTTTTTCCTGCAAAAGAGAATCCACAAATATTACAGAACGTGAGTGGATCAGTTGCTTTGGGCCCCTTCCGCACCATACTACTCAAGCGCTGTGATTCTGCATTAACTACCGTGGTTCCATCGTTCCGTGGGATCTTGGGGTTTGCAGCTGAGGGAGCGGTGCTTAGAATTCTCAGCCAGAGAGCTCCACCAAAGTACAAACCCCAGGACTCCATGGGGTGCAGCCGTGATGGTTAAAGAGGACCCATCCCGATACAACTGTATAGCGTGGAAAGGCCCATAGAGGGTGGGTTTGACAGGTTACGGATGAGGAAGGAGGCTGGCTGCCTCCGAGCATTTCCCAGCATGAAGCCTGGGTGTCACGAGGCCTCCGCAAACCTAGATCAGGGCTTCTGTGTTGTAAGCGTCTGCAATTGTGCCAAAGAAAGGGACAGAAACGAGCGACTGGGGGGGAGAATCAAGTTTGAAGGCCGGACTCCTGCTAGAGGCTTCTTCGTCAGCCCAGCCGTGGACACGGCTTCCTTGATGTGTCCGTGTCGACCAGGATGCACGGTGAATTGGGTGCATTAATGCACTATTCTGATCTCAGTCTTTCATGTTTTGCAGAAGGAGCTAGCTTAATGTGTTGGTCTCAGTAAGGAAAGACATTGGCCAGCTAAAAAACTAAAAAAAACTTTAAAAAACTAGTGTTTTTCAAGAAAGAAAAAAGTTGCAAGAGTTTTATGTTACCAAGAAAAAAAATGGAAGGAAGGAAGGGAAGGGTTGTAAAGCAGAAATCTGTAATATTTGTCTCTTTTGGAACAAGACAGTTGCTGTTTCGTATCCAAGCCTTCACAGTTTGCAGGAATCTCGCGTGGATTTTATTTAAGGACAACATCAACATCAACAAAAATAAGGGGGAAGAGAGGACCGGGGATGTTTTAAATTATTTTTTTTTAAAAAAAGCAAACACAAGGGGGCTGCAAAGTCGAAGGCGTGGTACCTGCTCAGTCACTGCGAAGGCTCTGGGTTCCCTCTGAAAGAGAGACAAGCGTCCCAAGCTGTTAGCCTCGTGCTCCGGAGGTTTGCGGGCAAGACCGAGGGCGAGAAGTTCAGATCAGTTCGCCTGCGTTCACTTTCTGTCGGGCAAGGGGGGGTGGGGGACGCTGGGGTGCTCTCCGAGGACTGGGCCTGCAACTCCCATCGGCCCCAAGCAGCACAACCAGTGCTGAGGGATGATGGGAGTTGTAGTCCGGAACATCTGGAGGCCCGTGTGTTCCTCTGCTAACCAAACCGTTCGCTGCCGCCGCCGCTGCTGAGTTCAAGGCATGAACTTTGGGGAAAGGAAGTGAGACCAGCAGTTGGTTCTACGTCAGGAGGGCAGAAATCCACTCCTGGTTTTAGTCTGAACTGTCCAAAATCCTGAACCTGTTTTGGAAAGAGGATTCAGCACCCTCGGAGAACCGCCTTGCCATTCAGACGAGGGAGCGGCTTGGGAAAAGGGCTTAGGAACACTGAAAGCCGTCTCAGACCACATCTGACCGTGAGGCAATCCAGCTCAACTTCTGTTAAAGCCAATGCAGGACGGTTGAGAAGGTGGCACGAAAACTCCCAGCCAGGCCAGGTTTCCTCCAGCCTCCATAGGCTCCAGGGCCAGGATTAGGAACTCACAAACCTCAACTGAAGCAGGCAAATGCAATCAGGATTTTATCCTAACTTTGATGGTGGCCAACCGCGATGTTACTGAAAAGTGGGCAGGCTTTCGAGTTCTCCAGAGTTCTCAGCCAAGGCAGAAAAAGAGACGTGTAGTCCAAAAAAGGGACTTTTCCCAGCTCCGGAGCTACTCTGTGCTCTAAGGGTTTCATCACATGAGGCCAACAACTCACAATTACAGCAGGATCGCAGCACCTTTGGTTGGGACTTATCAAATAAGATGGCTCTTCTTCTGCCCTGTCCTGTCCTAAACCCAAAAACCTTGTTATAAAGACCTCCTTTGTAAAAGGAATGCTTTCCAGACGGTCTCCCGCTGGGAGAACAACAGAAGAGGGAGGACGTCATGTAACAAGGCCCAGGTAAAGATGCCGTCATCCTGCAGCGACTGCAGTTGACCTGCCTCGTGTGGTGAGCTCCTACAACTCGTTCCCCTCCTTTAAACTGCTCTGACTTTTGTTGGAAACAGCCGACCGGAGGAAGCAGCACCCACCTGAGTTTGTTCTTCAGGGCGGTCACCTCCCGGCCCATGGCCTCGTTGCTCTCGGTGGCCTCGTCCAGCTCCCGCTGCAGCTTCCGGCGGCTGGCGTTGATCCGCTGGGACTCCTCCTCGGCCTCCTCCAGCTGCCGCTTCAGCTGCTTCACCCGGGCGCTGGATTTGTCCGCCTGGAGGGGGGGGGCGGTGGTTTGAGCGTTGGGGCGGGATGCCCGGAGGTCTCACCTGGTCCCAGACCTGTCCCTGACGCTCACCTTCGGAAGGCCCGACAGGAGGTAGCAGGCGATGGCTGCCACTTCCAGGGGACTCTGGTTGAATTGTCTCCGGGATTTAGTCTGAACTTTAAGGGAGCTACGCCCAAGAGGCTCAACTCTATGCCCCAAATTAAGCCTAGCGCCTTGGATATTTTTGTTGTGTACCTTCAAGTCTATCACAGGGCTGAGAGTGTGTGACTCACCCAAGGTCGCCCAGTGGGTTTCCGTGGCTGAACTGGGAATCGAACCCTTGGCCTCCAGGATCAACCCTCATAACCACTACACCACACTGGGTAACTCCTTCTCCGGTTCCGGTGTGTGTGTGTTTGCTTTGGGTTTTAGTCTGAACTTTTAAGGCGCTGAATCTATTTTGGGAATAGGGTTCAGCCCCTCAGAGGTCTCACTTAAAGTTTGGACTACAAGCCAGACCAGTTTCTCAGGCACATCCCGCAAGCTGGCACGACGTCAGAGATTTAATGTAGTAATTTATTCAGACCAGCCTCCCCAGAGCTGACTGAGGGATTCTGGGAGCGGTAGTCCAAAAAGGTAACCTTTCCCAAGCTCCGGAGGTAGCCCCTTCGTTGCCTGAAATTGTGGACAACCCTTGAAGTTGAAGTCTTAGTTATGTTGGCTGGGGAATTCTGGGAGCTGGAGTGCCAAAAGGTAACTTTTCCCAAGCTCTGAGCCTTCCCCATCTTGGCAACCTCCAGATAAGTAGGGCTACAGCGCCCATCATCCTCAGTCAGCATGACCACAGGCTGAAATTAAGCTCCACCCCCTTATCTCCCAATCAGAATCTCTCTCCGCTATCATTGGCTGGCCCGAGTCACGTGACAGCCTACCTGGTCTTTGTACTGTTCAGCTTGCTTCCTCTCGTCCTCAACCTGCAGCAAAACCTCCTTGAGTTTCTTGTCTTTTTGCCGCAGGGCCTTGGCGGCCGTCTGCTTTTCCCTGGAAGACAGACAGATTTGGGCTTTTAAAAATATCATTACTATTAAGAATATCTCCAAATACACTAAATAGTACAACTGTTTTAAAGAACATATGATAAAAAAAGAAGGAAAGCAAAGAAAAAGCATGGAAAAAAGAAAAAGAACTTGAAATACAGAAAAGTATACATGAAAATAGAAAAATGGGCTTCCAACTTTCTTCTCCATGGTTATAAATACAGGTATTATAACCTACCTCCTGCTTAAAAATTACCTGTTACACTTCTTCTGATAAGCCAAATAGCAGAGAATTTCAAGTCCCTTCACCAAACGATAAATCTCAAGCTTCCATACGGGAGAGGGACATGGCAGCTAAAGTGAGATCAAACTGGGATAATTGGGCAGTGTGGATACCGTATTTGCTGATGTATAAGACGCATCGGTTTTTAAGACGAACCATATTTATATGCCAGCAAATAACTATTTGCTGATGTGTAAGATACCCTGACATATAAGACACACCCCATTTTCAAACAGTATTTTTCGGGGGGAAAAAAGTGAGTCTTATGCGCCAGCAAATACAGGGTAAGTAATTCCCAGAGTCTGGGGCAGAATTCAGCAGAGACAGATTCTTTGCACAATTACCCTACGCTTTCTAATCACTTACTCAGAGGTTTATTTCAACTAGTACAGACAGAACTGTGCATCCCTCCAGATGTTGTTGGACTGCAATTCCCTAACCAGCCTAGCCAATGGTAAGGGACGCTGGGAACCGCAGTCCACATCATCTGGGCGGCCTGCACGAACCCCATTCCTGATTTCCAGCCGAGGGGTTTTATCGCTTAAGCAAAACCACCACAAGCCAGATTTTGCAAAATGTTCCCGGGCCGTCCTCAGGTTGCCCTCTCCCAAACGGGCCGCCTGGGTAGGGAGGCGGGGTTTTGGCCATCACCTGGACTCCTGTTCCAGCTGTTCCTCCAGCTGCCCGATTTTGGCTTCCAGGGCGGTGATGGTGGCCTTGAACTTGGACTTGACGGCCCCCTCCATCTCCTGCAGCTTGGCCCGCAGCTCCTTGTTCTGCCGCTCCAGCTGCTGGCGGGCGCTCTCGTTCTTCTGCGCGGCCGCCCGCTCCGACGCCAGCTCGTTGTTCAGCTGCTCCGACTGAAACCAAGCGGCCGGGGAGCCGGCGGTGAGTTTTTGATTTAACGGAGCTACCCAAAACAGGACCGGGACTTCGGAGAGCTCCCGTAAAGGAGAGTGATGCCGGAGCCAAGAGCTGCTATTGGCTGTAACTCCCAAATAACACTATCTTTTTTCACAAGCTCTGGCAGGGACCGGCGTTTGGATTTTGTCCTCCCGTACAGCTCCCCGTACCTGCTGGACAGCCTTCCGGAAGCGGTCGCTCATGGCCTCCATGTTGCCCTGCTCCTCCTCCAACTCTTCCTCCAGCTGGGAGATCCTCGCCTCCAAACGGCGTTTCTCGTCCTGGAGGCTCGTCCTGGAATTGACAGGGTGTGAATGAACCCCCCAGGCTCATCTATTTATCTCCATTTAATCTGAAATCCATCACCTGACCTTCCTTCCAAAATGAAGGAACTCCAAAAACAACGACATCAAAAAGGAATAATGTTTACACCCTAAAACAGGAGTTGGGAAACACCTACAGGGCCAGAGGGTCTCTTTGAAACCAGAAATGACCTCCTGCTCCCTTCCTGTTTCGTCAGAAGGAGGCTGTTGCATCCAGGAGGGGGCAGAAAATAATTCCCTGGACTCTCTGATGTTGCCCTTGCGTGGTTGCACAGAAAAAAACACCCACAGAACAGCAGAATTGGATAAGGTGTACAAGCAAAGGCTTCCTTGTTGTGTGGGGGGGGGGCAGGGTCAGAGCAGCAAACCCACTCTGGCTTGTAGTCTGAACTTTAAAGGAGCTCCATGGAAGGTGCTGAAGCCTAAAGAGGTCTGTCCAAGGTGCTGAAAACTATCTGTACTCCAAAGAGGTTCAGCACCATGGACAGCTCTCCTTTAAAATTCATTCTGAAGCTGAGAAAGCGTTGATTCCCGCTCCCTCCCCACCCTACTGACGGGGATGGGAGCCCCCCGGCCGGCAGAGGGGGGCATCAAGCCTTACCTCCCCGAAGTGGAACTTGCCAGCTCTTCCGCCAAGTCGTCCTTCTCTTGCTCCGCTTGCTTCCGTGCCCGTTCTGCAGCTGCCAAGTCCTGCCCAAGAAGCCAAAAGAGAGAATCAGCAGGCCACAGAAACAACAACATTCAAGTGGCTGCCATGGAAAGAAAATGGCCCCCCACCCGCCCTGTGAAGGGTCCATTTACAAACACACAGAGACACACTCCCCCAAATGAGAAGGTTTTGTGTGCCAAACACAGGAGAGAGGAGTCATTTGCGTCTGGGCCATGAGCTTGGGGTTGCTCGCTCTGGGTCTCCACAGCAGCCATACCGGAGGTCACAAAGGACCCTGTGGATCATCGTGTACCCGTAGGACCCGGGTTCCCTTCAAGATCTGGTCTGCAAGCCCTCTCCAACCCCATCAGGGCTTGCTCACCTCCTGAAGCTGCATCAGCTCGGCCTCCAGGTTCTTGGCTTTCTTCTCGTTTTCCCGGGCCGTGGCAAAGACCTCTTCCCGGGCTGCCCGGGCATCATCCAGTTCCCGCTGGAAGTCCTTCATCTGAGCCTGTAGGGTGAAAGGGTTGGTTAGAAAGGAACTGAAACAGGCTTAGATCGTGTCCGCACTGAGATCCCACAGTTCCATAATAAACCGTTTTCCTTAAAAGCTTCCACAACTCGGTGCAGCATTTTGAGGATGAAAGATTACTAAAAGCTGTAAAAGAAGAACTGGAGTGGGCAAGGCACCCAACAGGCACTGTAATAAGATATCAAGAAGGCCCTCCTTCTTGCAGTGTGAGAACTTAGGGAGTCATCCCGTCACAAACTGATTGGCAGGAGATTCTGGGTTTTAGTCCAAAATTTAAGTGAGTTCTGTCCAAGGTCCTGAGCTCTACCCAGCCTCCAAACAGATTCAGCAGCAAGGTGGTAAAGCAAATAACTTCTTTGTATACAGCATGGTTAATATATAGGATTCTAGTGCCACGTGGCATTGGAAGCCAGCATCACATGGCTTCCAAAGGAAGGGGTATAGGAGAAGTCTTCTGACATTCTCAGTCAAGAAAGCTAAATGGAACCTTTGTTGTTAGGGGCAGAAGAAAAATAAAGGAAGGAAGGGGGGAGAGGAGGAAGGAAAAGGAGGAGAGAAGGCGGAAGAAGAGGGAAGAAAGAGGAGAATCTGCTTCTCAGGGAGGAGTCAGAAATGGCGAACCAATTGCCACAACCACCAAAATGGCTGCCAAGAAACGTCACCCTCCTGCCCACCTGTAGTTTCCGTAGCTGTTTGATGGCTTCCTCCCTGCCCTTGTTGGCCGAGTCCACCTGGACTTCCAGGTCCTTGAGGTCCACCTCCAACTTCTTTTTGGCCGCGGCTGCCAGGCCCCTCTGCTTCCGCTCGTCTTCCAGCTCCACCTCCAACTCATGGAGCTAAGAGATAGGATGGGAGGAAAAGCTTAGAGAAGGTCCTCACCTGCTCCGTAAAATCCCTCAATGGTCTTTGAATAAGCAGATTCTAGGAGAGAAGCCTGGGGTCTTGGTCTTGGATGTGTTTAGGGTTGGGGTCCTTTTGCTAACACCTGTTTTATTCCTAAACGTTCACACTCAGCCCCGGCACACCCAGTCTTGTCTGATTTTGGAAGCTCAGCAGCTCTGGGCCTGGTTAGCTCTTGGATAAGAGATCAGCTGGAGGAAATATACAAGGGATACCCAGGTAGGGCTATGAAAAACCCTGCGTGCAAAACTTGGAATAATAGAGATTATACGATGACACAATCCCAAAAGTTTATCTGGAAATACTTCCCAAAGTGAAGTGGG
This sequence comes from Cyclura pinguis, assembly GCA_030412105.1. NCBI lineage: Eukaryota > Metazoa > Chordata > Lepidosauria > Squamata > Iguanidae > Cyclura > Cyclura pinguis. Next base: position 941,144 of record CM059609.1, on the reverse strand, counting down.
AAATATTTAAAAATGATTGGAGTGATAAAACACTTGCTTTTGTGTTTGAGAAAGATCGTCAACAATTGTTATAATACTTATTCTTGCAATTTAAAATTGATTTAGTATTTTCAAGTTTTGCACTTTTCAATTTTTCTACTAGACTTCTGTTTTTGAAAACGGAAAGGTGGCAGCTTTAGGGGGGAACAGAGGGCACTGCAGGTCATTGGCCTTTCCTGGGGTGCAAAACAGCCCAGCATTGGCACTGGCGATAGGCAAGAAAATGGCTGAGAAGAGGAAGGCCATCTCCTCGTTCCGTCTCCACCGGCTGGCCTTCAGAGTGGAAGAAAAGCCCATTTCCCCACCTGCTTCTGCAACTGCCGCCTCTTCTCCTCGTTCTGCTCATCCCGAGCTTGCAAGTCCCGCTCGAACTGGCCCTTCAGGGCTTGCATGTTGACCTCCAGCCTCAGCTTGGCGTCCTCTGTGGCCTGGAGCTCGTCCTCCAGCTCCTCCAGCTGCGTCTTCATCTCCTCCACCTGCTGCTCCAGGGCCCGCTTGGACTTCTCCAAGTCATGGACCTGCCGAGGAAAAGGAGGCAAAAGGCAGAAGCAAGCGGTTGCAAGAAAATTACAAGCAAGATTGAAAAGAAGCAAAACATAGGTCAGAAGTTCTGAGCAAATGTTGGAACAGCTCTTTCAGTGAGTTATTATCTTCCCATCCATGTCCACCAGCAATTCCTTCTGCCTCATCTGTTGCAAAGGGACATGAGACTCTGTCCCACTTAATCCCAACGCTTGGGAAAGTTGCCTTTTTGCACTGCAGCTCCCAGAATCCCCCAGCTAGCAAGGCCACTGTGGGCTGGGGGAAATTCTGTGACTTTTTGCATGCAGTCTTCTCCATCATCTCTATTGGTATAACCTGGGGGAGAGCTAGGATGGTGCCTTTTCTCCAAAAAAAAGTAACTTTCCCAAGGTCTACACTATAATTGGGCCACTCTCTGACTTTAACTATAAGCAGCTTTGAGCAGCCAATTTGTGGAGCAGATAACCGGGGTAGTAAATGCAACTAGCCAGCCAAAAACAACACCAGGTACAGATAGAGGCAGAGGGACAGAGACATTTACATCCTTGGTTAAGCACTACATTATTCCATGAAAATGGAATGATAGCACTGCAACAATGTAGTGCAGAAAGGCTCTTAGATAAGAGATTCTTCTGCAATAATAACACTAAAGTAATGGCCAGAATTCTGTATCAGCTGCTGAGTTATGTGTACTTCACTAAATCGCTGATGCAGAATTCTGGCCAAGGACTTTAATGTTACGATTGTTGTTGCTGTTGGAGGAGGAGGAGAGCAAGAAGACGAAGAAGAACTTGTGACACAAAATATTATCAACCGTGCTTTGTGGCTACACAAAGTCCTCTTTTGCAATGACCGGAATGCACGGAGGCCAGTTCCGGGAGACTCACGTTCTTGCCGACATCGTCCTTGGAGCTGACCAGGTCCTCCATCTCGGCCCTCAGGGATTTGTTGGCCCTCTCGAGTTCCTCCTTGGCTTCCAGGGCCTCCTCCAGGGCCCGGGCCAGCGAGAGGGCCTTGGTCTCCTTCTCCCGGGCTTCGGCCTCCGCCCGGTCCCGTTCCTCAGCGTATTTGGAGGAGATGTTCTTCTCTTCGGCCAGCATCTGCAGAGCAACCAGAAAGGAGCTGAGGCCTCCCATCTCACGGCCAGAAAAAATGTATTTATGGGTTTCAAGGCACAAATCCTGATAGTAATTTGTTAGTAATTCATTAGCAAGCCGCTTAAAACTTCTCTACTTACTTTTACTGATCTTTGAGCAGGAAAGCCATAAGGATGGGTCAGACAATGAAATAAAACTGAAAAATTCTTTTCAACATGCTTCTAAACAATGTTAAGACATAAGTAACTTCTGAAAAGTAACTAAAAACTATTACTCCTCATACCAATGGAGCTTAACTTTTGCTTCTTTTGTAATTAAAAAATACTGTTTAACAGAATGTTATAATATATAATATAATATATATTACATAATAATATAATGTGTACATTTTGCATAACGTGTACATTTTGCTCGTTAACACTATTTTCAAAATATGATTTTGTTGCACCCTCATTAACACCCCAGGTGTAACTAGTTGCAAGTAACTATATTACTTGTAGCTCAGACTGCCCGGCAGAGTTTGCCAAGCCATAAGCCATTACAAAATTGCATGTCCCGAGCAACGCTGTCCTCCATTTAAGTTGCACTGCAAACACCCCTAACGTGTGCATGCATCCTTGGAACCGAGTCCCACTGCCTTCCATGGGCCTTCCTCGCAGGAATGTTGTCTACACACATACACAAAGACAGAGGACTTAAAATCCTTGCCTGGTCGAACTTCTTCTGCTTCTTCTCCAAGTTGGAGACCAGCTGCCGTTGGTTGTCCAGGTCCACCACCAAATCGTCCAGCTCCTGTTGCAGCCGGTTCTTGGTTTTTTCCAGTTTGTCGTAGGAAGCGGCCTTCTCCTCATATTGCTGCGTGAGGCCTTCGATTTCCTTCTGAAGCTTCTTCTTGCCTTCCTCCATGCTTTCGATGGTGCCCACATACTCCTGCAGCTTCCGCTTGGAGTCGGAGAGCTGCAGTTTGGGTCCAAGACAAAGAAAGAAAAAGATTAAGCCAGAATGGGTGCGAATCATGTGGTTTGCGGGGCTGATGAGGAGAATACTGGGCGGATGAGAATTTTCACAGTTTGATACATCTTCTGTGCAAAATTCACACATGATTTTTTTGGGGAGCCACAGAGAGGATGCCATGCAAACCAGCATTTTCTAAGTGGAAAACGATATTTCTGCACAGGAATATTGTTTCCTGGATAGGAAATGCTGCTTACTCTGCAGAACATGCAAAACAAGCATGTGCGAATTTTGTGCATAGTAACTCACAAACTGTGAATACTCTTTAAAATCCGCACAGTTATCAGGGACTTTCTTGCAGCAGAAAAAAATATTGCTAAAATTCATTGAGCACAAAATGAGCAATGAGTTACACCCCTAGTAAGGGAGACGCAACCTGGATATTGAGCGTGGAGATGTGCCTCTCCAGGTTCTGTTTGGCTTCCATCTCTTCGTCCAACTGATCTTGCAAGCTGTTCTTCTCGTCCTCCATCTGGCGAAGTTTGGTGGACAAGTTGAGCTTCTGCCGCGTTTCTTCCTGAAGCAACTCCTGAAGAATCAAAGCAAAAAAAAAAGGAGCAGAAGAAAATAAAACGTCATAGGTCAGTTTCTTCCCTGTGGCTGAATTCAATATCCTTTTTTCTCATCTGGGCAAGAAAATTAGCAAATTGTGTTGAATGCCCCCATCTCTGACAGACCTGAGTGTCCTGAAGTTGGGACCCGAGTGCGGATACGTCCTTTGTGAGCTTGATAGTCTTGCTTTCGGCTTCATTCAGCAGCCCCGTCACGTTTTCAACCTCCGCCTGGGGAGAAGAGTCACAGGAAATAGTGTTATGGATCAACTGCTGGGCATTTTGCTTCATTCCCAAAATTTGTATGCCATCTTTCGCCAAAGCAGAGGCTACGGCAGGTCTGAGGGTCACTTTTCTGCCCATGGGAGCCCAGCCTCAAAATGCAAAAATAAATAATTTAAGAAGCATGACAATGTGAAGGCAACCACCAGCAGTCCACAGACAAGGTGGAAGACCACCAACCTGTACATATTTTCCTGCCTGTTTGACCCTTTTTCAAGATACAAATTGCAGAAAGAAGAGCCCCTCTCCTTTTGCATCACCTGCAGCTTGTTGACTTTTTCGTTGAGCTCTGTCCGGACTCTTTCTCCATCAGCAAACTTGGTCTGCAACTCCTGCAGCTGCCCTTCCAGCTTCTTCTTCTTGTATTCCACCTCCTGCTTGGCCTGGTTGAGCGACCGGACCTCGCTACTCAGGTCGGCGTTGTCCTTCTCCAGGCTCTGTTTGGCTTTGTCCAAGTTGGCCTTGACCTGAAAGCGCAAGGAGCGGTTGGCAAATCACAGATCCCCCTCTCCAAAAGGGCATTCGTTCCCCTTGCCAAGACCGAATCTTCCCTGCATCCCATTTTTACCCGCTTGAATTGCTCCAGCTGCTCCGTTAGCTCCTCCACGGCCTGCGTGTGCTTCTGCCTCATCTCCTGGACCTGGGCTTCGTGGGTTCGAGTCTCCTCCTCAAGAGCTCGCTTCAGAACCGTCACTTCCTGCTCCCTCTTGGCTCTGGGACACAAGCAGGAAGGAAATGGGGTGCATTTAGACTCTGTATCCACCCCCCTATTGTTAAATCTTGCTCTGCACCATCCGTGCACCTCGGATTGTCTCAACTTTGGATGTTCGGAGATTCAGCTCATTGGAAGCGTGGTGCTGGAGGAAAGTTCTGCAGATACCAACGACTGCCAAAAGGACAAATGAACGGGTCCCAGAGCAAACCAAGATGACTAAACTGATGCTATTGTACTTTGGACATATCGTGAGCAATGTGACTCACTGGAAGAGAAGATAATCTTTGGTAAGGTGGAAAGCGGTAGGAAAAGAGGAAGACTGGTGGATAGACTCCCCCAGGGAAGCCTCGCCTGCCCTGAGTTTCCAAGACCTCGGCTGGACTGTGGGCGACAACATGTTCCGGCAGTCTCTCTTTCTTGGGATTGCCCTAAGCCAAAGCTGACCCAGTCACAGGGAACAACAAGCAACCCGCTGAATGTTGTTTTGCCGCTGCTGTTTTTGTCATCAATTGGCAAACCTATGATGGAGAGACTGGCAAGAGCCCTGGTCCTCAACAACTGCTATTCCCCAGTCCTTCCGGATTTCTGCCCTTGGCAGAACTTGGAGGAACGTGCAACGATCTCCCACCCACCTCTCCTCCGTGTCTCTACGGTCCTTACCATGCGTTGGACAGATTCAGCTGCCACCGCTGCTTTGGCAGGGTGGAAAGCAGACTCAGGCCTACCGATTAGGCAGGTGGGCGTCATCCACCTTATCCCTGGCATTGCTCCCAGCCAGCAGAGGGGCAGCACAAAGCGTACGTAGACCTTGCAAGGTAGGACATCCCTTAGCAAACCCAAAGCGGTCGGTCCCACCTCTGGGGATTCCCTTGAGCGGGACCGGGGTGCCCCGTGCCGCCGTCCCACCTGAGCTCCTGCTGGGTGGCCGTGCTGTCCAGGGTATCTTCCAGCTCCGTCTTCAGCGCCTCCAGCTCTTCCCCCAGGTCCCGCTTCTGCTTCTCGGCCTTGTTCCGGGCCGCCCGCTCAGAATCCAAGTCCTCTTGCAGGTCAGAGATGTGGGCTTCCAACTCCCGGATCTTCTTCAGGGCGTTGTTTTTCTGTCCCATTTCATCCTCAAGCCTGGAATAGGGAAGGAGATTGATTTTAAACCAAGCAATTTGCTAATTACAGCCGTCCCGCCATATTTGCACATTTAACTTCCATTGATTTGGTGATTCACAGATTATTTGCCATCGCCTCTTCTGCTGCCCTACGCCAGGGCTCGTACTTGTTTGGGTGTCTTAAATATGGTTCGGGGGCCTAGGGATATTTGCAGCTTTTCCACTTTTTGGTGGGGGTCCTGCACCCCTAACCTCTGCTAATGTGGAGGGACAACTGTAAATCAAGACATACATGAAATGAAAATAAATGACTGCAGATTTTCTTGGGATCTGTGCTGCGAGCCCCCTTAGCTTCCCTTCTGGGACCAGAAGGGGGTCTTAATCGGCTCATTAATCCCCCCGTCCTTGGGCGACCCCCCCCCCCACCTGGCCAGGGCGGCTTGGAGCTCCTCTTCCTTCTTGGCCAGCTGGGCCTTGAGCTCGGCAATCTGGGCTTGGAGGTCGGCGATCTGCTCGTGGAGGTCGCTGGCGTCCCCCTCTAGCTTCCGCTTGGCCTTCTCCAGCTCTTGCCGGCTCTTCTCCTCCTTCTTCAGCCGCACCTCCAGCTCCGAGATCATCGACTCGTGCTTGTTCTTCAGCTTCGTCAGGTTCTTTGCCTTCTCCTCCTCCTCCGCCAGGTTGGTGGTCAGGTCGCTGATCCGCTCCTCCAGCAGCTTCCTCTCCTGGAAAGAACGGAGAGAATGGGCAGAAATGGGGACAGCAAGAATCGTTATGTTATATCTTAAATTTTGCACGGTTAAGACCCCTCTTTTTCACCCAAGCTTTGAGTGGCAACTGTCTGATGCAAAAAGCCTTTGGGCTGGGTGTGTTGGATTTTCCATTATTTTAGCAGCCTTTCAAAACTGTTTAAAAATAAAATATTGTCTGTTTAATTGCTTTTAAAGAAAAATTTTGTATTATCCATTGTTTTAACTGCATTTTACTCATGTTCTGTGTCTCACCAGTAGGAGAAATACATTGTGGGACGACATAAAAGAGGGCCTTTTTGGCAATGGCACCTCAGTTATGGAATTCCCTCCCCTCGGAGGACCGATTGGTACCAACACCGGAATCATTTGGGCCTACGAAGTTAAAACCTGCCTTTTTATTAAATTCTTCAGGCCGGACTGATTTTATACAGGCTGTACATTTAACCAGTTTTGGACTGTCTGTTTTAAATTGAGAAACCACTGCACTGGAGCACTCTGGCTGAGAATTTCAAATATCCCTCTCTAAACTACAAATCTCAGGATTCTATAGATTACGACCATGGCAGTTAAAGTGGGTTGATAGCACTACAATTCTGTGGTGTGGACGGGTCCTCAAACCATCCGGCCTTGGGTCCCAGACAAGGAGAAAGCCACGGATGTAAATTAAGTAAACAATGGAAAGTTTTGGAAAATGAGGACATGGAGAGCTGAGCCTGCACCGACCTTGGAGAGTTTGTTGTTCTGGTCCTCCATCACCAAAATGTCGTCCTCCATCTTCTTGATCTTGGCCTCGGCCGTCACCTTCTCCAGCTGCAGCTTCTGCCGGGCGGCTTCCTCCTCTTCGAGCTGGTCCTCCAGTTCCTTTGGGAAGGAGGTGGAGGTTTTTTGGTGGGGTGGAGAGAGACAAAAACGGGGAGGCAGAGGAAGGGGAACCTCGGGGAGGAGGCCGTCTTGGAAAAGCAGTGGCTGCCGTTGTGGCTTGGGCACTCATCTGGAAGAAGTCATAATTTGGGATGGGTGGGAACTCACACCACAATTTGGGCCTTTCAGCCCCTCAGTGGTAACGGGGGCTACACCGGCTTGGGTGAGAAACTCGGAGTATCTACCCCGGGTTCTAGTCTGAACTTTTGTTGTTGTGTGCCTTCAAGTCAAGTCAGACTCACAGCAACCCTCTGCTCAGGTTTCCTTGGCCAGATTTCTCCATAGGAGCTTCTGTGTCGCTTTCCTCTTTGGCTGAGAGTATGTGGCTAGCCCACGGTCAGCCACCCGGTTTCTGTGATTGAGCAGAGATTCGAAGTCTGGTCTCCTAGAGTGCTGGTCCCACCCCACACTGGCTTAATAATGGCAAATTTTCTTCATAGGAAGTTTGCCTTTGCTTTCCTCCAGGGAAAGCGTGCAAGAGTGTGGGGCCTGCCCATGGCCACCGAAGGGGTTTCCAACGTTGAGCAGGGATTCGAACTCTGGTCTCCCAGAGTTCCAGTCCAGCGCTCAAAGCACTTCAACCCACCGTATCCAACAAGGCAACCCACTCCAAGGATTTGCTTCCTGGGGTCTCTTCAGAGGAGGCTTGTCACTGCGGTCTTCCCCTGAGGCTGAGAGAGTGTGACTTGCCCAAGGTTACCCAGTGGGTTCCCATGGCTAATCTCCCGGTCTCTCAGAGTCCCAGTTCAACCACTTCGCCACGGTGACTGTCAGTCTGAACTATATACGAGTGCTGTTTTGCAGGGGGAAATTTTAGCGCCTCCTCCATAAAAGTTCAGAGTCAAACCCATAACGGGTTCGCCGCTTCCCACTGATACGAGAGCCACCGCTAACCAGATTGTTTGGCCGTTATCTCAGGCGACGCCTGCGTGCTGGGGGCCGCGGAGGGGGCGCCCCGAGGCCGGGGGGTGGGAGGGAGAGGGCCGCGGCTGCCGCCCACGCCTACCAGCATCTGTTGCTGCATCTTCTTCTTCTCGGCCTGCAGCTGCTGGCCGCGCTCCTCTTCCTCCTCGATGCGCGCCTCCATCTCGTGCAGGATCTCCTCCAGTTCCTGCTTTTTGGCCGCCAGGCGGATCCGCATCTCCTCCGCCTCGGCGTACAGCTCCGTTTCCGCCTGCAGCTGCTCCTGGAGCTGGTTCCTCTCTTCCGTGAGCTGGAAAAAGGCAAACGGACACGGTAGCCGCAAGGTCAGCGATTGCAACAGTACTGCCGTCCCTCCGGAGAGGTGTCGTCCCTGAACTTTCACGAATACAGCTGCTGCCATGAGGCCCGGGAACTTGAATTTTCCTAAAACGGATCTTGTAGGCTGGGCGCTGCTCCTGACGTCTTATGGCTGCATTGGAAGCACAGACACGCAGAGCCTTACGCGGTGAGGTCCAAATCTCTAACCTGGGACAATGGCCTTCCTTGAAAATCCCCCAATTACTGGGGTAAATCCAAAGGGTCGATTCCCACAGTGCTGCAAAGGGCTAGACATAAGGATGTGCGTATCCATGATTCCAGCACGAGACCATAATATCTCCGATATTGCGGCCTGCCTCTGACAATCCCTGTCTTTCATTTTGTTTTTAAAGCAAGTTCCTAGTCCTCATGGCTGCAGCCGGTGGCAACAGTGCCCTCTCATGCAAGAACGCACAACTAAAGCCCTCACGAGAGGTGGACCTCCAACCTCTGCTTGAAGACCTCCAAAACAGGAAGGAGCACAAACCGTTCCGTTCTCAAACAGCTCTTACAGTCAAGAAGTTCTGCCTGTTTCGCAGGGGTCACTTTTGTCGTAATTCGGTTCGTGTTCTAGTTTCTGGAGTAGCAGAACACAAGCTCACCCCAACATCTACGTGACCTCCCTTCTGATATTTAAAGATAGCGCTGCTGCGTCCCAGCCTTCTCTTCTCCGAGCTGAACGCACCCACCTCCCTCGGCCTTTCCTCCCAGGGCTCCGTTTCCAAACCTCTGGGCACCCTGGATGACGCGCATGGAGACGGGAGGCCTCTCACCTGGTTGTGCTTCTGCTCCAGCTCCTTGAGCTCGTTCTCCGCCTTGACCTGCCTTTCCTTCACCATCTTGAGCTCCTCATCTTTGGCCTGCATCTCTTCCTCCTGCCGGGTGACCTGGAGCAGCGGCTTCACCTGCAAGCCAAGCGGTCACAGTCAGTTCCCAGAACACTTCCCTGCAAAATGCAGCGAAAAGACAGCAAAACAGCCGGGGGGTTCTTGGTGCCGTAGTCCAAAGGGGGGAATTTTCTTGTTCAGGGTCTGGACCGGAACCTTTGCATCCCTGCATTCCTGCGGCGTAAACACGTGTACGGCCTCCAAGGGCCGCCCCACCAAAGGGACGCTTGGGAAGGGCACTTACTTTGGTGAAAAGTCTCCACCACTGCCAGTTTCTCAGCTTCAGGTAAGCAGCACAGTTCCTCTGGATCACCTTCATGGCCGTGAGTTGCTGTTGCCTCTTGGCAAAAGCCCTGAGCAAAAATTTAAAAACACGCACAGTCAGCTGCCAGGTCCTTTGTACACACGCAAACAAACAAAACAAAGGCCAGAAATGTTAATTTTAAAAAGCCATTAGCCAAGGTTGTATTCCCAAAAGTGAAGTAGTTCCCCTTACAGTTACAGTTTTTAAAAGCAGATCTTTCTGTTCTTGCTTCTCGAAAAGAACTTGAGAATTACTTCTTTAAGATTGTCTTTCTGAGGGTGAAAGCTATTTTAAGACTATTTTTTTAAAAAAAAAATCTGCTTTGTTTTTAAAGAATGCTTTTATCGGTTGTGCATTGCCTCCACGGCCCTGGAAGGCAGAGAAGCAACACATTTAAAAAAATAAATAAAGCTAAACGAACAACAAGTAATTTGACCACTTTGTATTGATCCGCTGCCACCTTTGAGCCCAAAGGGCTGTGGCTCTGAGTCTCCCGCCCCAACGGGAGCAAGAAAACGGCCTTACTTTCTTGCCAGGTAGCCTCGGCATTGCGCCTGGAAAGCAATGATGATGTCCGTGATCTTCAGGTCTCTCTCCTCCTCCAGGTGAGCCAGAACGCCCGTGCGGAAGAAGATTTTGCTCTGGCCGATCCGGTACAAATTGGGATCGAGCTCCAGGGCTTTGATCTGTCCAGAAAGGGAAGGGTTAAGGCCGTGACACGGCAGCACCTCGTGCACCTGCAGCAGGGCCTTGCTGGCTGCAGCGTCTCCTCCCCAGGGACGCTGGGCTGCCTCCGCCTCTTCAGGGCTTCCTGCAGGCAGCAGCCAAAGCAGTGCTGCTCTGCCCGGCCCTCAGCGTTCGAAACTGCTGCGCTTCGACTGTTTTAAAATTGTATTTTACGACTATTTTTAGACCGTTTTAAAAAGTCTTACGCTTGCACTGTTTTAATTGCTATTATTTGTTCATTGCCTCGTGAGCCCTCGTGGGCTGAGAGGCGATATAAAAATATCTTAAACAAAAAAACGATACGGGTTGCCAACTTTTTTCCGGCAGGGCCGCCGTGCCGATAACCATTGTGTGGCGGAGAGAAACACGGCGGGCAGAGTTTTGTTCACCTCTGCGTCTGCCTTGGGGGAACAGCCTCACCGCTTGAGCTTCTGTTCATCATGTTGAAAGCACATAAGCCCTGCTAAAGAAAAAAGTTGGCAACCTACAACAGTTGCAAGCATCTCGGTGTGTCTGTATATGTTCCAAAAAATGTATTTATTTACTTTTTAATCCTTTAAGATATACAAATAGAGGGTATTTTTAAGAAATGAAAACACGCAGAATTGGTGCACAGGAAAGCATCTTAAAGATAACAATGGAATGAAAAGAGGAAAAAAATGAAAGAAAAATAACAAAACAAGCAAGAAGGGGGAAGGAAGAGGAAAATATGAGAAAAATCCCTGGGACTTTGGGGGAAAGAGAAGAAAACCGAGATAACTAACAGAGTAAACAAAAGCACATTAAAAACATGGATGATGGATGAATCACTTTTGCTCACCATGAGTATGCACGCCTGTTTCCCATCCATAAATCCTTTCGGAATGGCATTTGCAGCAAGAATTTCATAGCTACGGGGAAAGTGTGTTAACAATATTATTGAAAATCACCTAAAATGATTCCACTTGGAGCTATTATTTATAGTGGCAGCTGGTCTCTCTGATGTCAATGGGAAAATTAACTGCTCTGGGTTTTAGTCTAAACTTTAATGGTGCTGTCCAAGGTGCTGAGCCTATTTTTGGGAGCATAGAGTTTACCACCTTGGAGAGCACGTTCGAGGTTTAGACTAAAACCCAGAGTGGATTAAACGTTCCCCCAAAATAGGGGCCACCAAACCCCACTCCAGCATTATCTACTGACTTCAGAATCGGACAATCATAAGGAACATTAAGTGGCCTTTTCTTTAAAAGGTGTCTGCAGGTATCAAAAGGTCCAAAATGCTGTTTAGGACCAGCTGGGCTGAGAATATACAGCTCAGGTCTTGGGCCATTTCCGCACTAGACTGTTATAGCGCTATTATTCCACTTGCAACATCCTATGGAATCCTGGGGTTTGCAGTTTAGGGAGTGCGGAAATGGCTTAGGAGTGCATTTGCACAATTAAGGCTTGAGCACCAGCTGTGCCCATTCCTTGAGCCATCAGGTCTAACCATGGTGAAACATGCTTTGGTTACATCCTGGTTGGACTACTGTAATGTGCTCTACATGGGGATGCCTTTGAAGAGTGTTTGGAAACATCAGCTGCTGGAAAGAGCTGCACGCAGGTTGCATTTTGTGGAATCTGGTGCATGCGCACACAACTAACAACAGCCTCGTTTCTCTTACCGCTGGCGGAATTCCTGGAAGACAATTCGGTTAGGGAACCCTTGGCGACAGATACGGATCCCCTCCAAGACACCGTTGCATCTCAGTTGCTCCAGGACCAAATGGGCATCTAGTTTTCCTGACTACAAAACAGGCAAAAACAGAGAGAAATGGTGCTACAATTCCATTGAAATACATGGGAAATAAGTGCAAAATTCTAACTTTTGCACTTCATATGGAGCAAACGGGGGCGTTCAGCTGGCCTTTTAGAACTGACCCTTTTCTCATGGTTGGGAATAATGCAGCGGACGAAATTTGGATTTGTGTTCCGTAGGGTGGTCATCAGCTTTGTGAGCTGCTCCTTGTACAGCTGCCCAACGGTCCGGAACATTCCCTTCTTGGTCTTGGAAGCGCTCGGGAGGGAGCTCTCGGTCATCTTGGCCATCTGGTCAAGCCCGACAATGCGATCAACTGAAAGGCAACCCAGTGCACTGTGAGCTCAGCCTCGAGGACCATTCCCAACTTCAAGATAATCGTCTAATCTCTCCTTGCAGCGGTGTGACTCGGTGGCCATCTCTTTCGAATCCTGTGATTGTGGATTCCACAGTTTCATCTATGGAACCACGGTGCCCACTGCAAGCTTACCATCTTTCCAAAGATCTGCCACAAACTTCTCAGAGGACTGATTTAGTAAAGCCGTCACATTATCGTTCAGGGGATCCATGTTCTTGGTCAGCCAGGCAGTTGCGTTGTAGATAACCTTTGGGGAAGAGCAAAACAAAATATACCCATCGTGTGTGTCACTATGAGTTTTCAGCTGACAACTCCAGGACACCAAATGGTAATAAATGCGTAGAAAACTAGTCTGTTTGCTCGGTGGAATCACACGGCAAATCTTTCCCACAAATGCACCATTTAGGTCTACAGCCAGGTACCCTGGGAGTTAAAACATCAGTCTCTTAGAGTGACTCTTCCATACCTTTCCAGCATAGTGGATGATGCAGAACTCTGTCTTGTCCTTCAGCTGCTTTTGCTTCTGGAATTTGGGGTGGTTGCCTTGCTCTGAGCTTAACTTCTCCACAAAGGAGGTGTCTGTAGCTTTTGGGAACCAACATTCCTCATCTAGCAGAGCCAAGACTCCAGGGGGGTTATTCTGAAATGGCAAACAACACCCTATCATTTAGTTGTCCAACCAGAACGCGCGACAGGTTGGCCAACACGCACCAGCGACGTTCACTTGAACATTTGGCCAATATTTTGTCCCATGAGACAGTGGAGATTCCAAATCCCGCAGGTGTCGTCAGGAAACAAAAGCGTTCAAATCGTACCAGACGCTTCAGTGGAATCAAGCCCAAACAGCCCCACGTTCATACCATTCGGAAAGTAGAATTATTGCCTGACTCAAGGAAAAGGCAGATGTCGCCTGCATGCAATGCGAGTGCCTCAAAACCAGTGGCAAAGGTCAATCACGTTGCAGTAAATGTTGCTATGCTCCATTGCGTATGCAAAAGAAACAGCTGCTCTATAAAGAAGAATGGCTGAAAGGCGAGATACAAATGCTGTAATTTGATAAGTACATGCTTTGAGGGGAAGGCACCCCGGCTTACCAATCTTTCGATCAGCTCGATGCAAGGTTGCAGATCCAGCCCGAAGTCGATGAAGTTCCACTCGATGCCTTCGCGCTGGTACTCCTCTTGCTCCAAGATGAACATGGTGTGGTTGAAGAGCTGCTGCAGCTTCTCGTTGGTGTAATTGATGCACAGCTGCTCAAAGGAATTGATCTGGAAAAGAGGATTTTAAAAAACAGCCCCACCCCAACAGAGCCTGTGAACAGGGGTGGCGGTGGTTTACCAAATTTTATTAAAATGCAAAATCCATACAAACGGCACAAAAGAAAGAACAAATTACAACGACAAAGAGGTACAAGCAACAAACTGAAAAAGAAGAAGAGAAGACCACAAGAAGACAGGACCCTGAACCCTAAATACTAATAGAAATTAATTAAAAACAGTAAAACAATGAGAACTTGGCTGCATATACTCTTCAAATAATTCCACTGCTGGTAAATGTTGTGACAATGTCTCTAAAAAGGCCCTTGCTAGTTACTTTTTCTAGCAATGTTTTTGTTTGTTTTAAAAGACAAAGTTTAGTTTATTTAAGATTTCTAGCTACTTTTAAATTTTACTTTTAGTTGTGGCTTGCATCCCTGTCCACATTGTTACTTCTGAAATGGAGCCTCATTCTGATGTCATTAGCAATAAAAAATAATAGCTCATTAGTGGTGACAGGTGACTTCACTGGGGCCTCATTATCAAAAAAGGAAAAGAAAAGCACCCCTTAAGCCAAATAAGCCGCCGTACCTCAAAAATCTCAAACCCAGCGATGTCCAGGATGCCCAGGAAAGACGCTCCTTGCCTCTTGGTCTTGTCAAGGGCTTTGTTCACACGGGTCAGGATCCAGTTGAAAAGGCGTTCGTACGTCGCTTTGGCTAAAGCCTCGATTGCAAAATCGGCCTGTTGAGAAAGATGGGAAATAATATTTTTTGATGGTTAAACAAAAGTCAGACTTTGCTGGAGGAGAATATCTCCAAAGGGAATGACAGGTGCTGGGGGAGATTTCTGCCCATCCCACGGACTGCTGAAAAGGTAAATAAATAGGTCCTGGAGCAAACTGAGCCTGAACTCTCCCTAGAAGCCAAGAGGAGTAAACTGAGTCTCTCGCACTTTGCATGTATAAGGAGAAGACATGACTTGCTAGGAAAGATAATTAAGGCTTGGTAAGGCGGAAGAAAAAGAGGGAGACCACACTGCCGGGTGGGCTTGACTCCATCAGCAAGGCTACGGCCGCCCAGAGTTTGCAAGACCCAAACGGGGCTGCTGAGAACCAGGATTCGTGGGCTTTCTCCTCGAGAGGGTGGCCAGAAATCAAACCTGTCTTGATGGCGAATCGCAACGACGACAAAGGACCGGCTGTTCCCAAAGCTCAAGGTCTGTCAACAGAACTGGGGTAGCAGGGAAAAAGAGTGGGGGTCTCACCTGTTCCTTGGTCTGAGCCTTCTGCACAACATCTCGCCCAACTTTGATTCTTGGGGTTAGGATCGCCCGGGTGAAATCTGTCACATTAATGCCCATCAAGTGGCACACTTTTTGAGCAACTGGAATAAAAGGAGAGGGGGAACGTCACTCTGGAAACAATCTTCCCCTCATCACCGACAAGGGACATCTGATGAGTAACCAAGAATCACCTTGCTTCTTATCCAAGAACGTCTTCCCCCATTGGACTTTGACATGTGAGTTTCCACACGCGTGTTCAACACTATCCAGGTGGCACCTGGGGCCAAACGACCCATTTTAAAGGGAAAACTCACCCCAAGGAGACAAATCTCTCCGAATCGTCCTTCGTCCTCTGGCTTACCCGTATTGTCCGGCATGGAGGCCTGGTCGGTGTTCCTCTCTTTCTTGAAGACGATATTTCCAAGCTGAAGAACCGAAGAGACGACTTTCAGTATCGCTGTGAAAAGATAAAGGAGAGAGACCCTCAGAAACATGAATACAGCTATAGATTTACTTGCAAATTTACCCAGTGTGGAGGGAGGCTCATCCATGGATTCGGGGCTGGCCAGGCAGGGACAGGGTGGTCCCAGCTGGCTAGAAAGTCCGGTGGTAGCCGTGCCCTTGCGTGTCAGACTGTTGGGCTGTCTCCTCCAAACCATACAGGAATCCCCCCCTTATCCACAGTTTGCTTTCTGTGGTTTCCATTCCCCGCAGTCAACCGTGGTCCAAAAATATTAAAGTTTGAAACTGCATGCCATTCTGAGTAGTAAGACGAAATCTTGCACGTCCCACTCCACCCTTCCTGGGACGTGAATCACCCCTTCGTCCGGTGTATCCACACGGTAAACGCTACCTTAGCCCGTTAGTCACGTAGTAGCCATCTCGGCTAGCAGATGGACCGTTGCGGCATCACCGCACTTGTGTCCCAGAAACCCTTATTTAATTTAATAATGGTCTCAAAGCACAAAAACGTCATCATAGGTAGGTATGCACAGGGGAAAAAATCATAGCATATAACAGGTTTGGCACCCACTCTTCACTGGGGGTCTTGGAACGTATCCCTCATGGATAATGGGAGGACTACTGTATAGTCTTTCGAGAAACGTGGCAGCCGGTTGGGTTCCCCTCAGGTTCCCAGGGCAAAACCTGAGACCTATGGATGGCCCCTGATGATGTTGTTAAGCATTTTGCAATAAGTACCAACCACAGTTGCTCACAGCTTCTCGGTCTCTCATACACAAAACCCAGAATATATGGGGGAGGGAAGAAAGGAAGCTAAATAAGTGAACAGACCACCTTGGAGAGCCTTTGGACGTTGCTGCAACAAATGCATTAAGCTTAGGAAATTGGGCTGAGCTGGAAATTTGGACCCGGTCCTTTCCTTGACTGGAGCTGATGGGAGAATTTGCACTGTTGTCTCCTACCTGGAGATGACCCACCAAAACCAAGACTCAAGGAGAGCCGGCAGCTCTAGGACCCCGTCGCCGGTTTCCTCCCTCTTTGATTCCGCAGCAGCTGTTTCTCTTCGTCCAGAAACAAAGCGAAACAGAACCACTCCCCAAGTCCCAACCTTGCTGCAAACTCTCTGCTCCAACCTCTTTGCCAGAAGGCCCCCAAGTCCTCCCTTTAAATGGTCCTCCATCTGGTAAGATCTGGCCCCATTCGGCCCTGAGGCTTCGCAGAGCCCCGTTGTCGGACAAATGCTTAAGGAGTTTATCTTTCCTTTAGTGCTTTTCATCATTCAAGAGGCCAGGTTTTAGGCTACTGTTCTCTGTATGAAAGATTTATTTGCATCTTGACATTTTCAGAACTCGGAAATGTTTCCTTTTGCGTATCTCTCATTCTTGACGATTGAGATGCAAAGGACTCTTGTGAGCGTCCAGGAACATGGGATACAGTTTTTAACGAAAAGCAAAACCACAGACTCATTTTTCAAGGCAGAATTTACAAAGATGCGAATCTACAATGTAGTCCTGCTAGAACTACTGCTGGAAATCTATTGACTTTTTCCATTGGGGCAGATCCACCAAATCAACAATGGAAAAATAACTCTGCAAGTAGGTAAATCCCATTTATACAATAGGACTACTCTAATCAAGAGTCACAACCAATTCAAACCTATTTCCCCTGTACAGTAATAAGCCATATCCCCAAATTTTAGCCATCTACCATTTACAGATTTCTTCCTGTACACAAGTTTATCCTCCAAAATACAACTGAATCTTTGTGAACCGGACATATATTTTGCTCCAGTCAATGTAATTTATGAGCATCGTTTCTTCCCAACAAATGTTTTAATTGTTTTAATATTTTAATTTATTGTTGGAAGCTGCCTCGGGTCTCATTCCAAGAGAAAGACAGCATACAAATACAATAAATAAAATAATGTAATATCCTGGTATAGAAACAAATTCTTTAAAAAGCCCACTGGTTTTACAAAGCTAATTTCAGGGCCCAGATACAGCTTTCTTTCAGAAATCTGATTCATCTTTGCCCTACCTCATGGGGGAAAAAAATCCTTTTTTAAATGCCCTGTCATTGAAGTAAGAAGAATTAAGTATTATTTCTTCCCTAGCCAATCGTATGTGGGTTTGTTCACAAGCAACATTTTTTCCCAGCCCAAGGGGGATAAAATGTTTTTTCTGTATTGCTTGAGCTCATAAAAAGGTCCCAAACCCATTAACAATCATTTCTTTGGTTTTCTCCCACAAATGTACGAGGAAATTTGCTCATGGGGGACTACAGCTCCCATAATCCCCCAACCAACATGGCCGGAGGTCATGCTGGCTGGGGATTATGGGGGCTGTAGTCCCCCATAAGCAAGCTCCTCAAGCCCTAATCTGATTCTTTTTACTACTAGTGACTCTTAGTAATAGTATTATCAGGGAGTAGTTAGAGAAGTTTTCCCCATTTATATTCCAATGCTCAGAAGGCAAGGAATATTTCCAAAACGGAGCAAAATACAGGAGAACCGGCAAGGAAACAGCAGAGGAGCCCACGCTGGCGACGACGGTGACTTCGGGCGTCACTCTGCCCCGCAAGTGGGCCTTTATCCGGAGAAAGGATGGCGCCCAGGGCCACGCTCCCTTGGCTTTTCTTACCGGTCTGCTCCTCCTCGCTGAAGCCCATAATCGTCATGGCTTCCAGGGTCTCTTGGAACATCTCGTCGTCTTGCTGGGAAGGGATGGGGACGTAGCCGTTGGACAGGAACGTGTAGTTGTTGAAGCCTTCCAGGAGGAGCTCGTCTGGGGAGAGGGCAAGGAACAAAATGAAGACCACCCGCCAGCACGACCGAAAGACCACATCCCTCCCCAAAACTTTATCGTTTATCTATTTATTTCATGCCCTCCTACGATCTCCATTTGGCTGGGGCGGTCCTGATTAATCCTCGGCCATCCCGCTTTCTCGGCTGCTTTCAAAATGTCCCGGTTTCTCCTTCTTCCTCCCGCTTTCCCCCTTTCTCCTTGCAAACAAAGGTCATTTCTGCACCGCGCTGTTATAGCGCTATTGTTCTACTTTCGACCTCCAGTGGAATTCTGGGGTTTGTCGTTTCCTGAGGCCCAAGAGCTCTCTGGCTGGGATTTCTAAATGCCCCTCCCTAAATTGCAAACTCTAGGATCCCACAGGATGTTGGAAGTGGAATAATACCACCATAACAATGCAGTGCGGAAACGACCAAAGTGTCCAGCGCAAAAGCCGTTTGTGCTCGGTTAACTCAGCAAAAAGGAGAGGAGGGAAGGGGAGGGAATCCTGCCCTTCGCTGCAGACTCGGGCAAATGCAAGCTGGAGCAACCTCTCATAACTTATGGGTTCTTCCTCATTCATAACTTTTTTAATAACTTCATAACTTTACAACCACGGATTCCTCGAGGTGCTGCCACAGCAGCTAAAGCGCTTGTGTAGTGTGAAGGGGCCCCCAACTCCCAAGCACCAGCTACACCAACTTACTCTTCATTTGCTCGCTGGCCCCGGCAATCAAGTAGTAAAATATGTGGAAGGTCCTCTCTTCCCGGGCTTGCCGGATGGCACGGGACTTCTCCAGCAAATCTATCCGTGCGTGTTAAGCCAAAACATACAAACTCTGGCTTTTTTTTTTCCAGAACGCTTTTCTTCTGTTTTTCCTCTCCTTTTGCTGAGTTTTTCCCGGTTTCTTCACTGGGAAGTTTGCTTCCCTTGTAAGGTTGGTGTCCTGCCTCCCACCCTCTTTCTGCATCTGCATCTTTCAGTCCCCAGAGTCCTCGTTTTTTGCAAAATGCTTGACCCCTTTGCCTTTGATATTTATGTAGAGGGGGACTCCGAGGGCCCCTTTGTTTGTTTCTCTGTTTAAACAAAGTGCTTTTGCACAAACACAGCCCCAAAGGGCAAAAGAGGTGACAGCTGCTGGAAAAACCCAATTGCATGCAACCAGCGTTTACTGGAAGTGTTTACATTTACGTTCCTTGGAGAAAACACCCAAAAAGAAACATTACATTTTTGCATTGCATGAACTGAGGTGGGGTATCTTGCACACGTCACTGTGTGAAACCACCACGTCCCAGAATCTCCTAAAAAAGGGGCCAGGGAGAGAAGTGTAGCCCCTATAAAGATGCTTCCCTTCCTTTGTGTTCAACCACATTCCAACTCGCCTTACTCAAAGGATACAGGTTTCTATATTTGCTCCAACAATGTAGCCAGTTACGTCAAAATTGATGCGGATGAATTTGCCCTGCCAACGAGAAGAGGAGATGAATGCTTCCAGACACGGCTTTTACTGCACAGAAACTCAGACTCCAGGTCCAGTTACGTATTAGGGGAATGAACATTTCCTATGATGGACCCACAATAGGATTTCCATAGAGATATATGGATCAGCAAACTTGCAAATTAAGCCAATGTTTACGTTAGCTTACAATCACCACTCACAAAACAAAGCACACTAAATACAAGCTACAAAGATGAAGAAAGCACGTGCTACAACAAACAGACTTCTTTTACTGCCGGGTGAAGTATCTGCAACAGGCTGAATGGATCATCTATTTTGATTCTCATCTGCGGATTTTTACAGAATCCAGATGATACTTTCTTCTAGATACCTTCTAGTGTTTTCCTGCTGCTTCTTACCTTCCTTTTTTTCTTACTGCAGAATATCCGTTACGGAGGAAAAGCCAAAGTAACTATGCATTTATCATTATCTTGAGAGCTCTAAAAGCCATCTGTCTGGAAGTATCCTAGAGGTTCAGCCAGAACTGAGGTGAGATTAAATGGAAGAGAGCTGACACAGATTTGCAGTTTGCGGTGACTCAAACAGTCTTTTGCTCCACTGTCCTTCAGCTTCACTCTCCCTTTTCCTCAAATAACAAGAAGTTCAAGGCAGCTTTTACAACATGAATGGGAGCTGCATGGGAACTCCAGGTGTTGCCGGATGCACTCTAAATCCTATCATCCTCTGCCATCAGAGGCAAAGGTGTGGAGAGCTCAAAGATGCAGTGCAATCACCTCTGCATGTTCCACATCACTCCATACAGGGTGACCAAAACTTCGTTTCAGAGATAAGAACTTGGGAAAACGTTCGCGTATTTTCACTGCCTATTCATTTTAACGCAGCTTCTCCTTGCAACCCAGGAAATGCAATGTCGGTCAGGAATGGCCCTTGTGTCTAAGATTCAGCCCCCATCCCCTAAACTTTCACCACACCTGTATGCCTTGGGGATCGGCAGGATTGCTGGCAACAGTATTAAACAGCCACAGGTTTGCTCTGTTAGCTCTTAAAACCCCCTTTGCCCCGGCACGGTTGCAAACACCGGGATGCCCCGTCGTGTGCACACCAAACACCCCCCAAAAGAAAACCATTCCTGTCGAACACAATTTTTGCCGATCACAACGGGACCATTTTTTGTGTGTGAAGATTGCATTTATCACCCTCACACGCACCCTTTCCAGCTTAGGATTTGGGCAACTTACGAATCGGGAAGAGTTGTCGTTCTTCACGGTTTTGGCGTTCCCGAAAGCTTCGAGGATGGGGTTCGCTTGGAGGAGCTGCTTCTCCAGCTCGCCCTAAAAATGGATGCAGAGGCCATGATCCTCAGGGAAAAGGAAGAGTTGCTCAGCTGTAAAGCACCACACACCCACAAGCACACAGGCTTAAAGCCATAAGATGGATTCAATGGCATCTTCCTCCGCAGAGAAATAATATTTTTTGCAGGGGGAAGAATTGCATACATTGCTAACGTATATTTTCCACTTGCAAACCATTCGGGGATATGTGGAAAAGCAACATACAACCTGTCCCTCCTACAGTACAACCGATATGCCTTTCCCTTAAGCAGAGGTTATCATCTCTCTGCGGGACGAAAATAAAGAAATATTTCGTCTTGTACTTGTTTTAATTTTTCCCTTTATCTTTGTTCCACCTTCTTCACATTGCTGGCCTAAATCGCTTTGCTAATTCTCCCTTTGATACACTTGGGTAGGGCCAGTGTGATTCACGTATTTCGGATTAAATAAATGGGACCAATTTTTTGTAGCTCTCTGGCTGTCAAAAACAACCTATCGCCTTTTTCTGATCATTAAATGTCCATTTTCAATATTTTGCCAGCTGTGACTCACCTCCCCTTAGAGATGTAGGAAATTCTCACGCTTTGTGTTTGGAAAGAAAGGATACACGGATATATCAAGGGAGGGGAAGGGGGCAACCACTGTAAAAAAAAAATTTTGCATTTTGGGGCTTTTTTTGAAAAAAAATATGTTGTTCACTCAGAGATCTTGGAGTTCGTCCAGGAAATAACTTTTTTTTTCCTGCGGAGGAGGTTGTATTATCTGCAAAATACACTCTTTTCTGTGCAGCCGTTAGTTTTATGCATGGAAAACCCCAAGAGTTTTGTGTAAACATTTTTTTTTCCCAAAACAAGCCTCAATATTCAAAAACTGGGGGGGGAAAGTATAAAACTTTTGTAATTTTGCCCAAAGGGCAGAGAACTTCTGAAATGATTTTGAAATGATTCATTTTTCCATGTGAGAATGAAGTGAGCAAAGACCACCATCCCTACTTTCTCCCCTGGCCCAAGACTGAGTGTGCCAAAGCATTTTTGTTTTGCAAGAAAATGACAAATATTAGGGCAGGAAATGGCAGAAAATAATCTTTTATGTAATGAAGCACAAAGCAGCTTAACACTGCATCTATTAATCATGTTAAATGCAGGTCTCTTAAGAGGTTGGAAACAACACAATGCGTAACTTACTTGTAAAATAAGACCACAATATTTTTTTCCTGTCTCATGCAAAAAAAAAAACCCCACATGCAGGTACACACTGCTGATGACTAACACACACACAGGCCATGCAACCACAACTGGAGAGGCACCAATGAAACCCTTTTCCTAAAGCAACGGTGGGGGAGAGTAAGTTCAGGGCTGAATCTTTCCACCGAACACACTACGCTGCGACAGCACTGTTATTCCACTTTAATTGCCATGGCAACCTCCTGTGGATTCTGGGCATTGTGGTTTAGGGGAGCTCTCCGGCTGAGAGCAAATCCCTAGACTGCAAATCCCAGCACTCCATGCAATGTTGCTGTGGCAGTTAAAGTGGAATGGTAGCGCTATAACAGTGTAGTGCGACAAGGCCCATAGACTAGACTGATGTCTTGCAAAAAGGCACTCTGCTGATCAGCTGAGAAAAGCCATTCCTTTGCTCTTTTTGTCTTTCCAAGTAACTTTAATTTACTAGTATGGCTCCAGTGTACATACATTTGTGGACTGGTAATTTCCTGGATGTCCTTCTTCCTGTTATTAACAAGCCCATCCCAGTTTACAGCTACTCCATCCTGGGGTTTTCTTGGCAAGATTTCTGCAGACGAGGTGTGCCTCTGGGGCTGAACGAGCGTGACCTGTCCAAGGCCACCCGGCGGTTTTCACGGCCGAGTGGGGATTTGAAGCCTAGCCTTGAGGAGTCCTAGGCCAGCCCTCAAATCACTATGCCACGTTGCTTCTCAAGATTTACTCTTCTAAGGAGGGCTGCCTCTGAGGCTGAGAGAGTGGGACTGGCCAGGGTCGTCCAGTGGGTTCCCGTGGCTGAGCAGAGGGGCATTTGAACCGTGGTCTCCTGAAGTCCTCGTCCAGCACTCAAGCTGCTGGCTCGCTGGCCCTCTCGATAGCCAGTTAGTTGGGCTATTTTAGCCGTAATAGCTGGCCAAGGGGCATTCGTTCCTGAAATATTACTGCAATTTCTTCTTCTAGGGCAACTTCCTTGGGTGTTGATGAGACTGGGGGGCCGTTTACAGTTAACAGTTTAAAGTCAAAAGAAACTGTCCACACCTTTCATCCTAATAACGTAAATCTGAGACCCTCCAACCCATACGTGTAGTTTTGGTGACATACTCAGAATTCTCTC
The DNA here is from genome assembly GCA_030412105.1 of Cyclura pinguis. Lineage (NCBI taxonomy): Eukaryota > Metazoa > Chordata > Lepidosauria > Squamata > Iguanidae > Cyclura > Cyclura pinguis. The sequence continues at coordinate 917,914 of CM059609.1, read as the reverse complement.
TGGGGGAGCAGATAAGAGAAGATCTAAGTCCCCCAACAAACTACAAATCACAGGATTCAATTAACCCTGCAGCCACGGCAGCTAAAGCACTATCACACTGCTATAATGGCACAGTGCAGATGCATTAGACATCTGGAGTGTTCCTAGGATCTGGGTTTAGAGAATAGGGCTGAAGGTTGATCAGTTTTTCAGCTTTCAGTATTCTGGATTTTTGCTACTTCTCACCGGGCCGTGCCCTCCTTCGTCACCTCTAGCCTCCCCATCACCATTGCAAAGTGCCAAAAGAACATTTTTGCAAAGATTCATGCTTCAACTTGGGGCAGAATGCCCACTGCAGTTTGCACTACCAAAGACATGCCGGCACGGTTTGCAGGTGCAGAAACTTCCCGAGAGAAGGAATCGGCAAGCAACGTGAGAAATTAAAAAGGAACAAACGGCATGCGAGCAGACCCAGATGAGAATAATGTCTGACGACTACGACACAGTGACGGTTCGGACCTCGGAAGGTCTCCTCTTAAAGCATCTCTCAAGCTCAGAAAGTTACTGTCTTTCTCTCTAGTAAAACCCCACCATTTCTGATGCAAGCTGGCAGCATTCTTGCCCTTCCAGGTCTCTATCAGAACATGAAGTATTCCAAATGGAAAAAGAAATCAGGCAATACTCTTTCGAGAAAACCATTTTCTGAGTGCCTGATTCCCATCTCCTCTAGTGACGGAAGCGGCCATCCGAAACGGTCTTTCGAAACAAACGTTCGCTGTGGTTTGTGTGATACTAGAGATGGCCCAGAGCTTGGGGAAGGTGACTTTTTTGGACTAAAACTAAAGCTTCGCCGGCCAGGGGATTCTGGGAGTTGTAGTCCAAAAAGGGAGCTCCCCCCCCCCCACGAGGCTCTGCAAAATTACCCTGTTGGTGGTTTCTTCACAAGGCGGGGTGGAGTGCAAACAATTCCATGCAGATCTACAGTCTGTGACTTTTCACACACAACGCACACACACACGCCGAAGAATACAGATTACTCACGTAAGCAAAAGAAGGCCCTTGCTGCGGTCAAATAACATGGCATAAAACAATGGTCAGTTATCTTTGCCCGGTACATCCCGAAATATATATATATATCTATATATAATTTTTTCTTGTTCTCATTACATTCTGCATGGAGCAGCAGAACCTGGTTTGGTTTGGTTTGAAAGAGCCCGTGTTCTTGGCAGTTTTCTCGGTTGCATGAGGAGAGCCGTCTTGGACCGGACAGAAGGCCCACCAAGGCCAGCACGCCCCGTCTCCAACGGGAGCCCCGAAGCACAATGTGAAGGCAACCACATGTCCCATACTCTCCAGCATTTCATCAGTGAAAAGCGGGGACACGTGTGGCCGGGTAACATGAGAGTGCGGTCAAGATGGCAAACATTATTCGTAGAGAAAAACAGACAAGCAAGGAGTTTGCTTTGGCCTGAGTCCACAGGGAAGGGCAAGATTCTGCCTGCTCCTCTCCAACTCCTCGGCCAAGTTAACTGAGTGCAAGCTACCTTTGCACTTTGAACCCAGTTTGCAGCAACTGAGGAAAGCTGAGGACAAAAATGGGAGGAAGAGAGAGAAACTGGGACATTTTAAAAGCAGCCGAGGAAGTATAAGCCAAGGATTGCAATTGCCCTCGCCAAACCGGGATATCTGGAAGGCACGCACAGCGTGCGTGATTTTGAACGTCTTTACTCTTTTTCTGCCTCTGATCCGATCCCAGAGGATCCACCCCAACCTTTATTGGGGTTTGAAAGGTAAGCTGGGGAGCCTGAGCATCTCTCCCACCCCGATGCGCCAAGACTTTCCAAGCGGCGGAGCCACATATGGAAAGCTATGCGCTTCCCCCTCCTCCTCTTGCATGCGCTCCGGGAGTGGATGTCAAACAAAGAGGCCCTTTTTCCATAAACACTGGAGATGTGACATAACCATGTCCTCTTTAGAATATGTCAGCTATTTGGCAAGAGATAGGAGAACGGGAAAAGAATTAGAAAATAACAACTGCAGAGAGGTTTTGCCGACCGCCTGTCTCGGTGCAGCCATCGGTTAAGGGCAATCCCAAATGCTACCCAAGGAAATATTAAAAATAACATCAGGAATTAAGGCAGGGGGAAGAGACAAGGTTGCTCTCGGCACGGAGCATTGGCACTACTTACTGTAATGCTGATATCTTTTTTGCCCTTGTGAGAAGAGGCCACCACGGCCAAATATTGGATGACTTTCTTGGTGTTTTCTGTCTTGCCAGCACCGGATTCTCCCCTAGGAAGAAAAAAAGAGAAGAAAAATAGGTGATTGCCTCCACTGTCAAGGAGTGCCAAGAAAGAAATGATGTCCGGCTTTTAGGGTATTGGTCTGAAGAGGGCAGGGGGCGAGGGGGCAAAGTGGGAGAAAGAGAGAGAGAAATGAGGAGAGAGAAGGGGACCCAGACCCCAAAAAAGCCTCTACTGGCCCATTCGGAAGCACCAGATCAGGAGTAGGAAATGCGTAGTCCAAGAATCACACCTGGCCTCTGACGGACACTCCTCTGGCCCTTGGGAGCCCAGGGTCGCCCACCAAGACCACCAAAAATTTGGGAGTCGTGTGCCTTCCAATTGTCCTAATCTGGCAGGGACAGTCCTGATTAATCCTCCATCATCCCAGTTTCTCACCTACTTTTAAAATGTGCCAGTTTCTCTCTCCTCTTCCCACTTTCCCTCTTCGGCCCTCTGCTTACATCGGTTCCTGCAAACCGAGTGCAAGGGTCATTTACACCCCATTAAAGTGGGGGAAGAGAGGGGCAGAGCCCTGTCCTTCCCAGTTGACTCAGACAAATGCAAACCACGGCAGTCCCTCCTCGCCTGCCTCTTCTTCCTCATTAATAACTTTGATCAAGATGGCAAAAGTTATTCATGAGGAAGAACAGGCAAGGTGGGAAAGACAGTTTGCTTTTGCCTGAGTCTCCTGGGAAGGGCAAGATTCTACCCCCATCTTCTCCTCTCACTCCTGATGAGACAGTTGAGTACAAACTTCTTTTGCACTTTGAACTCTACAGTTGAAATCAGCTAAGGACAAAAGGGGAAAGCAGGAGGAAGGAGAGAAACTGGGACATTTTAAAAGCAGCTGGAAAAGTGGGACGAGAGAGAATTGATTGGGACTGTCCCTGCTAAATGGGAGCCGTCGGAGGTTGCGTGCAACTCCAGCTTCCCTGGAGAAGGCATTCCACCGAGACTCCCGGTTGCTCTTTTCCCATGTCCTGAGGGTTTCTTCCTCCCAGACTTTGCCACCTGAGCACAGGGGAGATTGCAGATCTGCAAAACCATTCCCGCACTTCCCAAATTGGGGTTCCCAATCAAGGAAACAAATCCAGAGAGGGACATAAGCGAGATGGTTCCAAGGGATCTGGGTGCAAGATTGCTATTTAAAAGAGGGGGGAGGAGGAGGAGGAGCGAAGGAGATTGGGAAAGGTGACCGTGGAGCTCCCTTTGGGTTCCTTTGGGCTTGGAACCCTTCCACTGACTTTGCCACGGCTCCGTTCCTTTCCCTAATTAGGAGGTGCCCTTTCTCAAAGGCAGCCCCCTGATGAATGGGTATGTGACAAAATGAAAAATAAAAATGGGGATGAGATAGAGGAGTGTGCTTTGGGATGGTTGCCGTGCCTTAAAAGGCCAGGCACCGTTTCGGATGTTTCACGATTGAAGTGAGCACATGGCGGCAACCTCCCAAGATTGCTCTTCCGCTTCAAGGGGGTTTAGAGAGAGAATGGACGGAGGAGGCATCCAGAAGGGAGGGAAAGCAGGCAAGGAATTTGAGGTTGCCTTAATTATGGAGAGGGTGAAGAAGAGAAAAACCTCCCTCTTCCAGAAAACTAGATCTTTGGCTCAGCCAGAAATGAATTGGTTCAGGATTAAGAGAGGAGTGTTTTTGTGGAAAGTTCTCTGAAGGCAGAGGAGTTGTCACTGCATATCATTGCAATAGCAAACTTTACAATGGAGAAGAAAAGTCTGTAGGATGCAGCATTGTGTGGGAGTTTCCATAACTCCAGTATGCCCTCAAAGCCATCTTTGTCCATTGCAGAGTGAGTCTTGTAGCAAATCCTTCTGGGTTTGAATCTGAACTGTAAGCAATTTGTCTATGGTGCTCCAAACGTGACACACTTTCCAATAGAGGTCCAGCACAGCCCTCAAACTTTGGCCTAAAACCCAGAGCGGATTCACTGGGTGTCCCCCTCCCCTGAAATCGGGGCCACTGGCCATTGGGATGCTGGTGATGATGGAGCCAGTCCTGTGCCACCGATTTTCACAACACAAAGACTTGCAGACAGCTTTCTGCCGGGCCCCTGAGCTGAAATACGTCCATGTTCGTCTGGTAAAAAATAAAATTAAGTGTCCTGGGAAGAGTTCCAGGCCAAACACGCCAGTTTGGAAGACATCTGCGTAAAAGGCTTTCATATAAATCTCCTCTCCATCTTCCGCCCTCTGGAAAACCAAGGAACCAAAGCCTTTGAACTTCTCGTTCCCTGGCCTTTCCCTCTTCCGTCTCATTTCCTTTCCGAGAGGGCAAGAAAATTTCCCAGGAGACGTCTTTTTTCTCCCTGGTTCTGCAATTGGGAATCTCAGGAGCGGAGCCTCAGCTCTGAAAGCAGGAGGTCCTGGGTTCAAATCTTTTCCAGGTCCAGACAGTGGCAGCAGCCCCTAAGGAAAAGCCCATCTTTGTGGTAGATGACAGGAGATCCACAGATGAGACAATGCTAGACTAGATGGATTAGCGGTTGCACTCTTGCAAAGATACTTTGGGGGAACCACTTCTGGAATCTGCCCACTCCCCAGTGCAGGTAAGTTGTGCAAAAGAAGTAACTCTTCCAAGCTCTGAAAACAATCTTTCTGACATAAAGCAGCTGTCCACGTTCCTGGGTAGCCTTAATCAATTATACCAGCTTTTCCAAATAGTGCCTTGCGAGGGAGGCTGCCCGCTGTCTCTCCAGATGAGTCCCTGGCCTGGACACGCTGTCCAAGTCGAGAAGCACAGCAAGGACGCTGGTGAGTCAAGGAGGAAATACGGTGGAACCGGCGTGGCGTAGTGGTCGCAGTCAGTTCTGGACTATGACTCTGGAGACCAGGGTCTGAATACCTGCTCAGCTATGGAAACCCACTGGGTGTTCTTGGGTGAGTCACACTATCTCAGCCTCAGAGGAAGGCAACGGTGGCAAACCTCCTCTGAAGAAAACTTGCCAAGAAAGCCCTGTGATAGGTTTTTGTCGGCGTTGGCTTGCAGAGTGCAGGCATCTTGCCGTGACGGTGAATATTTCTTACATTTTGAGTGCACATAAGAAGAAAGTCTTTCTTTTTTTCTTTCTTTTTTTTTTTTTTGTGGCTGTCAGACTCATGGCAAGGGAGTGAACATACATCTCATTTAATTGATTTTTTAAAAAGAGACAGAGAGGGAAAGGAAGAAGCAGGGGGAAGTGCAGCTCTTCAAAACCTGGAGACCTCTGGCGCCATGGCGCCCTTCGCCAAGCAAGCGGCTTGCAACACAGATTCCAGGAACATGGCCGCGTCTCCTTTGCTTTCCCCCAACTTGAAATCAAATATTTCCTGCCTTGCTGATAAACCCTCCAGCCTGTGAGCTCACAGGGCTCCGTGTGTCCTGCCCGGGTGGGGTTTCTGCATCCCACAAAGACAGCAACTCACAGAAGAAAAAGGGTGGAAAACATTCCGAAAGACAGAGAGGGACTGAGGGAGAAAGAAAGGAGAGAGAGAGATCCGCCTGCTATCTTGCTTGGCACAAGGATCCAAATGCCGTGTGTCACCTCTTTGGAGCAAACATACAAGGTGCTCTTGTGCTCGTAGTGGCAGAAAGAAGGACAGGAAAGCCAACACCTCTATCTTTCGGTGTTTCCTTTTCGGAGAACGTTCCGAGAGCTCTGAAGCTCCATAATTAAAAAAAGAATAAGTAACCCTTGTGTTTTATCACATTTTCTTCCCTTACTTCTACCTTTAAAACATATAGCACTCAAGATTGGCAACTAGCATCATTAAAAATACGCTGAGTTTTGGAAACTTTATTCCAGAACGTCTGGAGGGACAAAAGTTTAAGAACGACCATCTTAATTGCATCCAGTTTGGATCGGCGTAAGGTGCTCTATGTGGGGCTGCCTTTGAAGAGAGATTTCTAAGGAACCCCCATGAAACTACAAATCCCAGGACTCCATAGGACAAAGCAGCAGCAGTTAATGGGGAGTCCCAATGTCACAGGTAACTTCAGATTAGAGAGAATCACTTCCACCCAGGATCCTGGAGGCCAAGAAATGGAGCTGTGTTTCCCCTTTTCAAGGTGTGAAGTTAAACATGCATTGCAACCCCATCCCACCCCAGTAAAATAGACCCACAAATGAAAAGGAGGAGGAGATGCAAAAGGTGTCTGCATTTTTGAGGGGCGTGCAGAAAAAGACAGGAGAAAGAGCACGCACACCCTTTGCCAGGTGCTCACCCTCCCCTCCTCCACATTGCCCAGGTGAGTTGGATTACATCCTTGCCAGGAATGATGAGAGCTGCAGTCCAACACACCTGGAGGTCGACAAAGGTTTGCAAAGATAGCAGAGGAGAGCATCTGAAGCATTTCAGCCGTGCGGATCGACATCACAAGCGAAGGGCAAGCGGGGGGGGAGGGCGGGTGGCCGTCCGACTGGGCCTACTCACGTGCAAAGGATGGACTGGTCCTCTCGATCTGTGGACAAAGGAAGGGGGGGAAAGTAGAATTAAGTTAGAGCATTTTTAGCCTAGGATGAGTTGTCTGAGATATATATTCACAGCTTTATTTTCCCATATGCATTTCCAAATGTATAGAGTTCTAAGAAAAGAAAGGGAAAGTGGCTTTTTTGGACTATAACTCCCAGAATTCTGGGAGTTGTAGTCCAAAAAAGCCACCTTCCCCTCCACTCCAGAGCTGGACTTAAGAAGCCACCTTATTCTAAACCAGCCTATTGCTCCATCTTAGCACTGTCTGCTCTGACCGGCAGGCTGTCCTCAACCCTCATTTGCCATGTGACCCTTTGAACAGGAAATGCAGAGTTTTGAACCCAGGACCCTTCTGGGTGCAAAGCAGATGCTTTCCTGCCGAGCTATGTCCTCTGGGCCTTTGGATAATTCTTTGCCACCTTGATCAACAGGGGCTGGGTGTACTCCACCTCACCGCTGTCTTTCTTTCTGACCTCACTTTCTGGAGTCAACAAAAAACAAACATCTGGGGCTTAGGACAAAAGGTTAAAGATCCAAACGATTCTGTTTCCGAAATAGGATCAGGCAAGAATGCAATACGACGGTTATTGTTCAAAGGGTGGTCCCTGAGTATCCAAGGCTGTGTTGCTGGTCAAGCAAAGATGAGAAACAGGGAAACACGGAGGGTCTCGTCCCCCAAAACTGCAGACATCAAAGCAATGAATGCCAAATTGCAACTTCTCTCATCCGTCTGAATTCTGATGCAGCTGCACCAGCTGAATAGCAGAAATAAAATGCACGAAAGCAATAAATCCTTGCTCAGGAGTAGCTCCTTTCTCGCTATACTTCCACCAGCAAGTTAAGACTTTCCACTCTCCACAATCTTGTTAACAAGAATCACAGGATCAAAGAGTTGGAAGGGACCCCCATGGCCATCTTGTCCAACTCCCCACCATTCAGTAGGACAGAGTCGAGCACTCCAGAGAGATGCCCCTCCAACTTCTGTTCAAAGACCTCCAAAGAATGGGAACCCAAATGGAACCCAGCTCCTCCTAGGGTTTGGGTGAAATCTCTCCTCTTCTAATCTGAATCCATTAGTTCATGTTTAGTCTCTGGAGCAGCAGAAAGCAAGCTGGCTCCATCTTCCAGAAGATGGATTGAAATGAAAAGAGTTTCTACTTAAACATTAGGAAGAACTTCTTGATTCTAAGAGTTGTTTGACAGTGGAATGTGCTGCCTTGGAAAGGATGGATGCTCCCTCTCTGGAGGTTCTTAAAGGGAGGTTGGGTGGGCATTTCTTAGGAGTGCATTAGTTGTGCATGGTGGAATGGGGTTCGACTGGATGGCCCCCTCTATATCATCCTGTGTTTCTCTTCTATGTGAACAAAAACTGGAAAATCTTGCTTCCACTTTTGCAAACAAGGATTGCAACCTTCCCTTCTCTGGGAGCCTGAGTTCCTTTCTTGGGAAACCATAGGGCTCTGATTCTGCCCACGTCCGCCCAGCCTCCTTCTGTTCCCCTCCTGCTTCCCTCCTGGGAGACCCAAGAGACACACACGTTCCTCCCCTTAATCGCAGCCCCAAATCAGTTGGTTCATCCACAAGGAAGCTGCTCTGAGCGGGCAGCTTGACCATAAAAGGAGAAAGCCTTCCCGGCTCCGGCTGGGCATCTCTGCCTTGCAGCTCCTTCGCGTTTTCACAGAGGCGGCCGCTGGATTCCCTCCCAAAGGGGATCTGGGTTTCCAGGGTGTTTGGGGAGAGAAAACAGGGCATTGGGCAAACTCATTGCCGTCTCCCTGCTGCCCCTGTTTTAAATGCTATGCCAAGCCTCACAGAGGAGGAGCAGTGGGGAGGGAAGGCTCAAAGTGGGATGCAAGAACAGGGAGTTGGGGGGACAGAACCACAGAGTTGGAAGGGACCCCCAAGGGCCACCCAGTCCAAGCCCACTGCTGAGGCAGGAATCAAGGGGACAGACCAACTCGTTAGACCTCTTGCAAGTCACAACAGGTGTGTGCAATGGAGCAAAAGAGGACACACACACACACACACACACACACACACACACGCACCAGTGGAAGGGGCCCTGCAGAAAAAGGATCGAAGCACCAACACGCAGCCATTGAAAAACAGGCATGAGCAAGCACTTTCTCGCCCCACCAAGATAAATAACACCTATGATTTGTAGTGGTTTGAGCATTGAACTAGGACACTGAGAGACCACGGTTCGAATCTCCACTCAGTCATGGAAATCCATCTTTGGCGAGTCACACTTTCTCAGCCTCTGAGGAAGGCAAAGGCAAGCCCTCTCTGAACTAATCTTGCCAAGAAACCTCAGTGATAGGTTCATCTTAGGGTTGCTGTAAGTTGTTTCCAACTTGCAGTCACACAACAACAGGCTGGAACTCAGATTCTTGGTTTTGAAAACTGGCCAAATGTCTTGATTTAAACAAAAGAAAATGCAGTCTATTCAAAAGGAAAATTGCTGCTCCATGAGGCTTCCAGAGAGATGATTCACTCTCCTTTTTCAACAGAAAAGGAGTGGTGTAAGAGAGTCTGGAGGGACCGAGGGCCACAAGTAGAGCTTTGGGGGTGCCCTGCGGCCCCAAGACCACAGCCTGTACTGCGGGGCCAGGCCAACTCCCCGGTGGTTTCACTAGGACAATGGTCTGCAGACGATGGGACTTCTAGTCCAACACAGCAGGAAGGAAACAGGTTGAGGCATGCGGGTAGCCCTCGGGGAGCGTGTCCTTATCCCAGATGCCAAATAAGGCAGCCATTTTTGACACAAAGTCTTCCTAGAATGATGCTAAGATGTGCAATGACCTCCAGTTCACATCCTCCCAAGGGATGAGCTCATTAGTTTTTCCGACAATGAAAAAAGATAAAAATAGAGTCCTGGTTCTATTTCAGGCTCAAAGGAAGGTGTCTGCATTAGTGGTCAAGGGATGATGGGAGTTGCACCAGGAGGGCACTGGGGTGAGGCAGGCTGGTCAATGCTTTTCCAAGGAGACCCTCAGAGGGAGCATTCTCATTCAAATGCAAAACAAGAGAGGCTTTTTTTTACTCAAAGTTATCCCCGAAGGACATTAAGATGCTTCACGACCTTAGGTTCAAAACCTCCCAAGGGAGGAGCTGATTAGTTTTTCCAGAAATGAAAGAGACAAAAATAGGGTCCTTCTCCTTTTACAGGCTCAAAGCAAGGGGCTTGGAGGAGACCACCACCCACCACTTTCTCATGCCCTGGAAAACCACAATTCTGGATTTTTGTGGAAATGAAATTTCTTTTCCCCCTAAGAGTTTAACAGTAGCCTTCGTTGGTTTGCTGGCCTTCTCCTCCACAGCCTGTCTCATGCAATGCCACTTTGAAAACACGATGACTTCCACAAATAAATTACTTGCTTCTACCCCTCGTTCTCTGCTCCTTTCCCTTCTCTCCCCACTCTGGTGCTTAAAACTCTTTGCAACTTCATCAGTCCCCTTCCAGCTGCTGTTGGACTCCAGTTCCCATCAGCCACAGCCAGACCACCCAAGAGGAGGTGCAAACGTCCATGAGTGATGAAAGAAGGAAGAGGCACATGGAACTTCTAAGCTTACGATCTACCGCATCTCCTTCGGCATGCCTCCAACGCACATTAAAGGCTACGCCCAAACTCCAGCAATTTTGCTCCTGTTTTCTGTTCCTTGTTGCTGCTTTACCTCCTTAATGCCCACTCAGAATATTCAGAAGAAATATTCCCCATTTGTTTTGGTTTCTCCTTCCCTGCACTTCACGTTATTGCAGTCTCCAAAACAAAGCAGCTGTGTTTAATACACAAGTTCAGAAACTGCTACTAAAAGGATGTTGTATCACCCAGAGAATGGTTACTTTTCTACAAAGGAATGTAACTTCATTTTATGCAATGCTTGCTGACTGTACTGGTGGTCCCTCCACATCACAGTGGATTTTCTTCTTTGTTTCATGGATTTTCTTCTTTGTTTCACGGAATCAGAGAATCCTAGAACTGGAAGAGACCCCCAAGGGCCATCCAGTCCAACCCCCTTCTGCCATGCAGGAAGACACACCCAAAGCCCTCTCTTTGACAGATGGGCATCCAGCCTCTCATTAAAAACCTCCAAAGAAGGAGGAGACTCCACCACACTGCCGAACTGATCTTAGCATCAAGAAGTCCTAATGTTAGTCTTACCATCAGGAAGTTCTTCCTAAAGTTTAGGTGGAATCTCTTTTCTTATACTTTGAAGCCATTGCTCCACATCCTTGTCTCAAGAGCAGCAGAAGACAGGCTGGCCCCATCTTCTACATGATATCTCTTCAGATAGTTACAGATGGCTGTATCATATCAGATCGCCATCCTTCTTCTGCCAGGCTAAATTAGTCCGGCTCTCCAAACCATCCCTCACAGGGCTCAGAGGTTCCCAGGCCTTGAAGAACCGATTAGACTTGGAACGGACCCGGAGGGCCACCTAGGTCAACCCCATTCTGCCCTGCAGAAATGCACGACTACGGCCCGCTCAGCCTCTGTTTAAAGACCTCCAAAGTTGGAGAGTCCGGTCCACTCTGGGGCAGTGCGTTCCACCACCTACATCCTCTCTATGACTAACAAATACCAGGTGCTGGAGGCTCTATTTCAGAGGGAGGAACTGGCAAAACCACCTCTGGGGATTCCCTGCCCAACAAAACCCCAGGAAATTCATGAAGTTGCCATAAGTTGACTGGTGACTTGAAGGCATGTGTGCACAGAGAGAGAGAGAACCAGTGCCATGCAAAACTCTCCACCCTTAGAAATTCCTCCAGAAAATTTTAGCACCCCAAGAGGAAATGGTTTGCAAAGAGACAGCTGAAAGAGGAAACCCCAACAGCTAAAGTTAGGCCGAAGTCTTCCTCCGCTGGCTATCTCCTCCACACAGCGGGAGCCGCCTGACAGACCTCAAGGGCAACGGGCCGCCCTCGTCTTCCAGGCCAGAGCCGGGGGGACAACCCGGCGCGGCTTCCTCACAAGAAGAGGTTGCTGAGCTTTTCCTCGCCTCTGACAACAACACCAAGAGAGGCCAGAGTGTGAGAGACACAGACCTTGGTGTGGATTTCACCCCTGACCTTGTCTCATTTTGGAAACACAGCGGGGCCCCTGTTAGTTCTGGGATGGAAAACCACCGGGGAAAAATACTAGAGATCGCCAGGTAAGGCTAGGAAATGTTATCTGGGGAGAAGTAGCTGCCAGTCAGAGTTAGAATCCTAGAAAGATAAGAGTTGGAAGGGACCCCAGAGGCCATCGAGTCCAACCCCATTCTGCCGTGCAGGAAGACACCACCAAAGCCCTCCCTTGGGCAGATGCCTGCCCAGCTTCTCCTCCAAAACCCCCAAAGAAGGGCCATTTCCACACTAGACTGTTACAGTGCATGGCCGTGAGTCACGTTGTTCCTCTCCAGCAGTATAATTATAAGAGGAGCTAAAATGGGGGCATTGCCCCACCTCAAATAAGAATTCTGCCCCCTCGGTGATTTTCCCTCAGTCCCCAAATTTTTGGCATTGCAGAGAGTGAGAGATGGGAAAGAGTTCACACCTAGAACTCTTCTGTTTGCTCTGTATGCATTCTTTTAGTCACTTCAGCTGCCCCTTTGCTTTCATGGGGTCATAGAACTCCTTTGAGGCCCCTCCCTCAACTGCAAACCCCAGGATTCCATAGGATGTTGAAAGTGGAATCATAGCGCTATAACAGTCTAGTGCGGAAATGGCCAAGGAGACTCCATCCCACTCCACTGAGGCAGCAGCAGATTCCCAAGATGGTTCTTGTGGTCATTTCCACCCCTAAGATTCTGTGATTCTGTTCCACAGACTAACTGTTCAAATGCCAGGATTTTGTTCCGGGAAGTCCACCGTCGGGAGAAGCGAGAGGGTTGGAGAGATGAGTTCCAAATAGCAGAGCGGAGGGAGGTCACATCCACCGAGGGATCTGCGGAGTTTCAGGCTCCGAACGTCACCTCCTCCACCGCCAGCCGAAATGGAAACGTTTCTCCATGCCCCTATTTGCCAAAAGTATTTGCTCAGCATTCGGCGCTGCCCGTACTCCCGGGCCGTTGGCACGGGCGGGCAAAGGGGAGAGCTTTCCCTTTTTGAGTCACGTCGTGGCTGCGGAGGGGGCCGAAGAACGCGGAGGAATGTTCGGCTTGGCAAGGCAACCCAACCACACACACACACACACACACACACACCATGCCATGTATTAGGGACACAAGATAGAAACTGGGGTCACAACAGCTTAAGGCGGGGGGGCGCTCGGGACGGACCACGCGGGGCCCATGCGTTTCCCCTGGGGGTACAATCCACCGGGGAAATCCTCTGTGTGACCTGTGGCACCGTGCGGCATGACTCGCGTTAAGCGGACGGGGTTCCCATTTTCCATGAAATCCAAGCGAAAAAATGGGGAGATGATCTCCAAATGCCAAGTGGATGGCTTTTATTTTAGAGGAAGCCCAACCCCTTTCGGTCTTTATATTCACATTTCAATAGCCTTCTTGAGGGGTCGCATAAAAAGAAATACAAATAGAAAGGTCAAATTAGTAGTCAAAGGGACAATACAGAATTATACCGTAATATAATTGCGCGTTGTCCTTTTCTGTCGTCTCCGTCTGCCACCCGTCTCCTCCCGTGTGCCAATTTAATAAACATTTCCCCATTTCCACCTTGCAGGAGAGTTTGCGTCCCCGGCCTACCTTGCAGCATGCTCCTGTAGGCCGTGTCAGCAATCGCGTAGATGTGAGGGGGCATCTCGTGGCGTTTCTTTCCTTTGTACATGTCGATGATTTTCTCCGAGTAGATGGGCAGCTGTTTGTAAGGGTTTACGACCACGCAGAAGAGACCCGAGTAAGTCTGGAGGGGAGACCCGAGAAGGGAGCGAGTTACGTCTCTTTTCCGCGTCCCATGGCTCCCCTTAAACGTGCTTACCCATCATTTCCTTTCCCAAAAGGGCCCGCGCATCCTCTGAGGGGGGAATTCGTAGATGTGTGCATATCACAGTATACGTTTGTGGAAATGAGATGCAGGAAACCAAAGCTCCCTTCATGCAGAAAGCTAGCTCAGCAGGGCCAAAGGCTCCCAGCAGTTCAGGTTTTTCACGGAGGTTCCTCGATATAAGAGAACCGGCACAGTGTAGCCGTTTGAGCATTGGGCTACAAGCCTGGAGACCAGTGTTTGAATCCCCGCTCGGCCAGGGAAACCATTGGGTGATCTTGGGCACGTCACATACTCTCAGCTCCCCAAAAAACCCATGATAGGTTTGCCTTAAAGTTGCAGTAAGTCAGAAAAAACTTGGAGGCACACAATGATGACAACAACAACAAGAAGGAATCGTGGCCGGACTGCAACTCCCAGCATCCTTACCCTTGCCTATGGTGGCTAGAGTTGCTGGGAGTTGCAAGTGACGAAGACCTGGTGATCGAGGCGATTCCCACCTCTGTCGTGGAGCCTTATCAATACCACTGCTTAATCGTGTGACCGGAGAACTTCGGCCGGAACAATGGCATGCTTTTAAAAGTACAGCATGTCCAAAACCCGCATTTTCCCCCCTACTAGTGATTCCTCCACGTTCTCCCTTTCTTCTTCCCTCGGGCCTTTGAGCTGCGCCTCTGATCCACAAACCAAGGATGGGGGACACCTGGCTGAACTCACTCCTAAAGGGCATTTCTTCAAAACCTTGGGGGTTCCCCCCCCCACCTCTTTCCTCACCCCCTTCTCTCTGGGCGCCTCAATAAGAGATTAAGCAAGGATGAAGTTACACCAAAGAAGCATTTTGGCTGACCTTTTAAACCAACTGTATACTTCAGCCCAGATCTAAAAGCCCGGGGTTCCCTGTCTTGACCATATTAGGAGACGGTCCAAAAGTTTTCACACAAATGAAACACTTTATATGGCATGGAGCAAAGGCAGAAATATCTGCTGGCAGGGCCGAGGATTCGAACGGCCACGGTGCCTGGCGCTGAACTGGTTTTGCAGTCAGGCTGTGCAAACTCTCTCGTTTTAAGACCCTTCTTGTTCAGCGTCACTGACATTTTTGGAAAGGATCGGAGAGAGACATCCTTTCCCAGCCACACGGGGTGAGGAGGTTTGGAAGGGACCCACGGACCTGCAAAATCAAGCCAGGCTAGGCAATTTTCACATCTGGACTCAAAAGCGGGAGTTGCAGCTTTTTGCCTTTGGAGTTCCACAGGTCCCGATGATTGGAGAGGGAAAGAGGTTTCTTTGCGGCCATTCCAGAAATAACTGTTTTCTTTATGATTAGAAAGAGCGTTCTTGTTGATCTCTGGCTGAGCCGGAGCTTTGAGTTCCTTTTTTTGGATAGCAATACCTAGAATCCCATGGCTGGGGGATTCTGGGAGTTGTAGCCCAAAAGAGCATAGCTGCAGTCCAAAAAAGCACAGCTAGCTAGGGGATTCTGGTACCAGAAGAAGCATACTTGCAGTCCAAAAGGCATGGCTGGTTGGTGATTCTGGGAGTTACAGATCAATAAAAGCACTGTTACAGCCCAAAAAAGCAAAAGCACACTAAATGCAAGGTATGGAGGTGAGGAAAATCAAGTGCTATGAGAAACAGACCTCCATTAACATTTTGGGGAGTATACCTGGAAAAAAGATGGGGGTGCACACTCTGAGTGTCACCTCACTTAGGTTCTAGCATAAAGGAAGTTCGTCTCTGCTGGACTGGCTACCTGTTACAGGCATGGCGGTCACTCTCACGGCTATCTTTGAGAGCTTCGTGACTGGCCACCAGCTATGATACCACCTTAGCTCTTGCATGACTTCTCTCTTTTTTAGAAAAAAAGGGGAGGCTTTCACAGGAAGGAGGGAAATTTTAACCCTTTAACCCCATGAAAGTATCCCAATCCAGGAAACCACTCCTACATGCACCACGGCTGCCAGATGAACAGACAGATAGACAGGAAGTCTTTGCAACTTTGGGCAAAATTGGCCGCTTGCTCATTCTCATCTAAACGAGAAATACAGCTGAAAGCAGTTTGCAAAGTATCACACGATGAGGAACACCTTGCCTTTCTAATAGCATTTAAAAAAACAAAGATGGACAACTTATGGTCTTCCAGATATAATTCCTTCACAGTTGGCTCTGCAGGCTGATGGGGGTTGCAGTCCAAGAACATTTGAAGGACCACAAATATAACCACACCAGATTAGGGGGAGGGAAGAGTCCTCTGTACTTCAGAAAAACGGATGCAGTCATTTTGTTCATTTTCAACCAACTGAAAGCTCCGGGAGAGAACCTTGACCTCCTAAGTGGGGGTGTGGCTTTTCACCCAAGGGGTGTGGCTCCTGGTGAAAGGGTGTGGCTTTTGAGCCAAGGGGTGGAGCCTGTAAATTCCCACATCCTGGGCGACCTCTTATCATGGCTGATTCCCACGCAAACAAATCAAGAGCCCAACTTTGGACAACCCCAAGGAAATCCAGTTATTTTTAAGAGTGCCAAAATCAGAGATGGGGAAGACCTTTCATTAGGCCCAATGGAGCATTGCTCATGTGACGCATTAGTGGTGTGGGTAACTAATTCCATTTACAGCCGTAGGATATTCTCTATCTCTAGGGATGATGGGGAAGCGTGGGTGGGCTGCTGCTTTGACCCGGCTTGTTTAGAGAGCGGCGGCAACACCGGGCATCAACGCAGTAGCAACTCTGCCTCCGTCCAGATTTTCTTGACCCTCCCCTTGCTGTTTGGAATTTGATACCAAAAGGGAAATACTCTTTACTGCAATACCAAGTATCATTTTTAAAAAGAAACATCATTTTATAGTGATTTCAAAAGAGAAAGCATAGCAGAAGCCAAAGAGCCTTTCAAATCCCCTATACAGTATTTGGGACCCTGTTCCCGTTCCCCAAAGCTCCTTGGATGCAGGTCCTTTAAAGTTCAGACTGAAATCTGGAACAGATTCACTTGGAATTTGGTACCCAAAAAAAAGTACTCTTTACTGCAGTACCAGGAACCATCTTTAAAAAGAAACTTCATTTTTTAGTGATCTCAAACGAGAGAGCGTAGCGGAACGAGTATGTTAAATCGCCGTGGATTTATTATGGCAGCCCCATACCTGCTATTTGGTACCCATTTTCCTTCCCCCAAAGCTCCCTGGATGCAGCTCCTTTAAAGTTCAGACTAAAATCTGGCGCAGATTCGGACCCTCCGTGGAACGGGAGATCCGCCCACTGACACGGAGGGCGACCAGTGGCCCACGGCCAAGTCCCATCCCACCTGGCTCCCCCTAGTGGCCGACTCAGAAAGTGCGCGGGGGACTCGAGGGCGGCGCTCGGGGGGCATACTCACGTAGATGAGGCCCGAGAAGTATCTCTCCCGGAGGTTGTGCAGGACGGAGGCTTCGTTGAGGCAGGTCAGCTCGGCCATGTCCTCCACCTTGGAGAACTTGGGCGGGTTCATCTTCTGGATGTCGTCCTTGCTGAAGGTCACCTTCTTCCCGTTCTCGGCCAGCTCCACCAGAACCTCGTCCCCCTTCTCCTCCTTGACGCTGGCCGCCTCGAACCCATGCTTCTCCGAGGGCACCCACACCAGCTTCTTGGCCGACCAGTCTGCCTGGGCCACCGTGCTGCTGATGATGTTCTTGTCCACAAAAAGGAACTTCTCGTCCTCGCTGAGCTGGCCCTTCTGTGCCATTTTGGCTCAACAGGCGCCTGGGAGGAAGAGGAAGGGGAGGAAGAGGTTGGTGGAGTACCAGCAGAAACGGATCAAAATAACTCACGAACAGCTATGCGTGCAAATAATTGCCAAGACAAATTTACCGGTACATGATACCTTTTAATTGTCTTCACTGGAACCAAATTATCTCCATATGGCCCCGCATCAGAGTTTACAAAGTTCTGGGAAAAAGTCCATTTTAAGTTTATCTATTGATCATTTCAATAATTTATCCTTACATTCAGAAGGAAAATTGGAAAACAGGGCTTAAAATGCACTTGATGTGATATACTTCTTATTCTGGGGTTTTGTTTTTCTTTAATGTTCTTCAACTTAATCTGGGGGGAAAAAGAAAGAGACCCCTCCCAAAAGTTCACAGAAGAAAATGGGTCAAGCAACTTCAGAATATGATCAAGATGGCAAAAGCTGTGAAGGAGGAAAAACAGACGAGTGAAGAGAGTCCGCTGCAGTCTGCTTTTGCCTACAGTTACTGGGAAGGGCAGGACTCTTCCCCTCTCTCGTCCCACTGAGCTAACGGAGTGCAAACGACTTTTGCACATGGAACTTGACTTGCAGGAATGGTAGCAAGCCAAGCATAAAGACGAAAAGCAGGAGGGGGAGAGAGAAACCAGGACATTTTCGAAGCAGCTGAAGAAGTGGGACGAAAGAGGATTTATCTGTCCCGTCCCTGCCAAACGGGGACGGCTGTTGGGTATGCAGTTCTAGGACTCATTGTTCTGCAAAAAATGACCTGAAGACTCCGAAAGACTGGAAACCATTTGTTTGTAGGTATGACTGTTAGTACTTCTGCTTAGGTGGATCCATAATAGTTAGAGTAATATTATTTTGCTTTCTTTTCACTCTTCTTTTCTCATTACAACTTGGTGGGGGCAATGCCAGAGACCTTTTATATATTAGTGAATTACTATGCTACTGTTTAGTTGTTCAAATGAGCAAGTCAGCAAATTAATGTTTTAGGGATTTTTTTTTAAGTGTGTTGTTTAGTTACTTTAAAAGTCTGTTGTTTAGTATTTTGTCAGGAATGCTTTGCCAAGCAACTTCTGCATGGCAGGAGGTCGGACTCAATGGGCCTTGTGGTCTCTCCCAGCACTAGGGTTCTTATTCGGTGCGTTAACAGTAGTTTCTGTCCGTGTTAGAAATGTTTGTTGGAGTGCATGTTTATGTAGTTTTGTAATATGTAATATTGTGTCAAAACTCATAAACAGGCCAAAAAAGGCTATCTGAAGACAACATACTTGCAGCTGATAATGTGTGCAAAAAGGCACGGAGGACGTGTTGACAGCAACCCTTGGGCTTGGGGGGCGACGGGGGCCGCCCCCTCCAGTACCTCCCGACACCCCACGGTGGAAGGCCGGCCCCCGTTTCCCTTCCAACGGCCGGTCCTCCAAAGCCGAGAGACGGGAGGCCCTCTCCCTCAAAAGAGACGCTGGAGGGCGGAGAGAATGTCAATTGTCCCTCACTTTCTTATCGATGGTTCGAAACAGATGTCAGCAGCCGCGGCGTGGGAAAAGAGGGGCTCGCACACGGCACCTTTGCGTCCATGCGCTCGCCTTCCCACACGCACGCCAAGAGCTCCCGTGAAGGTGGGTAAAGAATCTGCTCCGGGTTCTGGCCCAAACGTCAGAGAAGCTATCCAAAGCAACGAATCTATTTTGCAATTTTCAGCACCTTGGAAAGCTCCTTTAAACTTCAGACTAAAACCCGGAGCAGCTGACCACCATGAGCACAGAGGCCAGGCTTCCGTTATTCCTCCCAGGTCTGAAAACAGGCTGTCCATTATCCAAAGATCTGGAGGGTAAATATGGACCTGATGTCGGTTTGGGCCTTCCAGTTGTTTCAGACTTATGGTGACCTATCGTGGGTTTTCTGGGGCTGAGGGTGTGGATGAAGACGGGACAAATGTCAGGGAGGGGCTTCTCTGCATTCATGTCCTTTTTGGGGAAGAATGTCCCACTGGTCTTGCGCCTTGCACCTCGGTCGCTTGCCTCCTCGCCTGTGGTGAATTCGAATCAGGTTCAGGCGAATAGGCAGGCAAGGTGGGAGCTGGGATGCTCCTGCCTGATGCCATTTTAGAAGGAAGACATGAGGCAGGCAGGCTGGAAACTTCTGTTCCCTACCTTGGCTCAGTCCTTGTTTAGAATGGAGACTGCAGGCAAGAAATCAGACGAAGGCTAGGACTTGGAAGGGCCGCTATGAAGGAACCAGACGAGGTCCTCAAGTGCAAAGATATATCATTGGATACTGAAGTTAGGACTGGCCACGCCATCGTATTTCCAAATTTTATGTCTGGTTGTGAAAGCTGCACCGTGAAGAAAGCCGAGAGGAGGGAAATCAACTCCTTTGAAATGTGGCGCTGGAGAAGAGTTTTATGGATAACGGAGACTTTTAAAATAGACAAATGAATGGATCCCAGGGCAAACTAAGCCTGAACTCTCCCTAGAAGCCGAGATGACTAAACTAAGGCTGTCGGACTTTGGCAACATAGGGAGAAGACAGGACCCACTAGAAAAGACCGTAATTCTTGGGAAAGTGGAAAGCAGCAGGAGAAAAAGGAAGACCCCGTTACAGATGGACGGACTCAATCAAGGAAGACGTGTCCCTGAACCTGCAAGACCTGGGCGGGGGGCTGAGGACGGGGGCACTTGCCGGTTGACTTTACAGCAGTTAACACCAGCAACGGTTATTTCAATGCCCTGTGTTTAACGTGTGCTTGTTAGGTCTCACGTCTCTATGGAAGAGAAAGGGAGGGTTATAAATATTTTAAAAAAAATAAGTATGATCAAGCCCGTTTTTCAGGTGGGAGCCCTGAGGCTGGGCGGGTGGATCGCCCAGTATCCCCGGTGACTGAATAAAGCCTAGCAAATTCAAACGGGAGACCTTATACTTTCTAGCTCCGTTGCATAGTCCCAGAGTTTGGAAAAGTTTCTTTTCTTGGACTGCAACTCCTGGAGTCCCTTGGTTGGCATAAGTGGCAAAGAACTGATTTTTCTGAGCTCTGCATTTCCTAATCTTTTGGCAGCACTATCAGTTCATTAGAAGGAAGGAAGGAAGGAAGGAAGGAAGGAAGGAAGGAAGGAAGGAAGGAAGGAAGGAAGGAAGGAAGGAAGGACGGAAGGAAATTCTTTTCAATGTCTTCTGCAAGAACTTTTCCCATCAAGGCACAGGGACCTCTCAGTAGCTTTTAATATGTTCTCATGTTAACTGAAGCTATACTTTCTGTACTGCATCCCATATTCCCCGGCGTAAAAGATCGGGCGATGTGGATTTGGGCTGGGTAAGGATTGCAGAGAGAGAGGTTCGCTCCACCTGCGTTCTTCTAAGCTTTAAAGATCTTCAAAGCCAAACCCAGAGCCCCGTAACTAAAGAGTCAAAAGTCATTTGTAAATCTCTCCGGAGGTCTGGATCTGCTTGCCTAGACCCACGTAGGCTACCATATATGGCCATGTTCTTCTCATTACTAGCCGATCTGGCCAAAAAAGCAAAAAGAAAAGTCGAGTGATAACCGCTTCAAAACAAATACCTTTTAGGGAATAACAAAAATCTGTTGTGAAGGCCGTAAGGAAAGCAAGGGATGCTGTTTATGGCTCGGCCAGCGTGGCCGGGACTAAGATGGCCAGCGTGTCCTGATGCTCCAAATTAGACAAGCTGCGGTCAGAGAAAGCCATCGTCACTATGGCTGTTAACGATAGCACTCCCTGTTAATTACCACACTTATTGTCATGTGTAAATAACACTTCATTTGAGAAATATCGCTTCAGAGGCAGCCAAAAGGAAAGGTAAAACAAGGGGAGTCATGAGTCTCATACAAATCCCAGCTGAATGTGCATCTCTCTTTTAAAAATCAGATTTATGGAGAGTGATGCATCGTTAAGAGGTATTGTTGTGGAGCCATGGTACTATTTATGCTTCTCAGGGTCCACATCAGAAGAAAGGTGGTGCTGGTGGTTGTTTCAAGTTGTTTCTGACTTATGGTGATCTCTAAAGTGACTTATCGCGGGGTTTTCTTGGCAAGATGTATTCGAAGAGTGATTGCCTTTGCCTCCCTCTGAGGCTGAGAGGGTGTGACTTGCCCAAGGTCAGCCAGTGGGCTTCCATGGCTAAGTGGGGAGTGGAACCCAGATCTCCAGAGTTGTAGTCCAATGCTCACGTCACTACACCATGTTGGAAGGTGTGAAGAAAGGTGGGATATTAATTAATCAGTCAATTAAACAAAGCTTTTAAAGGAGATGCTTCACTTTTCTCAGAGTTATCATAGTTTTGGAAAAGGAAGGCACGCAGAAAGGTAAGGAATTTTTGAGGGATGCTTCACTTGTTCAGGTGCACACCTTTTTAAAAAGTATCTAAAGAGGATGGACATGCACAAAGCACCAGCATTCCTGGTGCAAAACTGTTAATGCAATTGCAAAACCCAAGTTTATGTCCCCCTAAAGTACTCCATGATCCACATCACGATGGTTTGTGTGAGCATCAAACACAGGAATCCATAATCCACAAAAATCCAAAGTTTCAAGTTTAGTTGCTTTCTTGACTGCCATCTGCTGACGCTTTCTTTTACTCACAACCCTTCGGTAGGAACTGAAGACTTCCCTCTCCTAATTTGCCTTATTCACGGAAAAAACAGTAATAAAACCATCCGCAACATAGCACCGAATACAGGATGACGAACAAGTCCAGCTCTGTTCCGGTGAGCTCCGATTTCTGCCTTTCTGCAAGACAGTTTTACAGGGATGGCTGCAAGTCTCTTTGATAAGAGCCATGGAAAAATTTGTGGACAGTGTTTTAAAACTTTCTTGCTGCAATCCAAGTTCAAATGAGAAGGCAGCTAATTAGATGTCCGCTACGATCTTCAGCTAACGAAGGGAACACTCTATAAACAGTGGGATTTATGCTCAAGCAGCCCATCTCTGTAACTGGCAACTAATCCGTTTATGCTTCACTAAGTCATCAAGTCAATTTGCTAAGCTGGAAAATGACAAAACTCACCTACCAGGTAAGACATATCTATTCTTTTTTAGAAAAGTCTTCTGTGGGTAAATCAAAGCTTCTTGAAGCCACAAATTACATATCTAAGGTAACTCTGCAACATTTCACATTTTGAGCTTGCACAGCATAGTGTGGTGGCCCGACCATTGGACTAGAACTCTGGAGACCAGCGTTCGATTCCCCACTCAGCCATGGAAACCCACGGGGTGGCCTGGGGCAAGTCACACTCTCTCAGCCTCAGCAACGTCCTCCGAACAAATCTTTCCAAGCAAACCCTTGTGATAAGTTTGCCTTAGAGTCACCGTAAGTTGGAAGCAACCTGAAGGCACGCAGCAACAATAACACACACCTTTGATGTTTTGCCACTGCTCTTTTGCATTAGCTAAGCAACAACTACTTTGCTGTTAAAGGATCTATTTCTTGCTCCGTTTTTTTTAAAGAAGCAAAAAAAAGCAAGCGGGCGTTCAATGCAATGGAAACCCACCCCACCGCTCAGCACTCTTAGCCAATATCACTTGGTGGATTGGTCCCAAGGGGAGAAAAGGGATCTCCATAATTGCTCTGCAAAGAGCAGCTATTAATTCAGCCTGATAGAGAGAAAAGCCCTGGGAGTGGCAGCTGACTCCCCCACAGACAGAATCCCCTTGCTGCCAAAAAGGTACTTACAGGGGTCCCACTGGGAAAAAGGAGAAAATGTGCAGAAGCGTCCGGAAGCGGTACTGCGAGCAGCTGGGGCAGACCAAGGCTATTTTGGCTCCACCGCCTCCCTATATAGAAGCGAGCAACGGGGAGGGGCCCCAGGGACCACCCCCTGCTGGAAACTTAAAAAATTTAAAGAACACCAAAGGGAGACCTCCATGCGTTCCGATGTCCGAGTCTGAGGCTGTGGATTCGCACCCAGACCTCACCATCAGCCTCGAGAGCATTCCTCTTCTGCAGTTTTTTTCATTTGGGGCCAAACTTCATGGGATGCTTAAGAACTTATCAGTCCTCTCTCCGTTTTGCTTTTTTTAAACCGTTTCCCAGAAATGGAGCTTTTTCTGGTGCCCAGACAGGATACGGCAACCCTCTCCAGCTCTTTTGCTGTTTTCTCATGCAGCAAAAAAAGAAGAGGGAATTAACAGATCAGGAGGAAAAGAGGACCCCAAATTTCTCCCTAGCAATTAAAAGGGTCTTATCTCCCACCAGCCCTTTGATGTGAGCTTCTAAACTCAAGATAAAATGCGAGAAGCGCCATGAGAAGGGTCTCTTTGGAGGGGGGGATGCTTGTTCCCAAGCCGAAGGGAGGCAAGGGCGTCTGCGTCCCCCCGGGGTGTTTATGTAACATTTGGGAACCTCGGCTGTTTTGAGCCCGGTCCCATCCCCAGGGGATGAAACCGCTCTTTCTTTCCCAGCTCCGGCCAGGGCCAGCTTGGTTTGCAGGAGGAGAGGCAGCTCCTGAGAAAAGTGCTGCCAATAATTTATATATATAAATACCTCCCTCTGTCCTTAAATGGGAAAAGATAGCTGTTAAGAGGTTTGTGGTGTTGGAGGGCAAGGAAGAGGGAAGGAAGGACAGAAGGAGGAAAGGGTCTCTCGAAGGATGTTGGAGAGGTCCCAGCTGGTGGGGAGGGAGAGAGGGAGGAAAGGACCAAGCCAGCTGCCCCCAACTTGAGGGAGGGAGGCTGTAATCTGGTCCCCATCACGCCCAGACAGTGCCACGCGCTCTCCCTGAATCCCCCTTCGCTGGCTCTTCTCAGACATCCCAAAAAGGGAAGGCCATCAGCATCCTCCAGGAATTCCCGTCCACATACCGGATCCGCAAGGCCCCGGCCGCACCCCCCCCCCACTAAAACGCCGCAGCAGCCTAAATATGGAGACCTTGTTAAGGCCGGAGGAGCCACGGGACTGGCCCGTTGGGGAGGGAAATGGTTTCACTGAGGTTGAGTTGGAGGAGGAAGAAGAGGGGGACCTCAAGGCGTGCAGAGAAGGAAGAAGGTGCCCTGGGGGAAAAGAAGGGGACTGGCGTCTTCCCGTCGAGACCAGGGTGGCAGCCGTGGGGCCCTCCAGATGTTCGCTGTTGTCCATCTTTGAGTTGTTGCTGACTTACAGCAGATCCATCACTGTGTTTCCCTGGCAGCATTCCTTCAGAAGGGAGCTTGGATCATTGCCTTCCTCTGAGGCTGAGGGAGTACGACTTGCCCAAGGTCACCTAGTGGGTTTCCATAGTGCTTTAGCTGTGGATTCCTCCACGGCAGAATGGAGTCGGACTGGATGACCTTTGGAGGCCCTAAAATTCCGTGCCACTGGGACTCCACCTTAACATCCAGGGTCTCCGGCCGTGCCGAGAGCAGCAGATTCTGGGAGCGGAAACCCAGCAGCCTTCGAAGGAACAAAGTAAGGTCTGCATGAGCTGAAGTCTACGCCAGCCAAGACTCAAGGCGGAGAAGGTCGTTGGAGGGAAGGGGACACACACGAGTGGGAAAGAGCATCCGCTCTGCTTTCTAGTAGTTTTGGGTTCAAATCTGAGAACACCCCCCATGAAATATCAGAGGAATTGGGGACACTCTGCTCCCCAAGGCACCAGAACCCAACTTCCAGTCACCGGAAACAGTGCTGGCTGACGTAAATGACAATTTGCTTTCGACCAAGGCAACTTCGTTGGTGCCCAAGAGGCACAGCAGGGGTGGTCTTCCAGATGTTGTTGGACCGCAGCTCCCAGCAGCTCCTAACCGACACGGCCAGTGGTAAGGAATACTGGAAGCTGCAGTCCAACAGTATCTGGCAGTCCAAATAAGTCCCCCTTCCTGGCAGCAAGTATTTCTTTTGCCTGAGGAAGACCCCCAAATTGGGATAGCAGAAACAGGAGAAACATTTCTGAACAAGACCCACACTTGGAAAAGTTACTTTCTTGGACAACTCCTGGACATCCGTGGGGGATTCTGGGAATCAAAACCCCAAGAAGTAACTTTTCCAAGCACTGCAAGACCCCACACAAGCCAAGAATCCTGTGCTAGATCAGCCAGTAAGTTGAGTCAACAGGCTAGTTTTAAATAAACGTTAGTTCCACAGAAGCCAGAAAAATGTAGAGAATGGAAGCGCTAACCCACAACAGCCCCCAGATATCTTTAGACTGCAAGTCACATCATCCCTGGCCACACTCGTTGGGGATGATAGTAACACATGGAAACCAAAAGCTGAGAACAGTGACACCAAGAACCGGAAAAGGTACCCTTTGGGACCATAACGACTCCCCCAGCCCTCTGGCCATTCTGGTTGGGGGGTTAGGGGAGTTCTAGTCCAGAAAAGGTGACCTTCCCAAGTCACAGGTTTCCTGGCAGTTTCTTTGTGAGCTTGAACTTCGATAAACTGGAAGCCACCTTATAGCTGTTTTGGAGACCACCCCCTCCCTTCAAAATCCCCCACCGGATAGCAAAGCAACCTCATCGCTTTGTGGCATCCCTTGGATGAGCCTGGAAGCCCTCTCATAAATATCTGCACCTTTCCACAGCTCTCAGCATCTTAAAAAGGAGTGGAAAGTCTTTTTCCTTCGCAGCATTCATATACATCCAGAGAGGCTGCTGGCAGACGTGTGAGCCCCAAAGAACAAAAGCCGAGGGATGATTTATGGGCCAACCGGTGGCCGAGAGCCAGGAACTTTTGGCACAGCTCGTCCCAGGGCGCGCTCCAAGGGTAAGCGATGCTGCTGCCGCTGCTGCTGCCGCCTTGCTGATGCTCAGCAGATGTGGTCTGGTTAATGCAGGGACAAGGATTTCCCTTTGTCCCCATGCACAGATGAAAACCGGGACTCATGTGGCCAACCAACACCAAACAGAGGCTATTGGGCAGGCCACGTCTCTCTGCCTGGGCTGGCCTGGGCTCTGAGTTCGTCAGGAGAGGCCCTTCTCTCAGTCCCACCACCATTGCAAACACAGTTGATGGGAATGCAAGAGAGGGTCTTCCCGGTGGCTGCCCTGAGACCCCGGAACTCCCTCCCTAGGGAGATCAGAACGGCCCCTGCCGTGTTGTCCTTCCGTCACCAGACAAAACCCTTTTTATTCTGACAGGCTTTTAACACAGAAAGTTTTTAAAGAACAGGCCAGGAGTTGCTGTGTTATTTGTCGTTCTTAAGAGTTTTAAGATGTTTTTAAATTGCATTTTATTCTTTTATTGAGGTGTAAAGTGGGAGGAGGAGAGGGAAACCGGGGCATTTTAAAATCAGCTGGAAAAGTCAGATGGCAGGAGATTAACCAGGACTGTTTCTGCCATGCAAAGCTCTGCTCAGGTCTACCAGATTCAGAGACATGGCTTCCTTGGGTCAGTCTATCCACCTATAAAGGGGTCTTCTGCTTTTCCTACTGCCTCCCACATGAAACCGTGTTATGGATAGCCATGCTCAGGTCTTGCAGAATTAGGGCTGTGGCGTCCTTTTTGGAATCAATTCATCAGCAAAGTGGTCCTCCTCTTTTCCCCCTGCCTTCTACTTTTCCCAGCATTACATACCTGCACGCAAATGCATTCACGATAGCCGAAACCAATCGGATCAGGATGGCTGAGGGTTTAAGTCAGCTCAGTTTAAGAAGCCAGAGAGCTCTGTTCTGCTCAAACGGAAAGCCTGGCACGGCCAAGAAGTAGCTCTTTTCTCAAGGCCAGGCAGCTCTGCCTGCCTACATTTTAGCTTCCCATCGGGTGACTGTGGGATAAAAGGCCCTCCCTTTTACTGCTCGGCTGGGCCTCGAGGCTCCAGGAGATCTGGAGACTTTCAGAAGCAGCTGGTTCACATCGGGCAGCAGGATTTCAGCTTCTCTTAGGGACAGACTGGGCCATCATGGTTACTGCCTTCCCCTTTCTCACAATGGCAGCGAATGACTCCATGGTGTGTGTGAATCCACTCTGGGTTTTAGTCTGAACTTGAACGGAGCTACCCAAGGGAGCTGATGCAACTAAAAAGGCCAATGAGATTCTAGGCTGCATCAATATCTAGGTGGAGAAAAGCAACAATACCACTCTTTGCTCAGAACCCATCTGGAATATTCCTGTGTCCAGTTCTGGGCACCACAATTCAAAAAGGATATTGACAAGCTGGAGGGTGTTTGGAGAAGGAGCAGCCACAGAGAAGGCCTTGTCTGCCATGTCCTCCCCAGAAGCAGGTGGTTAGACCAAGAGAAAGCCTTCCCTGCAGATCTTGAAACTGGGCCTGGCTTTTATAGGGAGATTACATTTTTTAGACAGTGAGGACACCCTCCAGCCTTTGGAAAGAAACAGGCCCAACCAGGCACATGTAAGAGGTTGCCCTTGGTTTCTTCCCAACACAGTAGTTTTGATGTGGAATGTGTGTTTCAATTGTTCTCCAAAAAAAGGCATCCTAATCTTCTCATTGGGTTCCATTTCTATCTTCCTGAACTCCAGTCCTCTGGACAGCTGAAGGTTGTTTCCCCTTGCTTGCCTCTCAAAACCGTTCAGAAGGAAGAGCGAGTCTCATGAAAGGACACTTTCTGAAGCCAAAAAGGGTATCAGAGACCATCAACTTTCTGCCACACAAGCAGAAAAAGACTAGAAGTTCCAACATGGTTTCTTAAATGCAGGCTGAGGTGTAACAGCATGTGCTGGTATAAGGAATTCCTCGAATATCAGGGACAATGTTGGTGTTCCTTCCTAACTCAAGCTTTTATTATATTCTTTACTGTACACATGCTGCTGCAAACCAGTACCAAAAGTCTGTGTTTCTCCACCTCTCCCTCACTATCCTTCCAATATTGATGCCACTCAAACCTTTCAGCTAGACAGAGAACAAGGGGGAAAAGGGGGCTTGGTGGGCAAAAAAAAGACTTTTTAAAAAGGAGCTTCTCTCTCAGAGGTTTTGCTAACTGAGGTATGTTTGCACTATGTTTGCACACTCGTGAAGGCTTCATTTCACCTGAGAATGCTCCTCAGGATGCCAGATCATTGCAAGCACAACTACTTGGAAAAAACAGCCAGGCCAGCCACACAAGAGAGGTCTTTTTTATAAAAAAATGTAATGTTTGGAAATGGCCCTTACTCTCATTATCATCACCAAATCTTACTGCAATAAAAAAACCCAAGGTGCTTCACACAGTAACTAATAACTGCTTTGCAACAGCAGATGTGCAGTTGGTTTATTTCATCTCTGTATGTCTCGGGAAGGCAATGTATCTTCAAGCCGCAGGCCAGCCACACGCTCTGGCTCCAAACCCATGTCTGAAAAGAAAGTAAAACACAATCAGTGTGAGTGTGTTCTTGTTTGAACATCAAGTGGAACACTAAAAACAGAGCAAAGTGAAGTCATGCTAGCTCTAGAGAGGATTGCTCAAGCCATTCTTATTTTGTACTAGGAGCTACTTTCAAGACGTCAGTTCTAGACACCACAGAAAGGGCCAGGTAGTTTTCTCTGCACAGAGATCAAAAATCTACCCAAAGTTCACTTCCATTAAGCTTGGTTTATACAAGGAAACTTCCCAGTGGACTGCAACCCTTTATTCGCCCGGTTCTTGTATCCAGTCAGGATAAAGGATGGTCTGATTTACAATCCTGCAATCCTACAAACACTCCTTCAGTGTTTGTTGTTGTTCTTATGTGACTTCAAGTCAACGACAACACACAGTGGCTGCCATCCTGGGGTTTTCTTGGCAAGATCCGTGGGGCTTGCCCAAGGTCTCCCAGTGGGTTCCATGGCTGAGTAGGGATTGGAACCCTGGTCTAGGCCAACATTCAAACTACTGTGCCATGCTGGTTTTAAATAAGGTTTTCTTGGCAAGAGTTGTTCCATGGAGGTTGGCCATCACTATCTTCCTCTGAAGGTGAGACAGCGTGACTTGCCCAAGCCCACCTAATGCAGAGCGGGAATTTCAACCCAGTGCAATGCTCAAGCAATTACAACACATCAGCTCTCTACCTTCAGTTTAAGTCCATCCAAATTCACCATGACCATCTTTTGAGTATCTGTACCTTCTGCCTGAGTGCCAGGAGCTCTTGCAATGCCAAGATGGGAGAAAAGTCTCAGAGCTATATATAGTTTTGCCCCACAACCAAAGTTACTCATTTGCATATTCAACAGCCTATTCTTTAGCACAAACTATTAGAGCGGTTTCCAAAACTGATATTGAAAACAATTTAGTTGCAATTAATTCTGGCTGCAGCAAGACTGAACAGCAATGTTAGCAGATAAAAATCCAGGTGAATGACAGAGATCCAGTATGGAAAACGGAAAAAAATTCACCTGGCACTACGAAGATAACATCTGGCACTTGGCAAACCTACCTATGGAAGGTATTCTGGAAACTGGGGGCCTACTACCAAGAAGGCCTTCTGCCCAGTTGCCCTTCATTTTGGGATCCAGGGTCAACAAGGCAGATCTTAATGCACACATAGAAGCAGGCAGCCCTCAGGGCAAACAGCTCCTGAGCTCTCCCTTGCTACGGTCTTGCGGTGGGAGTCTCCTGGATCCTGCCTCTTCTGCCAGAAATTGGTAGAAGTCTCCCACCGCTCCTCCTGCGACCCCCCACGCCGGTGCCTCCCAAAAACCAGTTCAGCGGGAAGGGTCATGGTTTTGGCACCAGGAAGAGAGGCAGTAAGAAGGGAGGGAAGTTCTGTTCCACTAGTGCTGGATACTAAAGTGCTTCATTAAATTTGTACCCGAGTACAAAGATTTTTCACCACAAATGCTTATACTTTTCAACAACTTCTCTTTTCCTTGAAAGGAAAGACTCTCTGTTTATATAAAAACCATACACGCTGCCATTACCTATTTGGTGCCTTTGGTCAGACGGCTTGCTGAGGTTCCACTTTGAAAACTGCAGAGACGGTGCCCTGGGGAAGGTATGGCAGACCTTTTCTTCATTGCCATGTAACAGCTGGCTTACAATTCCATACAGGAGTGGCCTGAGAAAAAAAGGATACAGTTACTGAGCAAGGAGAGACAAACAGCGGATGAGACACAGGGCACAGCAAGGGGTCCCAAGGAGCTTCCACTGAGTTCCCTTTAAGTTGTGTATGAAACTCCTTAGTAGGTTGGGCATACAAACTTCTAGAAAGAGAAAGGAGAGATCACACTAGCCTAAGGATATTTACTCAGAAATGGACTTACTTCCACTTAGCTATTCACCAGATCGCCCCTGACATGCAAAACCAATGCTAAGCTAATGCCAAACTAAATGCAGACCCTGAGGCTAGGAATGGGTTAAGTGCAAACACACCCAGCTTTGCGGGACTGAAACTCGTATCATTTCTCACCAGATTACCTCGCCAGGTTATCTATGTCTGGTGGGAGCTGCAGTCCAACATCAGCCTATGTAATACTACAGTGCTCACAGGAGTAGCATGTAGATTTCAGGCATCTTGGGCTGTTTGTGTCTCCTTACTCAAGAGATGGGTAACCTGTAGCCCTCCAGATGTTCTCACCAGTCCTCACCATTGGCTAGAGTAACTACAACTACTGGGAGTGGCAGTCTAGCAAGCAGCTGTGGGAGCTGAGGATGTTTAGCTTCAAACTACAGAAGAGATTCCATGTAAACGTTAGGAAGAACGTTTGACAGGGGAATTAACTGCTGCCTTGGAGTGTGGTGGAGTCTCCTTCATTGGAGGTTTTTAACCAGAGGCTGGATGGCCATCTGTCAAAGGAAAGGCTTAGACAGGAGACCTTTGTGGTCTCTTCCAACTCTATGATCCTAAAACTCCCAAGATGCAGGTCTCTAGAAAAAGAATCATTGGCTTTACAAGCCTCACAGAAGGCAGTGCAAAGATAATTTTCACCTCCCTGTGCATAAATGATTTGGGAGCTCCCTCACATCGAAGTCAGCGTTTAAGGGGATGTTAAAAGTCCAGAAGGACATTTCCTTACACAGATCTGCTGCTAGGATCTTCAACTATATTAAGCTCATTAACAAGAAATTCT
This sequence comes from Cyclura pinguis, assembly GCA_030412105.1. Classification (NCBI taxonomy): domain Eukaryota; kingdom Metazoa; phylum Chordata; class Lepidosauria; order Squamata; family Iguanidae; genus Cyclura; species Cyclura pinguis. Next base: position 886,635 of record CM059609.1, on the reverse strand, counting down.
CGGTCCAGTGGAACTTCAGGCTGACCGGATTCTGAAAAGGAAAATGTTTGCGTGTCAGTGTTTCCGATTCCAATCTCTGACCTCAGCTTATACACACCCTCACCCCACCTTGGTGGCCGCTTCACATACGGCTTGCAGAAGGGCACCACCGCGCAGGTACCTGATGAAGCAATTGCCTCCAAGCACCTAGGGTAGCCACAGTCTGGGGAGCCAGTAACATTTATGGATTTATTTACATCTGCTTTTTAAAATACTCATATCCTACTCGAAAATGTCACAGAGGAATACAGAAATTATCACCAGCTGTGAGGACAGACGCGGTGTATTTGTACTTGTTAAATTCCAAGTATTCACGGATCAGCTCGTTGATAAGGAGATTCTCATGGGACAACGATGGCCGTGGTTCGCTTTGGTCATCCAGTGCGTTAAAGACTTCTGCTCTGATCCTTGCTTTTATCTGTCCCAGTGTCCCTCTCTTCTCCAGTGTGTCTTTTAAAACTACAAGCACACAAAACCAGAAAATTACTAGAAATCTGGAAAGGGAAGTTAAAAATCCTAACTTTCCTTACTTCTGCTTACTAACTGATTGATTTCCACCCCATCTTTCTCCCATGGTTGGGATGCAAAGTGGCATCCAACATAATATCAAAGGTTCCTGGAAAAACACCACAAATTATAGGTAATTTTAAAAATGAATTGAAAATTAATTAATTAAAGCATCAGGTTCTAAGCAACACACTGACAGTAGACAAGCAGTAAAGTATTTGAAAGGCTTAGTAGTAAAGCAGTAAAGTAAAGGGCTTAGCAGTGACAGGCAGCCATTCAACAGGTGCAGCTTCACCCGCAGAGTGATGCGGCTACACCGGTTGGACGACTTCTTGAGACATAAAGCCACTGAAAGCAAAGAAGCAGGGGTGGGAGTGAGGCCCAGATCTCCAAAGAGAGACCACCTCTCCTCTCCGTTGCAAAGAAAAAGGGAGACCCCATTTCCCCCCAACTCTATTTACCTGCTTTCAGTTCTGTTATGGTCGCCATCTTCGAAGCGGGCACGAGAAGGCGGAAGTAACGCGAGGAGAGAGAACAGTTCCCGGATATACACAGGCTGGCTGCTCCGAGCAACCGCTTCTCTCCCCGCCATCTGTCCCAACGAAAGCGCGCAAGCGCAATCCGGACCAGGGAGGATTATTTCTCTCCTTACCTCAGGTTTATCTCCACCCCTTCTTCCCGCCTCCGTTGGCGCCGTCCGCTCGCCATTGGCTGGCCTCTCAGCCAATCAGGCTTCCGGCAATCTTTAACCGCTTCCCTCCTGGAGTGGATGTTGCCTCGTAGGAACTTAGGGGTGAACGCTAACGTTGGCTTGAGTAGGACGGAGCTCCAGGAAGTTACTTTTTTTGGACCACAAGTGAGGGATTCTGAGCATTACCGTCCAAACTAGGGGATTCTAGGAGCCGTAGTCCAGAAAGCTCGGTAGGGAACTCGGGGAGCTGTTTGAAGGGATTATCTGGGAATTGCAAGGCAGAAAGTAGCTTTTGCCACCCCTGGTTTCGAGTTGCTCGGAAGCGGGCTCCCCGTTCCAGCAGCACGCTTCGTGTCTTTTAACTGCAGGGCAGGCATTCAACAGGTGCAGGTGTCTTGCCTTCCTCTTGCCTGGCTGCGGAAAAACAAGAGAAATCTCCCCGTGTTGCCCTTCCTTCCTACGCCGAAGCCCGTGAAGGCATCGCGATCCCGCTGCGGGGGGCGGGAAGGGCGCGTCGTGCCTAAAACAAGGCCTCGGCGTCCCAATTAGATTGTAAGCCTGGGGGCAGGAACTGTTTGGCTGTTCTTCTCCTTGTAAAGCAGGGATGCTGTGTAAAGAAAGGATGCTGATAACAACCATACAAAAGGAAAAGCAATAACGGTGATGAATTTTGGATTTAGTGGCTCGTTTTCGTTCAGATAATTTATCCCCTGCCTTTTAATGTAAGACCCTTGCCAGCAGATTGCAACCAATTAAGTTTAAAGGAACAGACACTGCAGATAAAAAACAGAAACAGAGGAAAACCACCATGAAAAAGGCAGTGACTAAAAATTTTGTCAGGCTGCCTACACAGTCAGGAGACAGGCTGTCCTTGCTTCTCATACACACGACACACTTGGCATCTCGCTACTTCTTGCATATTTATAACACCTAGGACAGTATCGGCATCTTGCTGCTTATTATGAATTATTTTCAATGCCTTTATGCCAACTTTCCACAGAAGCCATGGAAACAGTGTATAACAACCATAATGTCATTAAGAGGGGAAAAACAGCAATAGAACTGTATTGAAATGTGACTACCGCTAAAACCAGTTCAGACCGAAAAGCGTGCCCAGCCCTGCCCTGTTCTGTCTGGACCACTGATTTTTCCTCCAGGTGGACCAAGAAAACAACAGACTGAGGCTGCGGGTTCTTTCCTGGGCCCAGTGCCGTTCAAGATCTTCATCAATGACTTGGATGAAGGCTGATCGAATTTGCGGATGACACCAAATTGAGGGGGGTTGCTAATACCTCAGAGGACAGGATAGAAATTCAGAATGACCCTGATTGGAGAGCTGGGCCAAAGCTAACCAAATGAATTCCAACAGAGAGAAATGTAAAGTCCTGCACTTCGGCAGAAAAAATGGAATGCACAAATATAGGACGGGGGACACGTGGCTGGATAGCAGTATGTGTGAAAGGGATCTAGGGGTCTCGGTTGATCACAAGCTGAACGTGAGCCAGCAGTGTGATGCGGCAGCCAAGAAGGCCAACCCAGTTCTTGGTTGCACCAATAGGAGTACGGAGTCCAGATCAAGTAAGGTAATGGTACCTCTCTATTCTACCTCTCTATTCTATTTAGTTAGACCTCACCTAGAATACTGTGTCCAGCTCTGGGCACCACAGTTCAGGAAGGATATGGACAAGCTGGAGCGTGTCCAGAGGAGGGCGACCAAAATGGTGGAGGGTCTGGAACCCATGAAGCCCTATGAGGAGCGGCTGAGGGAGCTGGGGATGTTTAGTCTGCAGAAGAGGAGGTTAAGAGGGGACATGAGAGCCATGTTTAAATATCTGAAGGGATGCCATGTAGAGGAGGGGGTGGGCTCGTTTCCCGCTGCTCCAGAGACCAGGACAAGGAGCAAAGGCTTCAAGCTGCAGGAAAGGAGATTCGACCTGAACCTCAGGAAGAACTTCCTGATGGTCAGAGCTCTCCGGCTGTGGAATATGCAGTTGCCTCTGTGGAGTCTCCTTCTTTGGAGGTTTTTAAGCGGGGTCTGGACGGCCATCTGTCGGGAGTGCTTTGATGTGAGTTCCTGCATAGCAGGGGGTTGGACTGGCTGGCTCCTGGGGTCTCTTCCAGCTCTGTGATTCTATGCTTCTTTTCCTTCTTTTCAAACAGAGCAAATTATTAACTTTTATTAATTCTTACTGCAATAGCACCAGCAGTGGCCAACGGTTTTCTGTTTTGGACACTAGAGGGCAATGGCAAATACACTTAGATATTTGTGATTTACAGGTATTTGTGCCTGTTGTGCTTTCAAGTTGCCTCTTTCCTTTCATCCCTTCCGAATCTGCAAAGAACCGGCATCAAATCTGAACAGAAAAAAAAAGCAAGGAACAGTGTGTTTGCTGTAGGGTGTGACAGTTTTTTCCACAAACCACGAAGACAGCATGCGGTCTGTCGTAGCTCATCTTTTGCCCGTCAGTCTTTGCTTCAAATAGACATCGCCTCGCTCCTGTGCTGCAGAAGCACAATACAGGATATGGCAGACATAATTTCCCTTCCACGCACTGAACGTGGTGCATGCTGTCATTTTCATACACACACATTCCAAATTTGAGTATATAAACGTATAAAATTATGTGAGAGTTATTTTTAAGGGCACAAATTCAACTGGGATGAAATAGCAGCCAATTCCACTGTTCATGTTTGCTATATTGCTGCTGGAGAATCAAGCAGCAAACACACCACAAATCACAGTGGGTGAAAGGGGAAAGAGCTTTCTTTTCTCGTTCCCTGGTTTCAGTCTTGGTCCTTTTTTTTTGGCTCTGCGCCGTTTCCTTCAAGGACAACAGCAGAAAAAGAAAATCAGCAGGTGGTCCAACTGCTTTGGCTTCATATCAAGGAGGCCAACAGGCAAAGGATCAGATCCAGGGACTGAAAAAGGAGTAACAACCCTCTCCGCAGAATATCAGAGGAACCCCACTGGGTCAGACCAAAGTAGCCACTGAGATGCCAAAAAATGGGAAGCCAATAATTAAGACACCCTTAAACTGGTGATCTACATGATTCTGAAAATGCAACATACCCGCAGTTACCAACCACAGCTAATGGGTCCATTGGTTCTCTAGTCCAGAGCTTTCCAAACGTTTCATGTTGGTGACACACCTTTTAGACCTGCATCATTTTGCGACACAGTAATTCAGGTTTGCAAGCAAACCGGAGGTTAAACTAACCCCTTATAAGAGATACAGACACATACATAAATTGTACTAACAAAATGTATGGGGACACAATGTATCTCATGAAAACTTTTCATATATTTTGAAAAATATATGATTTACAAATAATGGCATACATTTCCAACATTGTAGGTGACACACCTACCCACTTCAGGTGACACACTAACTAACTAACTGCTCTAGTCTATTGGTTTTCAACCTTTGGGCCTTCAGATTTTTTTTTGGACTTCCAACTCCCAGAAGCCCCAGCCAGCATGGCAAATGCTCAGGAATTCTGGAAGCTGAAGCCCAAAAATCTGCAGGAACAAAAGCTGAAGACCACTGGCCTCTGATCACTTACTCTAAGTTAGTGACCAAGATGTGTCTTGTGGCAGTGAATTCCATGTCCTAATCATGCAGAGTACAAATGAGTTTATTTTCTCTGTCTCTTTCCAATCAATTTCACTAAACAATTCCAAGCTTTAGTAATACGGATAGGAGAAGGATGCTCCCATCCCACTTCTCAACACTAGGCATAATTCTGTGAATCTCCATCACCTGCCACTTTTTCTTTTCCTAAACTAAAAAACCTTCAAACTTGATAACTTTTCCTCTTATGGGGAGTTTTCCAGCCCTGGTCATTCTGGGTTTTCCTTTTTCCTTCTAGGTTCATTATGACTTCTTTTTTTTTAACAACCAAGACTGTACAGATTATTCCAAATGCACCATACATCACCAGACTGGGGGATTTTCTGTCGCTCTCCTAATGATCTGGATCATAGAAATTGTCTTTTTCACAGCTGTTGTAAATACCGCCTTATCTTTTTTTGCACCAAGTTATCCACTATGACACCAAGATCTCAGTTCATCCCAGCAACACACGTATAGTAAGATAAAAGGAGATACTGAAGACGTGTTGGAGGATTTAAGGTGTCAGCTAAGAAGCTCTTCTGTGTGAAAAGCAAATACTCCAGGGATGAAGGAAGTGTAAGAAGAACACTGTCAGCTTGTGGAAAATTTCATTCCTCATAAAACAGTGCCCTGTAGGTCAGCGAGACATGTTTGTGGAAAAATGTCAGAGAATAAATGGCTTTGTTTAGGAGATTTTGAGCATTCGGTGTTAATCACCCGTGATCCGTGTCCACACGCGGCCGCTTTCTTTGCTTTCCACCCTCGCTGTTTCTCAAATTTATTGTCAAATTGGCAGTTGTTCCTCCACGAGACAATGGCATCCTGTAAAACACAACGATTGAAGCACATTACTTTTCTGTGACTTGCTCCAACTTTTTATAAGGGGAACCTCTTATAAACATACGATAAATAGACAGCACTAAACTCACTTTTTTTTTTTTTAAATAGTACTACTCTCAATTGAGGGGTCTACCTGGTGTTCCAGACTTGAGTTTTGGACAACCAGTAATCTATATCCCATTCTATTACTATTATTTTTGGTTGTAGGGGTTGCTGCAGTGAAGATTGGAACAGCCTTCCATCCTTTTAATGGTTGCGTGTTGTGTGCAAATTGTGTTGTGTGACAATCATCCCCTGCCAAAATTCCCTCTCCTTCACAACCCTTATGGGCATGGGAGCCGCTTCCAGAGTTCACTTTGGAAACCCTATTTTAAGTTTATTTACAAAGCCGGGACTCCAAAAGAAAACACAAATATAGTAGAGTCAAAACTATATTCAGGCTTTTATGTGAGCTGGGGAGCTTTTTTTATTATTTTGTTTTAAAACTGTACACTGTTTTAGGTTTGTACAATTTATATGTTTTTAATTGATTTTAGTGTTTTTAACTTATTTGCGGAAGCTGCCTTAGGTCCCATTCTGGCAGAAAAGGCAGCATACAAAGATAGTAATTTTATACTGTCAAATTATTTTTGGAAGCCGCCTTGAGTCCCATTCTGGTAGAAGAAGCGGCATACAAATATAACAATTTTATAATTTTAACTTATTTTCGGAAGCCACTTTGGCTCCCATTCTGGGAGAACAGGTGGTGTACAAGTATAATAATTTTATAATTTGAACTTATTTTTGGAAGCTGCCTTGGGTCCCATTCTTGGACAAAAGAAAGCATGCACGTGTAATAATTTTAACTTATTTTGGAAGCCACCTCGGGTCCCATTCTGGGAGAAAAGGCGGCACGCAAAGATAATAACTTTATCATTTGAACTTATTTTGGGAAGACACTTCGGGTCCCACTCTGGGAGAAAAAGCAGCATACAAACGTAACAATTGTATAATTTTAGCTTATTTTCGGAAGCCGCCTTGGGTCCCATTCTGGGAGAAAAGGCGGCAATGCAAATATCATAAATGAAATGCATGAAGCGGGGCGCAGGAGCCCGGGCGAGGGGCCCCGGTCTCCCTCCAGGAGGCGGCCTGAGGGGCGGAGGAGGAGGGGGCCCCGGCCGGCTCCCCCGCGACCCGAGGGGACGCAAAGGCCGGGCCGGGCGAGGCCTAGCCGCCGCCCGGCCGACGGGCCCTCCTCCTCCTCCTCCTCCTCGCGGTGCCCGTCCGCGGCCGCCCAATCCGGGGAGGCCCGGGGCCGGCCTGCCCCGCCCGCCGGCTCCTCCTCCTCCTCCTCCTCCTCCTCCTCCGCCCGGCCTCTCTCGGCTTCCTTCCCCTCGTGAGGAGCCGCCGCCGCCGCCGCCGCGGCCGAGGAGGAGCCAGGCAGCGAGGGGGAGCGCCCGCCTTTTTCTCGCCGGGCCGGGCGGGCAGCCGGAGCCGGAGCCGGAGCCGGAGCCGCCGCCTCATCACCCCCGTCAGCGCCGCCGCCGCCGCCGCCCTCTCCCTGATGGCCGTGCAGCGGCTGTGCAGCGGCCCGGCCGGCTCGGAGCCCTTGTGGGTAAGAGGAAGGGGGCACGGGGGGCAGTGACCGGGGCGAGGGGGCCCCGCTGCGGGCGCCCAGCTGGGCCGCTCGGGCCGGGCTCCCTCCCGCGGCCGGGCAGCTGCCTTTTCTCCTGCAGGCGGGGGGGGGTAGACTCCTTTATTCTTCTCGCGCTGAGAGAACAGTCGCCGGCGCGCGTTTAGAGGTACCCGCGGAGACGCCGGTCCTCGTTAGTTCGCCTCTCGAGGGAAGCTGCGAGCAGTTTTAGTAATGCTCTTCCCACTGCGCGGTTTTCAAAGACTGTGTGCGATTGGGATTTTCTTTGTGTAAAATTTTCTTTTTTTCCCAAGAATAATTTTTATTCAAATTTACATTACACGTTAAAATCACATTACATCACATTAAACTCGTACACCCCACATCGCGTCACACATTCAATTTTACATTTTCAACCCAAAATGGTGTGCGTTTGCATTCTTGCGTCCTTCCCTTCTATCCTAAAAACATCCTTCCTGCTTACCCACTCACCGCCCTCATCCCTCTTCAGCTCATTCATCCCTTCCTTTCCTCTCACTGGTTTCTTTGCGGTCTCCCTCCTCTTCTTGAAAGAACAAGATTTCCTAAAGTTTGCTCCCCGGACTTCACCAAGTCCCGTTCTTCTTGTATCTGCCTGAGTTCCTCTTCTTACTTCCCGCATTCGGGGCATACCCTTTATTTATATTTTATTTTTCCTTTTCTTCTATTCGATGTTGTCTCATTTTTCCCTAACCTCTCGTCGGCCTGTTTTATGTTCTTATAAACCTCCCCTCGTCAGGCGTAGATTTTGAGAATCCCTGTCCCTTGTTCGTCATTCTTGTGTCCCTCTTTTCCTGTGTGTTCGTCTCCCGTTTTCCAGACTTCTTCACGTCCGCCTGGCGTTCTGCCTCGAATCGTCCCTGTTAGTCTGTCCCTTTCTTTGAATTCTGCCGCTTCCATCATCCGTTCTTCTATTTGCGGTGTATGTTTATTTTTCCATTTCTGTGCGTAAATTGATCTCGCCGCTGTTATCACGTAAAGAATCGCTTCCCAGTGTTTTCTCTTGACTTCTTTATCTATTTTTTGTATCATGTTTGATAGGAATAGTTCTGGTATTAGCGGCAGGTTAGTTTGTAAAATTGCCACCGTTTTTCCATGAATTTTTTTTCGGAAGGTTTTCGCCTTCTCACGTGTCCACCGTAAATGAAAATAAGTACCGTTGTCCTTGCTGCATTTCCAACACTTACTTTCTTTTGTTTTATATATCTTATTTAATTTTACCGGGTCCAAATGCCATCTGTAAAGCATTTTGGGGTAATTTTCTTTCAATTTCTGGGCTGCAGTAAAATTATTCGTGTCTTTCCAACTGCTCTCCAATTGTTCAAGTTGAATTTCATAGCCTATATTCTTGGACCATTGTACCATTACTTCTTTTATTTGTTCCGATTCTAGTTCTCTTTCCAACATTAATTTGTATAGCTTAGATATCGTTTGCTTCTTTGATTCAAATATTATTTTTCCAAATAAGTCTTCTTTGATTACCGATTCAATTCCTTCTAATTTCTTATCCGTCAGAAATCTTTCTTTTAATTGTCTATATAAAAACCGGTGGCGTTTGAAACCCGCCGCTTCAATTTCTTCTCTTGAGTTTAACGTACATTCTTGATTTTGTTTTTCTGTTACTATATTACTATACCGTATCCGTTTGTCCTGTGGGTCCTTCCATCTCCCGTATAACGCTTTGTGTGGGGACAGCCGTTGAGGTATTTTTACGTAATATTTTTTCTTAAATTTCAACCAGATTGTTAACAACGCTTTCCTTAGATAGTGGTTCTGAAAGTCTTTGTCTATTTTATATTTCTCGTACCACATGTATGCGTACCACCCCATTCGTTTTCCCGCTCCTTCTAAGTTTAATGTTATTTCATCTTGCAGCGTTATCCATTCCTTAATCCAGGTGAGCCCGCTGGCATAATAGTATATTTTCAGGTCAGGTAAATCGAAACCTCCTTTTTCCTTTTTTTCCGTAAGCAGCTTCCGTTTTATTCTGGGTCTTTTGTTTTCCCAAATAAACTTAGACGAATCTTTCTGCCACTCCTTAAAGGGTTTTTCGTTGATAATAATGGGTAAATTTTGAAAAAGGAAATTTAGTCTGGGCAACACATTCATTTTGATTGCGGATATTCTCCCCAGCAATGATAACTTTAAGGAACTCCAATTTTTTAACAATTTTTTTACTTCCTTCCATGTTCTTTTATAATTATTTTCATACAATTCATTATTTCTCTTTGAGATCCAAATTCCTAAATATTTAATTTTGTGCTCTATAAAGTCCATTTTTTTCAGCACCTCTGTCATGAAGTCCCACCTAAGGTTATCAAAAGCTTTTTCAGCGTCTATAAAAATCAATGCCAATTTCTTTTCGTTATTCTTTTGGCAGTGTTCAATAATATTCAAAATTGTTCTAATATTATTTCTGATCTGTCTTTTGGGGAGAAAGCCGTTTTGATCATTCTGAATCACTTCTTGTAATACTTTCTTCAGTCTTTCCGCCAATATGTTTGTAAATATTTTATAATCAATATTGAGAAGTGAGATTGGACGATAGCTTCCTGGGTCTTTTAAATCTTTCCCTTCTTTGGGGATTAATGTAATATTAGCTTCATTCCAGGAATTTGGTTTTCCATTCTCTGTAATTTTGTTGAACAGTCCTTCCAAGGGCCCTCTTAAGAATTCCTGCAGCTTCTTATAATATGTTGCGGAGAGACTGTCCGGTCCTGGCGCTTTTGATGTGTCCAGTGTTTTGATTGCATCCGTGATTTCCTTTGCTGTAATCTTCACGGCGACCGGGCAGTTTTTGATGCGGAGGCAAGTTCATTGCTCCTAATGACCTGTGGAATTGCTGGGGAGCGGGCCCGGCGGCCTCGCTGAAAGGCCTCCCGGGTCCCCATATGTATGTGTCTGTGTATATAGGTATGTATAAATATATATGTGTCTGTGTGTGTATAGATACATAAGTGTGTATATATGCACACGCATACCTACAGTACGATATATAAGCTATATACTTGTGTGTGTGTGTGCATGTTTTAAAATATATTTATTTCATTATTATATTTTTATGCCACTTTTTCTCCCAGAAGGGGACCCAGGGGAACTCCAAAATGTGTTTTAATGTGTGTTTTGTTTTGGTACTGTTTCTGTTTGTTCATTGCCTTGGGAGCCCTTAAAAAAAAACGCTTTAAACAAAAATAAATAGCTTTTAATGTTATTTTGTACAAGGGGGCTCACGGACTGGTGAATCAAGAGTTTTTGCTGGAAATATATATATTTTAAAGGAATTTCAGAAACTTTTTTTTTAACTTCATGCAGTTCTCATGCAACTGAATTGGAAGCGGCTGAATTAAAAGGCGATGGTAGGGAGAAAGTTTGTGTATTAAGGAAGAAGGTGTCTGTCTGTACCCCAGTGAACTGCCCCCACCAAACAGCAAAAGGTTCCTTAAATACAATAATTTGTTTTTAGATAATACAAAGAAGAATTTGAACAGCGCATTTCAGATTGATAGGAATTAAATGGAATTTAATGGCGTGGAAAAGACAAACAGAACATTCTCTTCTTTATTTGTTCTTAATGAGAAGATGCAATGTACTTATTTCTATTTTTATGCAGCATTTTGAACTTGTTTTTCATGGAACTGGAGATAGTGCAAGAAAAACCAGTGGAAAAAAATTGAGGGGAGTGTTGGAATAGGAAAGGTTTTGGAATACAAAATGTTTTGAGGAGTGATTTTAGCTGGAAAGGGGAGGCAGAAGCAAGTGAGGCCAGGAGAGAGTTGTGTTTAATTATGTTTTAACTTTTGTATTCTATGAGTTTTAATTATGTCTTTTTAACTGTTGTGAGCTGCTTTGAGTCCTAGCCTGGGAAGAAAAGCAGGATATAAATTATTATTAGTATTAGTATTTAAACTTTGCTCCCACCCCAGGGGTTGAGAAAGTGGAGAACTGTTTCCCCACACTTTCACAATAAGTGAGATCACCCAGTGAACATGAGTGATGGGAGAAAGCAAGAAGGACTTGTTCATTCAGATGCTTCCGTTAAACCTGTGGAATTCCCTGCCACAAGATGTAGTAGCCATGGTTGCCAACTTGGACCGCTTTGAAAGGGGCATTGGATAAATTGTTGGAGGATGTTGCTGACAGCAGCTAGTACTCCGGTGGACTTTCAGGAACCTCCTGTTTTACAACAAAAGGGCTTTTAATAGTGTACTGTACTGTTTTTATTTTTAGATATTTTAATAGGTATATTTTCAACTTAATTCTGTATGTGCAATTGAATTTTGTGATGTGTTTAGTTTTTCTAAGCTGACTTAAGTCACAGTTCTGGAGAAAAGCAGGTATTATTCCATTGTTGTGGTTGTTGTCAGAGCCAGAGAGTGTTGGACCAGGGCCCGGGAAACCTAGGTTTGAATCCCTGCTTAGCCCTGGAAACTTTCTGAGTGACCTTGGACACGTCCCACTCGCTCAGCCTCAGAGGAAGGCAAGAGCAGCAAACCTCTGAATGAACCAGGGGAGGCAGTGCGGTGTAGCAGTTTTGCTGGGAGTTCCACGACAGTTTGAATATTGGGCTAGGACTCCAGGAGACCAGGGTTTGAATCCCCACTCGGCCATGGACACCCCCTGCATGACCTTGGACAAGTCACACTCTCTCGGCTTCAGAAGAAGGCAAAAACAAACCCCCTCTGAACAAATCCTGCCAAGAAAACCCTGTGACAGGTTCACTTTAGGGTTGCCACAAGTCTGGCTTGACTTCAAGGCACGTAACAGCAACAATTAGTAGTAGCAGTCAGAGTGGCTGGACGGTCTCTTGCACCAAGAACAGCAATGTGGCTCCTTAAAGATTAAATTGTTTGACTCGATACCAGTTTTCATGCATCATCCCATGAATCTGAGGGACGTGGGCAGGAGAGTCTGCAAAAGCTTATGCTGGGTAAAAACTTGCTAGTCTCTCGGCTACCACGGCACTCTTAGATGGCTGTATTATATCTCTAGTTTCAGAGGCAGGAGAGCTCTTGATACAGTTTTTGGGAACATGCGCCGAAACATGGCCCTGGCCTGAGTGTTGGGCTGCAACCCTGGAGACCAGAGTTCGAATCTCCTCTGCTCAGCCATGGAAACCCACCGAGGGACTGTGGGCAAGCTATACTCTCTCAGCTTCAGAGGAAGGCAAGGGCAAACTGCCTCCGAACAAATCTTGCCAAGAAAACCTCGTGCTTAAGTTGCCCTCAGGGTTCCCATAAATCAGAAATGACTTGAAGACACGCAACATGTTGCAAACTGCTTTGGGCCTTGTACTGGGAGAAAAGAGAAACATTAAACAAATAAATAATACTTTTCTTCACTTGAATACACAGCCGAGCTGACTCTGGGCAAACGTCTTCAGGATTTGCCCTGCCCAGCTGGCATTCTATAGACCCCAAACTGGGACGGAGGTCAACTGAACAGACCTCTGAGTCGACATGCATGGGGTGGTGTTTTTAGAAGCTGTTTTTCTGTGCTTCTGATCCAGCCGGGAATTGCATGGGGGCAGTTGTGTTCTGTTTTTATGAGCGTGCTTATTTTGAAAACAGGCTTGCTGAGTTCACGGGAGGTTGCTCCGAGTTAACTGTATGTGGCTTTGCAGCCAGAGTGTTTTAACTTAGCGGCACCTTGGGATAATGTGAGGGCCTGGAGAGCAAGGACAGAAGTGTTTTGAATAAATAGTCTTAATGGATTGGTATATAATTTTGCAGCGGAGTAGGCCCCAGCTCTTTTCACTGCAATTAAGGGAGTATCCACAACAGACAGTACACTTTGATCTAGGGCTGGCAGGTGTCCCTTAATTTAAGGGATGTCCCTTAGTTGAGTATTGAAAGCTTTTCTGTTACTGTAGACTGAACAGGATGATCAAAAAAATTAAAAATCCCACTTTTGAGAGGTCTGGGCCCTTCATAGAGACCGCAATATGTGCACCTTGCAGTTTATGAATGCTCCCAGTATTCTGATTCTACAGAGAAAGACATGGCTAAGTTAACTGAAATCCAATACTTTCGTTTGGTATTTAGGTAGACCACAGTTGTGTCAGCAGCTGCTACTTCCTGTTTGCCAACCCTGCGCGTCATGGATTTCGGCTGTTCCTTATTGCTGTTTAGAAAACCTGGTTGTGCCTCTCTGATCCCATGTTAACCAGCATGGGCCCCTCCTATGGATTCCTGGGATTCATAGCTTTGCCAAAGGCACTTAGAACTGGCTGCCAGAGAGTGCTAGTGCTGTAGCTCAGGGGAACATAATAAAGCAGTGCTACTCAAAATGGCGGTCCATGGATTGGTGCCAGTCCCTGTGCCATCTGCTGCGGTTGTCGCTGGGGAGCTTCTAGGACTGAAAGCAACGTTTGCAAGCAATGGTCACCAATATGGTACCAGTCCCTGAAACCCTGGGAGGGAAATGCCAGTCTTCCATTTCACATAGCATAAGAAGGAGTGGAGTAGAGTTCTAAGCACCTTTCCAAGCTACAGGTTCCACGATTCTGTGGGACGGAGGTATGACAGTTGTCTCTGCTTTTCTTCTCCTCTTCCGTGGAGGTAGATGAGCACTTTGGAATGAGATGCTCTGGTTCACAACATCTTCATTCTTTGCCAGCAAAGATTCATAGTCCTGAGGTTGTTTCCCAGGACACCTTCATTACCGTGGGAGCCAAAGCCTGGAAGCAGACAGGTCAGAAATGTACAAAGTTCTCATAAAATAGAAGAAAAGAAACCCTCTGCAGGGTGTCTTAATATCGCTGGTTATATTTTATTGTGAGAATCTTCATCCGCAAGTGGTTGGCATTGTGTCCCGTGATTCATCCTAGGCTGTTCTTGGAAAACTGGGCTTGGCAGTTTTATCCTCCCTTCCTTGTGTGTGGGAGATTGTTGGGAGGGGAGAAGCAGAAGTCCTGGACTGTTTGTGTTGTGTTAAATCGTAAGAATTGACCACCAGTCCTGTTTGCTTTCTTACAGAATGTCGGAAACTTGAACCTGCTTTCGCATTCCACGTACACCTTTTTGTTTGCTTGTTTTTAACGAAAAAGTAGTTTCTGGGATGTTCCTATTGTGGTGTGGGGTTAGGGTTACAGTGGTTGTGTAAGCTGATCTCACCTGCCCCAAATCACAGCCCACAACCGCACTCACAAACAAGCTTATATAATAGGCTCACACTTCAGGGCTTGTGAGATTGGAACTGCGAATGTGCCTCCCTTCTTAAAATCTCTGTTTCTGTTGTCATTTTGTAGGAAGGGTGATTTTAATGGAAATCCTTACCTTCTGGTGTTTGGATTTAGCTTCTTTGCATACAAGCTACTTAAGTTTTGCATTGCTTACCTGGGAGTAAGGACGGTAAAGACTCTGTTGAGGCCTGTTAGTGGAAGCAGCTCTCTCAAATGCATGTGGCTAGTAGGTAGTCTGCTCACGCGTATTTCATACTTGGTTTTTTCTTTTCTGTTCGGCACTGCAGTGGCATGCAGGCGCGTGGGGTGCCATGACTCCTGCGAGGGGAAAGTTGCCTCAGGTATAACAATGTCTTGGCATGTTTTTCTCTGCAAAATTTAAAAGTAAACTATCAATAACTGTTCCCCTGGATGTAAAACAAAACAAAAGAAAAACAAAAACACAAAAATGGCTACATGGTCCTTGAACAAAATTGTGTTGGAGAATACCTTTATAGTAATACAAAAATATGATACTTAAAAAAAGATTTCAAATCCACTAGGTATGTTTCTGCACCAAAGCATTATATTCGTTTGATGCTGCTTTTACTGCCCTGGCTCTGTCCTGTGGAATCCTGGGATTTATAGTTTGGGACTGCAGCTGTTTGCTAAGGAGCTTTTAACCACCTTTCCTCAATTATGGTGCTGGAGTTCCTTAACACAATTCCATGTACCTTGACCAAACTGCAAATCCCGAGCTTCCCTAAGACGAAGCCATGGGAGTTAAAGCGGTACCAGGCTAGTCTATCTGTAGCGCAGAGGCACGTCTGGAGTCTTTGTCAGGCAGCATATGGGAAGGAGAAACAGAAATCTATTTGGGTGATGCTGAAGCCGCTAAAATTCCAAAAAAGATTCTGCAAACTTGAAAGACCAGCTTGGGGCGTGTTGGCGTCCGTTATCATCTCAGTCGATGTAGAAACGATTGGCCCTCTTAGTCTTTCTAGATCAGGGGTGAGAACCCCACAGCCCTCCAGAGGTTGTTGGTCTACAACTCTGATTGTTCCTTACCGTTGGCTGGCTAGGGCTGTTCGGTTCAGCAAAATCTGGAGGGCTGCAGGATTCCTGCCCGGTCTCTACAAAGGCCTAGCAGTCACCAAGGGATCCTTGAAGTATTGTCTTTATTTGAAGCACACAAGACCCCCTGTGAGGGCCGGCACAAAGAGGCACGGCAAGTTGGCAGAGACCCCTGTATGGCCGGCTGAGCATAACTGTTTAGTTGCGTGCAATTGCAGAGTTGTGTAGCTGTATCCCCATGCAGTTACATCCTAAACATAATTTTGGGGGCACATGAACCAGTTTTCTGAGAGCCTCCTCTGAGTGTCTTTCCCACACAGATCAAATGAGAATTAGAAGCGACAGGCCCTGTGTGTCTATGGCCTGTCACTGCATTATTTGCCTGGATTAAAGCACCATTGGCTGCAAGGAGACCCCAGACCCAATGGGGTGAGGGAGTCCCTACCCTAGTGAAGATACAGGCCAAATCCAGACCACAGTGGAAACCAGAAAAGGGCTGCCTTCTGCCTTCTTTCTTTCTCTCTTTCTCTCTCTCTCTCTCTCTCTCTCTCTCTCTCTCTCTCTCTCTCTCTCTCTCTCTCTCTCTCTCTCTCTCTCTTTCTTTCTTTCTTTCTTTCTTTCTTTCTTTCTTTCTTTCTTCTTCTCTGTCTCTCGGCCTGGTGAGGAGTTGGCAGCTTTGCTCCCACTTGCCTCGTAAAGCTGCCGCCTGCTGCTTTTTCTTCTGTTTCCACAGAAGGTGTGTGACTCAGCAAAAGACCTTGTGGAGGTTGGAACTTGTCCTTGGCGTCTTGGTAACTTGACCAGATGGCTGGGAAACAATTCTTAAGCAAGCAGGAGTCTAAGCAGAAGCCAGGGATTCCCTCCGCAGGCCCGGCGTCTTCTCTGAAGTCATCCTGCTCTGTCCGGTCGCGGCTGTTTTAGTATAGCCAGTGGGAAATACGTGTTGTGCCAGGCTCAGGAAAGGACCAAGTGCATATGTGGAACCGTATCTAGCTTCGTGGATGCGAACAGGAGGGATTCTGGGAGTTGTAGTACAAAAATGGAACCTTCCCAGGTCCTGTATCACTGAGCTGTCAGCTTGTTCTAAAGCCGTTTGCGCACTAGACTGTGGTGGTGCTATTATTGCACTTTCAACGTCCTATGAAATCCTGGGGTTTGCAGTTTTGGGAGGGGCCAAGTGGTCCCTCCCAAAACGGCAAACCCCAGGATTCCATAAGATGTTGAAAGTGGAATCATAGCGCTACAACAGTCCAGTGCAGAAATGGCCACAGTTCATTTAATGGTGTCTTAATTACTCTCCGTTAAATTGCAGAGATGTTCTCTGTCATGAAAAGAAAAGGTGTTCTTGTAGAGTCACCAGCACAGAGGTGAAATCAGTCTGAGTGAGAGGTTGGCTGTGGGCAGAGGGAGAGAGAGAGGCTTAATGGTTTCACTGAAAGCTCCGATTACCTCCCTGCTGAGTTGCTTTCCTCATGGTTTTCCACCGGAGCAACAGGCAGAATCGAGCGAGCCTAATTTTCAAGATGAGTAGCCGTGTCTTTCATGTTCTGTTGCGGTGACTGAGTGATTGCCACATACAAACCCTGCTGGCTTTGCTCCAGCATCTGAGGACGAAGCCAGAACTCAGCCTTTTACTCTCCTTAGTCTGCGTTGTGCTTTGGTCGCCTTAATTAAGAGGGCAGTTTTGGAGCTCTTTTCTTTTGGCTGATCACGGCTGAACAGCGGACTAGCATTGCCGTATTTGCTTTCAGGAGCACCACTGGGTAGCGGATTGTAACAGCCTGAATTTCCTTGGTGGAATAAGGAGATTCTCCTGGCGCAAGTGGAAACTGCAAAATCATTTATGTACTCTGCCTTTATTCTCAGTACTATCCCCTCCGTGGCTTGCATCTCCCCCTGGACAGCATTGCTGTCACGTTTTCAAAAATTATCATTGTAAGCATGAGTTTGCAGTGCTTCGACCTGGGTGTGGTAAGCAGATAAGTTAATATATACTTTCTCTTTAAAAATAATATTACAAATTCATATCCATATGTCTACCGTCAAAATCCTGTGTACCTGGCAGAATTGTATTGGAGACCTCATTGTACTTAATCTTGGAGTGCTTACTAATTGTACGTGGAGTAATTGTACAAATAAAAGAAAAAAGAAAGGCAGGGAGATGTTAGGAAATATTGTGAAATCACTTTGGCCAAGTCAGCACTTGGCTTGCCATATTTTCCTGCAGAAGAGCGAGATGGAATTTTCATGTCATATTCTCTTAATTCCCGTAATGGGATATGAAAACCACAGTTACTTATCTCGGAAAATTCCAAATCAATTATCTGAACTGATTCCTTTGTACCTCTGCTGGAGAATATTTTCACTTTTGTCTGGGCCTCTCACTGGTAATGTTAATTACGTTTATAGCTGTCTTTCTTGGGCAGGGCGGAGCGGTGGTGTTTTTGCGAGATCTCCTCCGTTTTACCCTCCCACAACCCTGAGAGGTAGGTGAGGCTGATAGAGTGGCCCAAATGGGTTTTGTACTGTGCCCTGCCTCTCTCTTTGGTGTTTGGCCTTGCTTGGATGTAATGATAAGTGGTGGCTTAGATCTGTAGGAATGAATCTGGGCCTGCCTGCTACCCGTGTCTTTCTTGAGCATGGCTGTAAGGAGAGGATTAAAACATTCCATTTCCAATTAGCCATGGTTAAGATTGTGCGGGAGGGGGTTGGTCATAACTGTGGGTCACTGACACGAGCCAGCTATGTATCGGCAAGTACAGGTATTCCAGAATCCAAGACAATCCAAAATATTAAACAGTTCTGGTCCCAAGTATTTTGGATGACAGATGCTTAACCTGCACTTTCTACCTAAATTTCCTTCTCTTGCTTAGAGAAGATGCTCGGCTTAAGAACATTGGCCTCTTCTGGGATTGCGGGATGTCCTTGTCTTGAGAAGCTAGGCATAGTAAAATTCTCCCTTCTCCAGAGCGGGAGAAAGAAAAAGAACTTTCCTGCCCTGCGCTGATAATCACTTTGATAATTGCGTATCCCTGAAAGGGCCAAAGGGGACCGTAGCCTGAAAAAGGTGACATAACGTTATGGAATCTACCTGTAGAGTGTGGAAAAGCGAAGTTGTTTCCTTCATGCCTGTGTGACCCAAACCCGGAGCCCTCCTTTAGAGGACCGCAGCTTTTGGGGTGGGGGTTGTGTGGCTTTCCTGGCTGAGGGGCATTCTGAGTCCAGCTCATGGATTGCACAGCGGTCGGAGGGGCTCTAGACCCTTCTTGTCTGCTTTTGGATTGCGCTGACCAGGCTCTCTTGCTCCGAATACTCTCTTTGCGGCATGTCTGTGTACGGTGGAGCGAGCTGAAAGCCAGCGTTTTAGGAAGACTGGTGTTTTTCACGTTGGTCTTGTTACATGGGGGGATGACTCTGATACAGGTACCCTTCGGGTAAAGCATTTTATCTGCACTGTGGCATAATGTCTCTTTAAAGCCAGGGAGAAGACTCAGGGGTAGCTGTGTTGGCCATGCAGCAAAATACACCAAAGGCCAAAATCCACAAGCAGCGATACCTTTATTGGTCCAACTCCAAAGCATAAAACATACTATGCAAACTTTTGCAGCTTCACTGGCTTCTTTATCAAGCAAAGATGTTAAAAATCGCACATTCTGCAAAGCCAGTCTCTTTTTACTGTAACTATAGAGCACTGTACAGCCTAACTACCGTAAAGGCACCAGATCCTACCTGATCTTGGGAGCTAAGCAGAGTCAGCCCTGGTTAGTCCTTGGATGGGAGACCACCAATGAATACCAGGTACTGTGGGGACTATTTCAGAGGGTGGAACTGGTAAAACCACCTCCAAGGATTCCTTACATAAGAAAAACTGATGAAGCTCCAGATCCTACTGATCTTGGAAGCCAAGCAGGTCAGCCTGGTTTCTTGCCTAAGAAAACCCTACAAAATCCATGGGATCACCATGAGTCAGCAGGTGACCTGCAGGCACACACACGCACAAACATGCACATAGAGTATTTAATCAGCTGAGATTCCTGTATTTCTCAGAACTTGTCCATGTTAACACCCAGTTCTGCTTTGGGTATTTTTACCTTTCTCCTACTTAAAACTGGAAATGTCTTCATTGGCACAAACTGATTTTCATGCCTCCCGCCCTCCGTTGTCCTTTTCCTAGATCTAAGGGTGAGAATTATGCATCCTCTGAGTTGGTAATGGGTTGCAACTCCCAGCATTCCTCGCCACTGGCTCTGTTGGCTAGGGGTTCCTGGGGTTTGAGTCCTTCCCTACTCTGGGTCTTTTCCATTTTCCTCCCTTGGAGGAGTAATGTCACCAGGACCCGTAAAACACAACACTACTAGTTAGCAGTTTCTGTGATTCAAAGAGGAGACCTTGTTCGCTGGAGATCTTCCAACCTTCACTGTCTTTTAGAGCTGTTAAATCTCAAAATTATTACTTGGACTTCCTTGAATTCCTAAATTGCAGATAGGGAGTTCAGCCCTTTTGGACATACAAGGATTGTTTTATTGCCTATTAGTTCATATCCTTCATATCTTTGTTTTTTGTTTTTAATCATTCTGTGGATCTCAAGTTAGCACAGAGTAGCTTCTCAGGTGATTTCTGCCAGAGCTTAGAAACATATTTTTTTTTTAAACTGCGGCTCCCAAAATCTCCATGGCCCATTCTGGAGGTTGTATTCCAGAAAGATAGCTTTCCCAAGCTGTGATCTCCATGCAGGTAGCGAACCACACGTAGACCTCCGTGGTTTCAGCATGATGACTGCATATTTTGTTATTGTTAATTTCCCCAAAGCTAAGTCTCAGGGCAGCCTGTTTTCCTCCCCCTTAAGTAGGTTCTCTTATGCTTCTGAACTTACGCAAGCTTTTTTCAGTTCTGTGGTTGCAGGTCTTCATGGTGTCAAAAATGGATAAAGGTAAGATTGCTAGAATTGCAAGATATCCGAGCTGTGCTTAATATGACATAATAACCTCCGAGAAGTCGATCTGGCTGAGTCATATCAGATAATAGTGTTTGTTTAAGCTCCCAATAGGGCTGCAGAATACACAAATACAAAGTCGGATCTCGGGCAGTAACCTCTCGTGCCAAAGGCTCGACATGAAGAAAAAGAGAGCTTGTGAATGCAATATTTTCTTTCCAGAATTACTGAGGTGTCTGTTGTTGTGAAAGGAGTGATGCAAATATTTATGGGTAGGGGACCAATAATATTTGGGAGTTCACTGGTGGTGTGAACTTGGAACTCCCTTCTGCTTTGCTAAGTTCTCTCTTTTGTTTTTCGCTGACCGTAGCTGCCTCCCCACCCACTGACCCCTGGGCTTTCAGGCCACTTCACAGCAACTTCCTTGCTTGTCGTTTTCCTTTCTACCAGTCAAATCACGGATTCTTTCTTTCCAAACTCTGTGCCACCTATTACAACATTGCAGAGCAGTTGCTTCCTCTGTGCTCGTCTGACCCAAACTGGGAGCCATTCTGGAGCCATATTACCACATCGATTTAAAAATAAAATAATTCTTAGCTTGGTACTGTTCCAGCAAAGCTGTTTCAGATAAGCTTTAAGGAAAAAAGAAACCCCTTCTGAGTAGATGCTGATTGTTTTTTCAGATATAATCTAAGAGACAGATTTTTTTTCCCCAAAGAGGCTATTGAATTGCCCCATAACTGTACAGTTACAGGCATCCCCTGCTTATCTGTTGGGCCAGGGGCCAGAGTGCTGTCGGAAAGTGGAATCGGTTGAAAAGCGGAACCCAGTCTTTCACCCATTCTTCTCCTCTTGCCTTCTTCCCGTAGGGAACAGGAGAGCATTCCCCCATGTTCCCTACAGGAAGCAGGAGAGAAGGCACCCTGCGTCAAGAGAATGGCACACGTCTATAATTTACAGCTGTCGAAAGAGCCTGACGTTGGAAAACCGGTCCTTGAAAAATGGGAGACACCTGTATTTATAGGATCGGGGTCGGAAGCGTGCTTGGAACGTGCTGTTAAACGGCACGTCCTACCGTGGTACATTCCCACAATCTCATTCTCTGCATTCTGGTGCCACTTTTTTACCCCTTCCTCCGGGAGGCACCAGGGTTCCTATTCCCACGGGGCTCTGGAAATCCAGCGGGCGGCCTTGGGCAAATCGCGCTCTCTTCGTCCAAGGGGGAGGCCGGGGCAAACCTCCTCTGGAGACGTCGTGCCGAGAAAACCCCACGACAGGCTCGCTTTAAGCCCCGGCCTTCCTCCGAGGCCGAGAGTGGCACCCGGTGGGCGTCCGTGGCCGAGCGGGGACTCGAACCCCCGTCTTCCAGAACCCTAGCCCAACATTCGGAGCGCTGCGGCGCGCTGGCTCAAAGTCATAGTCTGTGTATCTCTGGAGAGCGGGGAGGGCTAGCAGGCGGGAACCGGCGGGCTTTCCGTCTCTCTGCTGTCCGTTAATTTAAAGTCGGGCCGCGAGTGGAGGTGGGGGGCAGGATCTCTTGTGCCTGCCGGGTGAGCCCCCTCCCATACTGAACAGGAGCAGCAGCTGCCTCTGGGCGGCAAGCTGGTTGGCATCCCTTGGCACTGAGACGCGGCCCCCACCGCTATATTTGGCCCCAGGAGGTGAAGCGAGGCTGCCGGGGGTCACCCAGGGTCATGGGGGGAGGGGTCACGGGATGACCCCTCTCTGCCTTTCCCGGACTCCCTCCTTCTCCTCCGGCTGCCAAGGTATCAGGGCAGATTCAGGTCAGACAAAGAACTTCCTTCTCGGAACTTTCCCTCTGAGACTCGAAATCCTGGCTTGGGCGACCGCCCTCTTTTCCGTTCGCCTTCCTGCCCTTAAAACCGCCCTTCCTTCTCACTCACTGAAAGCGTGCGCCCCCTCACCTTCGCATAATTCCCTCGGCGGGAAGCAGGGTCGTTCCTTTCCTGTACCAAAGGAGGTCCGGGGTCCCTGCCGTGCGTCTCCTTAGAGGAAGGGCCTGCAGGCTGCCTTGGTGCATAGCGGCAGCGGCGGCGGCTTTTCTTCTTTTCTTTTTTTTCTTCAGTGTTCTAGACAGCTTTGAGTTTCAGAATGGGATTTCTTTTTAGCAGAGAGAGGAAAAAAACCCACAGTGCAAGGCAGAGATGAGAAAATAGGTATTTAGTGGAATCAACTGCTTTTTGAAAAGTTGTTCATAGTCTCAGATTATTTCAGGGAGTACAAGAGAGCCAGTGTGTTGTAGTGGTTTGAGCACTGGATTAGGACCCTGGAGACCAAATTGCCTGCTTGGCCGTGGAAATCCACTGGGTAACCAACAGGACATCACACACTCTCAGCCCCATAAAACCCAGTGGTAAGGTTAACCTTAGAGTCACCATACCATGGAAATGACTTAGAGGCACACAACAACAACAAAAACAGCATCTTCTAAGACATTTTATGTTGTTGACCTCAGTCTGACTTTCTGGCTAAACCAGAAAGGAAGTGTGGAAACTGCGAGGTGGTTTATTTATTTGACCCCCCTAGAAGAGTCACATCTCCCTTTGCTATTAATGTAATACAGTCGCCTTTGCTAAGTGTCCAATGGAGTGGTTAAATTGTTCAGCATTTTCAAAAGAAAGAAGTGTGCATTTTTGCAGAAACAGCACGTGTAAATCAAGAATTATTTTGCATTGCATTTGCTTCCTCCGTTCAGTTCCCCACAACTTTGGATCTTGAAACAGAGACTGGGAGGTAGGGAGGCTGTAGTGGCAAGGAACCATTGAGCAGAAGCCATGGGTGAAGGAAGGTAAGGAAGGTGGGGAGGGTCCCAGAGCCCCCTCCTGCTTCCTGTGAGTGGTAGTTCTGTCTGTGACCCCCCTCTTGGGGACCTAAACTCCACGCAGAGAACAGGAGGCAGTTTGTGACACGGATAGAGGTAAAGCACAGGCTCTAATTTTTTTTTAAATTTGGGAGGGATTAGTACACTTGCTTATCCTGCCATATACAGCCCTCAGCTGTGGTTTGGTGAGAAGAAGGGTGTATGCATGAAATGGGGGTTGTTGTGTTTTGACTGTTACTTTTAAAAGCCTTGCACCCTCTTGGTCTGCTTAGAAGAAAGGCTCATTCTTTCTCCCTCTGTTCTCATCACCTTTCCTTCTCTTTCCCTTGCTTGCTCCTAAATTGGTGGGAGCTTTTTAATCTTTTGTTTTGCCATCAAAATTAGCGTTGGTCCCTTTAGCTCTCTCTGCTCATAATTAAAAATAGCAGTTAATCTCTCTCATAGGGTTTTGGAGAGTTGCACTAATCTTGTTAGGGCATTTCTGGCAGGGCTGCGAAGGAATCGGACACCGGCGCCATGTCAGGGCAAGCGCGAAAAGCCCAGCGGGTGCCACCTAGAAAGCTCATGGGCTGACCTGCCAAAATGAAACCGGGGCTGTAAAATTCCTTGCGCCCTCCTTGGAGTGAATATGCAGAGGGGAGAGCGCTTGCCGTTCGAAAGGAAGGAACTGCAGGAGGGTCCTCTGTGTGTAATCGGAAAGCTGTCACTTGCTGCTTTTGTCTGGAGGAGCCGCTCGCAGACAGACTAAGCGGAAGAGACTTACCTTATGAACCTGAAATCAAAGGGATCCTGTAGCCTCATGGAGGCTAACTGAGAGAAAGGTTTGCAGCAGTAGCTTTTGTACACTGGGGTTTACTTCATCTGATGTGGGCCAGCTGTCCTCCATCATGTGTCTGGTGAATTAGTCTATGAAAGCATATACTACCAACTTCTTTCTCTCCGTTTGTCTCAAAGGTGCCGCAAGATCCCTTTGCATACTGATGTGTCTTTGAATACTGCTTAACATGCCTGGGTCAGTTAGAATCCAGATCATACAGGTTAACATGGCTTTGTCTTTGAAAATCACTTAACGAACCTGTGGGGGTTAGAATGTGGATCATACAGACTAATATTTTGATTTCTTTTTTTTCCCAGGGGTGTGTGGAATCCCAAGGTTTTTTGGGGTGTAGGGCAGCCCTTCTCCTCCCACAGTTGCCCACTCCTGCCATAAAGACTCTGACCCAGCTGCTTTCTACGGGAGTAGCCCACACACTTTATTTCTTCCCACAAGAAGCATGGCTGTGGCGTAGGGTCCATGCCTTGGTGGGTGTATATGTAAATCCTGAAGCATCCCTCCTGCGAAAGCTGTAGGAGTTAAAAATGGACATTTGCCTGGTCAGAGAAGAATCTCTCCCTCTGGATGACCAGCAGAAAACCTTTGCAAAACTCAGCGGGCTTTTTCTCTTTGTGAGTCATCAGTGACTCAGTATGAGTAAGCCAGCAAAACATTGTGAATCCGTGGCATTTAGAGACAGGCTTATCATGGTGGCCTCGGGGCTAGTTAAATCCAGACAGGCTGACCGCACACAGCTTGGGCTGGAGCACCCTTTAAGCAACACTGTTGGTGACCCCATCGCCCTTCTGGTCTGGCTTCACTGTGGTGACTTGGGGAGGGGAGGGAGACAGAGAACAGGGGAAGCCCCTTCCTCAAAAGACTTTGCTCAGAGGCTCTACCTGGCTTCTCAGCCTTTGGCCATTTTTAAAATGTTAAAAACAAGAAGGCTGAAATACCAGTTGCAGGAAAATGGTTCTTAGAACAGTCAAGTCTGAACTCTCCGGAGAAGCCCAAAGTGTCTAAACAGAGTCTGTCGTACTTTGAGTGTATCTTGAAAAGGTATGACTCATTAGGAAAGACAGTAATGCTTGGCAAGGTAGACGGCAGGGGGAAAAAACAGGGGGAACCAGAACACACGTGGATGGCCTCCATGAAGGAACTCACAGATGACCTGAGTTTACCTGACCTAAGCTGGATATAGCAGGGTGACTTGGAAGCCTGTGTGTTAACTTCTCCCCATCCACCTTCTGGAACTTTGTTCTTTCTAGGACTGGAATGTAACGTGGTACACAGAGCATCCAGATTTCACCAAGTGCTTTCAGAATACCGTCCTCGTCTGGATCCCATGCATTTACCTCTGGGCTTGCTTCCCATTCTACTTCGTGTACCTCCGACGCCATGACAGGGGATACATCCAGATGTCGCATCTCAACAAAGCCAAAACAGTAAGTGGTTCACAGGTCCCTGCAAGGAACAGCAACGGCGCTTCGTCTGATAGAGGAGTTGGGCTGAGATTCCTTTGAGGAGACAGAGCCCTTCCAGGGTAGATGGAAGGACCGCCAGGTTTCCATTGCATGGACCCTGGTAGGCTGCCCTCCATCTCTGAGCCTAAAGAGGAGACTCCTGCAAAAGCCACCTTCACAAAAACTGTGGCTGCCCTTCATCTGTGTTGCATACAAAGCTTTGGGAATTTACCTTTTTGCAGTACAACTCCCAGAATCCCCTAGCCAGTGTGACCAACTCTCCTGGGAGTTGTAATCCAGTAAAGTAAATTCTCCAAACTCTGTTAGCTTGTACAATAGTGTGCACAGAAATTCCGCCCCTAGAGATTGCTGCCTGAGGTCTTGCCAGTTTCCCTTCTTCTGTTTTTGCTTTACTTCTTTCAAGCTGGACAGCGAGCACAGGGAGTTGCTCTACCAAAGCAGGGAGAATCACCTGTCCCTCCTGTTGTTGTTGTTAGGCTGCAACTCCCATTGTCCCCTCAACCAGGCTCACCGGTGGTGAAGGGAGTTGGGAGTTCCAGTTCGGCACGAGTCAGAGGACCACGCAAGTCCCCCTGCTGTTGTAGAGCAACTCTGCCTTTCCAGCAGCAAGGCAGAGTAGAGGCTGTAGTTGCAGGGAGGGAGCGCGAACTGTACCTCGTCCGCAGCTACCGTGGATTATCTAAACAGAGGCCTATTTATTAAAATTTCTTCTCAGTTGTGATTTCCAAGGCAGGTCACAGCATTATTAAGAACAGACAATTTGAAAGAAAAACCTCGCAATACAAGTCAAACATTTAAAAAATACAACAAAAATAAATTAAAATGGCAGCAGGGGTGAACTCAAAATAGGAGATCAAAGAAAGAAAACAATCAGCAGCCTCCCCCACAAAAAAAAACAAAAACCGTCAAATGAGAAGGAAACGTAGACTTCCTTGAATGCCTGCTGAATGGTTAGATCTTCAGCTGGTCTTGGAAAACTGTTTGTGGTCTGGGTTGTAGTGGGTAAAAAATGTCTGGTGTGGACTCAGCAGATTGTGTTGCATGGAGGGGCAGTCCACTGTGGCTTTTGTGAGCATGGGGGCTAACCCAAGAAGACCCTTCTCTCCTGTTACGTTATTCATGACAACTGGGGCTTTTGCTTTTTGTTTTTAACGTCCTCTCTCTCTTTTTGCCCCCAGGCCTTGGGCCTCTTATTGTGGATAGTCTGCTGGGCAGATCTTTTCTACTCTTTCTGGGAAAAAAATCATAATATTTTCCAAGCTCCAGTTTATCTAGTCAGCCCTACAATTCTGGGCATAACAATGGTGAGTAGCTGGGTTGCTCTTGTAACTTCATGTACCTTTTATTAATAGACTCTCCCTCAAAAGGTAGAACAACAGGAACTGCTTAAACAAACTGCTTCAAGATGCCAGAGTTAACAGAACACAAAATGAGCTACAGCTAGCCCTTTATAAAAACACCGTCTTTGCTTCCAACTAGTCCTCTTAGCTAAAGTTACTTATATAACTTTGCTGTGGAACAAACAGCTTTACCTAATTCTTCAACCCTTATTTTATATTAGCTCTTAAATTAATTGATTTTCCACTAATTTCTGGCATATTGTGGCTTCATCTCATGGAGTTGATTCCCCTTTTGTCTGATGTGATTTAGATAAAACTTTAAATTAATCGCATCTGTGAACGGCCTTGGGTTCTCTCACCTGCTGGAGCAAGCAGAGATCCACATTTTCTCTTAGAAGACAGATTATATTTGCGTCTCGATTGCTGTCTTGTGGGCCCAGCTTGTTGATATTCTTAACAGATTATACAGTGCCTTTTCGGCTGCTGATCAAATTTACATGCGGTGGCCTTGCTTCAGCTTTCATTCTGGTTTCAGAGCTCCTTGAATAGCAACTGACTGCCTTTCTCGGAATTCTCTGCCCACAGCTTCTTGCCACATTTTTGATACAGTACGAGAGGATGAAAGGAGTTCAGTCTTCGGGGATAATGTTGATTTTCTGGCTTATTGCACTCCTATGTGCTACCGTGACTTTCAGATCAAAGATTTTGCACGCCTCAAATATGGTAAGGAGGTTCTTTCTGGCTTGGTGTTGATAGAACTCCTAGGATTACATCCAACCTGGCTTGTTTAATGATTGAATGTTTGTCCCGGCTCTCCAGCGGAATCACAGAGCAGCTAATGACCCATTAAACCAGCGATGTCTGGGTAACACTCAGGCTTTTAAAGGCTGGCTGCGGTGGGCTTTTAATGTTGCGTGGTGCTGTTCATAAGATTTGTGTATAGTAAAATGTTTAGTGTTTTAACTTCAGAAATGGATAGGGCTTTTTTAAAATAATGCTTACATTTATACTTTTGTTGATGCTTTTTTATAGTTCTGAATCTGTATTGTTTTCAAATATGTTGTTAGCCACCTGGAGTCCCATTACTGGAGTAAATGCAGAATATAAATGAGAAGGCGTGGTGGTGTTGGTAACAGTAACAACTATAATAATACCTATCATGAAAAAAAAGGCCTCTTCTTGCTCTAAAATAACACAAAAGTGCCAAAGGTTGCCCCCCCCACCCATCAGGGAACATAGGGTAAAAAGAATTGGAAAAATTGGGGAGCCTGGGGCCCTCCAAAGAGCCTTTAGGGCCCCTGTAGCCTAAGGGCCATGCTCTTCACACCCAGCTGGGAGTCCAAGGGGACTAGATCCATTCCCAGAGTTTGGGGTTGCTTCAATGCAACCAGTGACTGTGGAGGTCTCTCTCCCACAGTTCCTCCTCCTTCATCTGGTGCTGACTGGTGTTCTCCTTCTAGACTTAAGGCCCTTCCACACAAGATAGATATAGTGCTATGATTCCACTTCAACTGCCTAGCTTCCATCCTGTGGCATCCTGGGATTTGCAGTTTAGAAAGGGACATTTGGAATTCTCAACCAGAGAGCAATTGCTCTTCATCAAACTGCAAACCCCAGGATTCCACAGGATGGAACCATGGAAGCTGAAGTGGAATCATAGTGCTATAATTGTGTAGTTTGCAGGGGCCCTTAGGAGGTTCTGTTTGGCTGTTCTTGAGAGCCGGCCTCTCCTTCCACCATGAATTTAACTACCGTAGTGGCCATCGGGACTTCTTGCAACGGCATGTTCCATAAATGAGGAAGGATTTGTTCTGCCATCTCTGAATGTTTTTCTCTTCCCTGCACCCCCTCAGGTTGGAGAAGTTGATGTATTCCGCTATATTACCTTCTACATCTACTTCACTTTGGTGCTAACGGAGCTCATCTTGTCCTGCTTCCCTGAACGCCCGCCTTTGTTTTCAGAGACTGTCCATGACTCTGTAAGTAATGAGCCACCGTCGTGTTGTAGAAATTCCCTAGAAATAATGTTATGCTAGCTTAGGTAAATTACTTCTAATAGTTTTACCACATCAAACCAACTTCCTAAAATAAGTATTCTTGCAAACTCTTGTTAGATTTTCCACAAAGTAATAACATTGTTGCCTGAAATGCTGGTGCTGCGTTGTTTTTTAAAGGTCATGTTGTTCCTATTTTTCTCTTTCCAAAAATAATGCTGTGTGGAAACTTGTGTGTGTATGGGAGAGAGAGACTGAGAAACAGAACTGGTGTCCTGAATTTCACAGAGGAAGGTGCAAGGAGAGCCTTGTGGACTGGAGAGATGTTTCTGGTGTCTTGTTTACGTGCAACTCATCACCTTTTTTTGGTATGTCTTTATAGAGGCAGCAACGAGTTGCAAGAATTCTCTGTCAGTCTGTTGCACTGGATTAACGCCATCGCTCTGTTTTGACCACTGTTATTTAGCTCCCAATTATGCTCATAGTGAAGGGTTGTTATTTTTAAAGGGTGATAACCCACATAGGCACACATGGCCTCAAGTGGCTTACATACTTGCTCAACCTAACCACAGTGCTAGTTGTGTTAAAAAAAAAAAAGGCATTGGAGGCATTGGATAAACCGGCTGGGAGGATTGTGTCCAGCTAGGAGTGAATGGTGCTTAAAACTTAATACATAAACTGACGATCCCATTGAGAGAGAGAAGGCTCAGTTTCATGGTACCAAGGAACTTTTGGCTGTCTGTGTAACTGCTTCACTCTTTCCCTGGTGAACAAGAAACAAACAAACTGGGAAGCCTTCCACCAGCTGTAGTCTCCTGTGCTGTCTGAACTGAGAAACCATGATTAGCAGTTTCAGAACAAACCAGCTTACTAAGCCAGCTTCCTGTCATGGTTTGGTAACTTGATTAACTAGGCTATTAATCATGGTTTCCCATGGATTGGATAAAACAGTGGTAACTGAGGACTCCCTGGTTTGTTCAGTTGTGCATAATCTTGATTAACTAAGCCAAGAGCTGATGGTGTAAGTAGGGTCAGTGATAGATGATTTCCTTTCAAGGTGTAGAAGAAAAAGGTACTTTACTGGTTTATCTAGATGGGCAAACTTTAGTGTGCTGGCCAACCAGGACTGAAAGGTGCAAAGAAAGGTGCAGATACATGAATCCAAGGTTGTGATTTATTTTTGCATTACCAAACCATGCTTTACCATAACTTCTGAACAGCCCTGGTAAGGAAACATCATGGGTATGAATCTTCGAGCAGGCGCATCTCCACTTGTCCCCTGGGTTTTATTGGCACCCGTGGTAAAACTTCAAGGTAGAAACCCTCAGTCTGGGGTGCCTCCGTTCACATGCTGGTTGGGTTAAGGAGGTAAAGAAAAGCCAGAGACAAGCAAGATAAGACACTGCCCTTTTACAGGTAGCTTTGTTTTGACTGCTGCTGGCATGCTGGTGTTGTTGACAGTCGGATGGCCCGCTCCGACCCTTTCTCTTTCACAACGACCTATCTGATCCTCAGAACTGATTCTTTTAAACCATGCTCTTTGCATCAGTAATTGTTACCATGCGTTCCGTTATTTCAGGGGGATTTCCTTGCCAATCTGTTTTGTGTTACTACTGGACACATTTTTAGGGTGTGCTTTAATGGAAAACTTGAGGAGATGAAGGAATGTTATAACACAGGAAGTGTTGGATGGCTTAAATAATTCATAACGAAGGCAGCTGGGCAGATAAAAGGCAGTGGCAGCTTTGCCGATGCCAAAGGAGAAAACTGCCTCCTGGATCCCGTGTGGCATCACCTTGGAAATATAATTGAGGCAGGATTTCATGGTAGTGTGATATTTGTGTGGGGGTGTCCCTTTAAAATGAGGCACACTGTGTCTGCTTGTCTCTCTTAAGCTGGCCCAGAAGAGTCCTTTCACTTTGTGCAAGAGCATCTGGGTTGGGTTTTGTTCTGACTGCTGCCTTGTTGCTTAATTGGAAGGAGGAGCCCTTCATGAGCACCACTTTTCTTGGTATTTTGTTTGCCTGGCTGCACGAGCCTCGATGATATAAATCAGCATGGAGCCACCACCAGCCCCAGTGGCCTAAGATTAGCGGTGCATTTTGACCAGAGAGGAAGCCCAGCTGAGCTGTCTGGCAGGAAGGAAGAACAAAGGCTGCCTGTTTCACAGTTGCTGGCAAACCATGCTGACTATGCTAGTCAGAAAGAGTCAGTTTCCATTCACTCTTGGGTTGCAAGGTTGCCGTTTCCTCTCATTTTCTTGGGCCAGTGTGGACTCCTGCAGGTGTCTTCACAGGCCAAGCAAGATAGCAGTGAAGAATGGACACAGGGGAGGTGTAAGGCAGAAACAGTGTTTTGGAGGTCATAGTGAGGAAGCCATCTCAGCCCCCTATCCCAAAATGAGTGAGGGGGTCAGGCAAGGAAATGGAGGAAGAGGCAGGAGAGTCTCGTCAGAGACGTGGATCAGTTTGCATGTTGCGGCCACCGTATAGGCAGCATACTTGAGTACGGAGCCCTTTCACTCCTGGCTTGGCTCCTCCTGCAGCTATGATAGTCAAATGGTGGGGGTCTGACTTGCTCTGCCCCCCAACAAACCATGGCTTATTAGCCTGGGTTGTTCAGGAGGTCCTGAATTGCTCTGTCCCCCAACAAACCATGGTTTGTGAACCTGGCTTGTTTAAGAGAGGCAATCCAGAATCGCCAGATGTAATGACAGGCAAACCACTGATGTGTAATTGGTGCATAACATGTTTCACTGCTTCTGCTACCAGAGGGGCCAAACAAGAGAGGTCATTTGGTGTGCACAACTAGCACAAGAAGCCGGGTTTCCCCAGAATTCTGATTGCTCGTGGAATGTCAACTGCCCTTGCTCTCTGTTGGTCTCTTTACCCAGGTCAGTATTTTGATGGCCAGGGTAAAGCGATAGTTGCTGGGATTGTTGCCCATTTTTAAAAATCTCAGCTGATTAACTTAAATTTATCGTCATGTTCTCTGTATATTCAAGTATTGCTAAATAGTTTTGGAGTGGGAGAAGCCTCCTTTTGCCTTAAGGTGAAACCTGCCTGTTTTTTAACAAGTGGCCTCACAAAAGAGGCATTGTCTCTTTTGTGAAAGTGCAGGGAGGAAATAGCCTCTCATTAAATGAACACATTTAGGTAATTGGCCTGCAGAGAGGCATGAGAGGAAATAACAATGTGTCTCTCAGTTCCAGTTTTCACAAGTCCTTGCACTGGAAAGAAAATGCAAGTCTTGCTAAATTAACCTGGGATAGACTTTACTTGGATTTTTGTAAAGAAAGATTGCCACTTTTGTGATCACTTAAGGTCTCCAACTTGATTGTCTTGGCTAAGCATAGGCTATTTCCTCAGGGACCCCTTCTTATCCCATCTGAGAGTCTTGCAAAGGGGGCAGGGCACCCTCCTTTTTTGGGGGCCCAAAAAAGAGTGGGCCGGGGAAACCTGTAAGGGAGAATTGGAGGCCACAAAAACCCTGAAGGGCCCGTGGCCCACCTTCAGGACCGTACTTGGCCCATCCCTGCTGTAAGGGATAAAGAAACAGATGTGCGTAGCAAACTGTATACAGGGTGAGTATCCCTTATCTGGAAATCCAGAATCCTCTAAAATCCTGAAACTTTTGAAAAGCAGAACCCAGTCTGCCTCCTGTAGGGAACATGAGGGAATTCCCTCATATTCTCTACAGGAAGAAGACAAGAAGAGAAGAACCGATGAAAGCATGGTCCCTGTGTCAAAAGAGGTACAGTATTAAAGAACATATTGTATAAATTACCTTCAGGATATGTTTATAAGGTGTATATCAAACATAAATGAATTTTGTGTTTAGACTTGTGTCCCATCCCCAAGATATCTCATTATGCACATGCGAATATTCTAAAGTCCAAATTCCCAAAATACCTTTGGCACCAAGCATTTTCGATGAGGGATATTCAGACTGTAATACACTGTTTACTTATATGTCTGATTAATATGCAGCTTATCATATCTGAAATGGTATCTTGTTTTAGTTTGTGTTCCAGTTCTCCGCCTGGAGTCCGCAAAGTCTGGCAGAAAGGAAGGCAGGCAGGCAGGCAGAGGGGTGGGTTTGAGTACAGGGGCGCGGCTTCTCGGCGGTCGTGCTCCGCGCTGAAGTTGGCTGAGCCTCTCCGTTCCTCATCTTGCAGGGGGTTAAGCAACAAGCAAAGTGGGGGATTTGCGTTCCTTCTCCCTGCCCTGAACGGGCTGCCCTTTCTGTAACCCTCTTGGCTGTGTTTTGTTTGGCCTGGCATTTTACCTCCTGGGACAGACGTGCTGATATCGAACTGGTTTCTGGCTCGGGCATGGGTTCTTGAGCATTCCCAGAAAGGGAAAGTAAACTGGCCGTGAGTCACGTTATTCCTCTCCAGCGGTATAATTACAAGAGGAGCCAAAATGAGGGCATTGCCCCACCTCAAATAAGAATTCTGCCCCCTCAGTGATTTTCCCTCAGTCCCCAAATTTTTGGCATTGCAGAGTGAGAGATGGGAAAGAGTTCACCTAGAACTCTTCTGTTTGCTCTGTGTGCATTCTTTTAGTCACTTCAGCTGCCCCTTTGCTTTCATGGGGTCATAGAACTCCTTTGAGGCCCCTCCCTAAACTGCAAACCCCAGGATTCCGTAGGATGTTGAAAGTGGAATCATAGTGTCTAGTGCGGAAATGGCCATGGTGATTAAAAAGCCCTTTTTCCCTTGGGCTTTCCCAAACTGAGTCTTTTTCTTTCTTTCTTTCTTTCTTTCTTTCTCCCTCTAGAATCCCTGCCCAGAATCGAGTGCATCTTTTCTGTCCAAGATCACATTCTGGTGGATCACTGGGTAAGATTAAAATTGACTTTACAGTCAAGGTGCAGCAAGCGAATCTCGTCCTAGACTTGACCCCCCCCCCCCCACTTTATTCAGAATTCTGTTTTCTTTCGTGAAGTTGGTCATAAGCGGATGAAACTGAGGTACGGAGGAATCGGGCCCCATTTTAGTAGAAATCAACCTCTACTCAGAAAAACAAAACAACACGCATCCAAGAATTCAGAGCAGACAATATGACTCAGCCTATGTGTAGTGGCACGATTTGAGGAGTGGAGTGAGAGAAACACTGACATTCTCAAAGACTGCAAGCTGGCTGGTTTTTGTTTTAAAGTAATCTGAACTATTTGAGACAAAGGTCCTTTTTTACATTTCGGGGATGAATTATGCAGTCTGTCTTGGACTGAATGTATATTTTAATTTTGTTATTTTGCTATGTAAATACTGTGTTTGTTTGCTTTCTGTTTGGGTCAACTGTCTTTGCCAATGGACATTGCCCAAGTCAATAGTCAAGATGAAAATAACCATCAGAATATATATATTTTTAAATACCACTGTATAAGGTTAGGGCCTGGACTGTGGCAGCGCAGCAGAACAGATTCAAGGGTGATCAAGATGAGAGAAAGGCAGTGGCGCAGAAGGGAGATTTATTGGTGATTTGATGTGTGTGAGGGTGTTTGATGACAAAGAAAGCTCACACATCCCTCCTCTGCTAATGAGAGCCACACGGCTAACCACCGGGTTTCTCTAGGCTGGCAGTGTGATGCTGAAGCTATGATCTCAAACCTCAGTTTTATGTTGTGCAAACTGAAAGGAAGAACTCCTTATCTATTGATAATCAGAGAGACTGAAAATATTCTAATGTAACCAGAGTCTCCATCTCCAATGGATGTGCTACAGCTGTTGTTTTTGGTGAACTAATAGGATTTCTCTGAATCTCAGTCCAGTTCCGGGTGAGTTTTGGGCAGCAGCCTTGCATATCCGTCTGAGGTGGCAAAGCGCTTTGTTCCTCTGGCTCAGGATTGTTCCTTTTCTAATACAGCTTGATGATCCAGGGGTATCGGCAGCCCTTAGAAGCCAAAGATTTGTGGTCTTTAAACAAAGAAGATACGTCGGAAGAAGTGGTGCCGGGTTTGACTAGGAACTGGGCAAAGGAGTATAAGACAAAAAGGTACACTGTTAGCACACACCCCTCAGTATTGTACTGGCAGTAAATTCTAGTTTACAGCATTGTAGGGAGGAGATCTCAATTCCAGCCAACCTCACACAGGAGGAGACGGTCTTTTATTGTCCCCAGTAACAGGAATGAGTCAGCTGGTGAAAGGGTCAACAATGAGGAGAGACTGCAGTTCTGCCTTTCTGTTTGTGCATCTTCCCAAATCATGGCCCAGTTGTGAGATTTAGCTCATGTGGCTAAGAGCTGTACATGGATCTGTCTCCTATGAAATTTTGTACCCATTTAAAAAAAAATCCAAACTAGTACTTGTCACCACAGTAGACTTATTCTTTTGAAATGAGAATACAAGATTTAGGAACGATGTGTTTGTGTGCATGTGTTAGAGCCTTCCATGCACAAAACTGCCTTTCTGTTTTCATATTTGCGGTGGGCAGTCGTGTATACCAGACAAGCTAGAAGGAACTAGATTTATTGGTAGCTATAGCAGTGGCCATTCTTGTTGTAACACCAAACTTGATCATGTTTGTGAAGAAGTGTGAAAGAGACACCATAGAATCATAGAGATGGCAAGGGCTGTCGAGTCCAACCCCCTTCTGCCATGCAGGATTCCACAGCTCAAGCCTAACTCCTGGGAAATGGTCATCATGCCTCTTTTCAGAGAAGAGACCACTGCCCTCCAAGGGAATCCATTCCACTGTTGAGAGGCTCCTGCAGTCAGGCAGCTTTTCCTTAGTCTAGCCTGAATGAAAATAGAAGTTTAGGAGTGATTGCGATGGCGAGATCCCTCGACTTATTCTGTCTCCATAGGCTCTTGGCCCCCATGATCTACTCGCCCAAGAAACCAACAAAATCAAGCAGCTCAAACGGGGACATGACAGAGGAGGCCGAAGCTCTGATCATCAAGCCTACTCCAAGGGAGAAGGAACCCTCTCTCTTCAAAGCATTGTACAAGACCTTTGGGCCCTATTTCCTCATGAGCTTCCTCTTCAAGGCCCTTCATGACCTGATGATGTTCGCAGGGCCCGAAATCTTAAAGTAAGCTTGAAGCACGCTCTTCTTTTCATTGTGCTAAAGTAACTGAGATAGTTGGGATAATAGTTGCCGGAAACTCTTCCGGCTTGGCTGGCCCAACATGCAAATTCTGAACAATAACTAGAGTGGTAAGCAATTACCATGAGTGGTGCAAAAAAAGAAACTTTTTCAGACTTTTCAAGGGGCTGCCCCACCTGCTTGTACTTGCTTGCATGCAAGAACTGCATCTAAACGCTTCTCTGGGTTATAGAATTACAGAGCTGGGAGAGACCCCCAAGTGCCACCAAGGCCAACTCCCTGCCAGCAAAGGGATTCCTCTTTAAAGCAGGCCTGACTGGCGGCCATCTGGCCTCTGTTTAAAAAATTAAAACAAAGAAGCACCCACCACCTTGCAAGGCAGGCTATTCCACTGTCAAACATCTCTTCCTGCCTGCCTTTACCATTCAAGGTGAGAGGATTTTCAACTCTGAGTGGGTTTTTTTATGTCCCACCCACCCACCTGCTTCCTTCCCAACTTTAAGTTCCAGGTGGGCACCATTGTTAAAAACGTACCCATCGTTTCTATGCTCCTACAGAGTGAGAGAATTACAGCCTTGGCAACCAGGCATTCCAGCTGATTTTTAGCTGCTGTTCAACAGGACTAGATGTTGTGTTTTATGCAGTTAATTACATTTTTAGAATATGTATATTGTTGTGCCTTGTGAGCTGCTTTGAAAACTTGTGACTAAGAGCAAGATCAAAAAAGAACAATTTGGCTGTCTTCTAAGAGTAGAGTGTTCTTTTTCTAAGGACAAAGTAATCTCCTTGGGAGATTAGTTTGGATCTGTTTGAAGTCAGAGACTGAAAGGTGCGGGAATTGTCCAAGGTCAGCTCCCTCAGTAATTAGCTGAGTTTCCTTTCAAGTCCAAAGAGGGTTTTTTTCTTTACTACCTACCTTCCTTCCTTCCTTTCTTCCTTCCTTCCTTCCTTCCTTCGGTTAATGTTGCCTGTCTCCTTTCCTTCCAGGTTGCTCATTAACTTTGTCAATGACAAAAATGCCCCCAGCTGGCAAGGCTACCTCTACACGGCCCTCCTCTTTGTGGCAGCTGGTCTGCAGACGCTTGTCCTCCACCAGTACTTCCACATCTGCTTTGTGACAGGAATGAGGCTGAAAACAGCCGTGATCGGGGCTGTTTACCGAAAGGTAGCCACCTGGAACCCGTACTTCCATGCTGCCTGCATAGCTGACTCTGTGTACGACTTACTAAACAAAGCCTTAAACCTAAAGCCGGGGTTAACTTTGCAATATTGCTTCATTCACCCTCAGCAATTGAACCTCCCTTATCAAGAAACTGGAAAACCTCCAAAAACTGAAACTTTTTGCCTCCAGCCACTCGCTTCCACCTTTGTGGCAACAGCTGCAGCACTCCTGCTCCTTCATCTCTCAGATTTGAGGACAGAGGATCTGAGAGATGAACAAGCCACTGCCTGGAATGCCAGAGTAGGTGGCCGGCAGCAAAAATTGAGAGACTGAGGATCTGAGACATGAGCAAGGAAGAGCACTGCAGCCTCTACCTCAAAGGCAGAAGTGGGTGGCTGGCAGCTAAAAGAGGGAGGCTGAGGACCTGTGAATTGGTGAGAGGCGTGGATTCGCACTGAGCCACGGTGCTTGGATTCCTGCCATTTCACAGATGCTCAGTCTCCCTCCAGCCTCACGCTTCCTACACAACGCAAGGAGTGGCCCAACAAGACATGAGGCTATTCCAAGAAGGTACCGTATTCCAAAGTCCAAAAAATCTGAAGCACAGAATGCTTCTGGCCCCATGCACTTTGAGGCTGTTCCCTAAACTGCAAACCCCAGGATTCCATACGATGTTGAAAGTGGAATAATAACGCTTAACAGTCTAGTGTGGAAATGGCCCTAGACTTCCGGGATGCCAGATGGATCCTCTTGGTGTTTTCTTTCCCTCTTTCAAGGCTTTAGTCATCACCAACTCAGCCAGGAAGACGTCGACTGTTGGGGAGATTGTGAATCTGATGTCCGTGGACGCCCAGAGGTTCATGGACTTGGCCACTTACATCAACATGATCTGGTCTGCACCCCTTCAAGTCATACTCGCTTTGTATTTACTGTGGCAGGTAAGAGTGACCGGCACATGTCATTTTAAAACTACTTATTTAGCATAGCTAAAGGGTGGTGTTTGTGTCTCTCACCTGAAATCCAGTTTGTGGAGACTTCTTATAATTCAAAGATGTGGCCTGAAAAAATCTAAGCTTGGGGAGTGGAGGAAGAAATAACGGTGGGTTGCTTCTACATTAGTCTCCCCTTATCTATGGTTTCAGTTGCCCATGGTCAACTGCAGTCTGAAAATATTAGATGGAAAATTCCAGAAATAAACAGTTCGCGAGTTTTAAATCGCACACCATTGTGACTAGCATGATGAAATCTCAGCATCCTGCTCCATCCCTCTGGGGACGCAAATCACACGTTTGTCCGGCATATCCACTCTTTATACACTAACTACCTGTTAATCACTTAGTCGCCTTCTCAGGTATCAGATCAACTGTGGCAGTATTACGGTGTTTGTTTTCAAGTAACCCTTATGTTACCTGATCATGGCCCAAAGTGAAAAAACGTCATCATAGGTATGTATGTATAGGAAAAAATGAAGTATATCTGTATAGGGTTCAGTACTATCCATGGTTTCAAGCATCCACCAGGAGTCTTGGAACACATCCCCTGCGGATAAGGACTGCTGCGTGCTATCACCATCAACTAAAGATTGGCTAGGAGATGCTGAGTGTTGTAGTCTTTATTTTAAAGAAAAGAATTTCCCCCAAATTCTGGTCCCTCCACAGCCCAGGGGGCTTCTGGTGCATTCCTGAGTGACCATATCCCAGCTGTGAGCTTTTGATGGCCAGACAGGCTTCTGTTTGGTGGTGCTGCATTGTAATCCCCTTTTCCGCAGAACTTAGGTCCCTCCGTGTTGGCAGGCGTGGCCGTCATGCTGCTTCTGGTACCCGTGAATGCCGTGATAGCCATGAAGACCAAAACCTACCAGGTAATAGGGAATTTCTTTCTACCTAAGAATTACTGGCGCATCCAGTACAACAGAATCTCCAATCCACATGATGCCGATGCCTCAGTTGGGTTGGCCAAAAGATGCAGAATACATCAGGCGGCGTTTCAAAGCTCCCTGGCCTCTTCATCAGGCAAGGGGCTTGAAAATCACACTGGAGAAAGAGAGTGAGGACACCTGAGTCACAGGGCTGCATGTGGTTTGAGATGTGTGCTTAAGTTGGCCAACTTTTTTGCCTGGTGAAGAAGCCTGTGAGTTTGAAAAGCTAACCTAATTGGTTTTGCACCTAATAAAAATATCACCATGATGTAGATTTTGTTGTATGTTGCTGTACGGCCAGCGTGGCTACCCAGTAAGCCGTGCGTGCTTTCGTGTCTCACACGCTTGCATCAAAGAGTGTTTGTACATTATTGCACTTGTTATCAGTGGCTGATGTCAGTGTGCCCAGATAGCTTCCACAAAGTGATCATAAAACCAGACTTATAAATCCTAGAGTGCCTTTGTTGAGTCAGAGGCTCCTCCAGCAATTTTGCAAAGTCTGTTTTATTTGTCGGTACCTGCTCTAACTTTGTAAGCCACCTTGAATCCCAAGGCTGCAATGAAAAAAAGTCAGCCCTCCAGAAGCTTTTAGACTGCAGCTCCCATTAGCCCTAGCCCCCAGAATGAGTAGAAAGGAGGAATTCTGGGATTTGGGGTCCAACAACATCTGGAGGTCTGCATGATTCCCACCAATGATTTGTCCTGTCTCTAGATTTCTCTGTAAGGGAATTCTTTGAGTAAAGAAAGTGACAAAAGGCAAGAAAATGTTAAAATGATCAACATTGCGATTCAGCATCTGTAAAGTACAGCTGGTAAAATGCTACTATAGCAACAGGGCTTTTTTGTTATTGTCAGTACAGTTTATATTTCTTGACACGCTACTAAATTCTCCCATTTTATAGCCCAGAGCTACCGAAACAAAGCAAACCCCAAACGCTTTTAATCCCAAGGACGAGTTTATACTGCAGGCACACTTCAAGAATTGTGCCCTGACTTGTGTTTCTTTCTGTTGCTGTTGCGGTGGTTGCGTTTGGGTCATTTCAGGTTGCTCACATGAAGAGCAAAGACAACAGGATTAAGCTGATGAATGAAATTCTCAATGGGATCAAAGTGCTAAAACTTTATGCCTGGGAATTAGCCTTCAAAGAGAAAGTCCTGGGGATCAGACAGGAAGAGCTCAAGGTGCTGAAGAAGTCTGCGTACCTCGCGGCCATCGGGACGTTCACGTGGGTCTGCGCCCCCTTCCTGGTGAGTAAGCCCTGGCCGGTAGGGGGCACCCTGGTCTCTCCCTGCTGTTCCCCCACCTTTCTATAAGGGGTTCCCCTGGGAGGAGAATTCTGCCCCGTTACAAGAAGACCCTGTGAAATCCATGGGGTCCCCATGAGTCAGCAGGCAGCTTGGAGGCACATACACACAAATACCTTAAAGGGCAGCAAATCCCATCTGATCTTGGAAGCTAAGCAGGGTCAGTCCTGATTAGTCCTTGGATGGGAAGCTGCCAAGAATAACCAGGTGCTGCAGGAGGCTCTATTACAGAGGAAGGAACTGGCAAAACCACCTCTGAGGATTCCTTACCTAAGAAAACCCTAGGAAATTCATGGGGTTGCTGGGAGTCAGCAGGCAACTGGAAGGCACAGGCGCACCCACACACGCCAGACAGCTGGCATTCTCCATTCCAAAACGGAAATGCTATACAAGACCACTGGCACTCATTGTGGGCTTGTTTGGCTCATCTCAGCATCCAAGCGAGGAGATCCTTGCCAGCTGGCTTATTTTTAGCAAAATTTGTGTGCCACCCTTTCAGACTAAACAAGGCCTTGGGCAACAGCTAGCAATTAAAGCCATCGGAAATACAAATAAAGCTCAGTAACAAGAGGAGATAAAAGAGACCTGGTGCACTTTGTTGCAGCTTGAGGCCATAAAACTGAGCAGAAGCTCTGAAAACAAGTTTAGTTCATGGAGCTAGAATCCATAAAAAGCAGCTTAGTTTGTGGAATCAGAGAACTGAGGGGATTGTAGGAGGATCACCACTCCAGCTGCTGCTCCCGCGGTGCAGGGCCGAGCTGCGTGTTCCTGGCAGATGGTCCTCCAGTCTCTGCTTACAATATACCCGGCAGCGGGTACAAAGAGTCCACCCCATCTTGAGACTTTTTCCCACTGCCAAACGGCTCCCAGAATTAGAAAGTTTGTCCTAGGATTATCGATACGGGACAGATACTGCTTGAAAACATCCTTCTTGAAAAGTTGGCCTCTGCAGCACTTCCTTTTCTTTTACCTTTTCCCACTCAGCTGGATGATTTTTTTTAATCAGTCATTTGAGACGGTGCAATTCGATGATGACGTGGAAACGGCATCCTGGTCCTTCTCAAACAATAAGTTCTGTTTGCTCCCGTTGCCAGGGGATGGCAGATAAAGCTGCAAGCTTTAGGATAAAAATGTGGGCTGTTCCATTTGAAAGTGTTAGCTGTCCCTTCTGCTTAAGGATTCTGCAACGCTCTTCAGCTGCTCCCTGTGTTTGCTTTGCAGTAAAACCAGCCTGTTTTAACGTAATGCTCTTAGTAAGGTCCTGAGCCTTAGGAATGGCATTTCAACGTTTCATGATGGAGGAAGGAAGTGTACAAAAACTGGGAAGCCACCAAGCAGTGGTGTCGTGGGGGTGGGACTGCAGTCCTTTGTTGAGGGACCCCAGCGGGGCCAGTTTCATCTGTGGGACCTGGGGTCCCTCTCCTGCAGGCCTGGACTGGGTAGAAAAAAGACCCTCACTTCGTGTAAAGCAGCTTCCTGGAAACTTTGTCCCTGACAAACTGGTTGCTTTCTTTCTGCTTTCTTTCACCAGCAGGCAAAGACCTTTTTGTTTCAGTTGGCTTTTAATGTGTGAGCAGGAGAGCTTTTTTTCCTTTTTTGGGATGTTTTATTTATTCTTTAACATTTGGATGTTTTTAAAATGATGTTATGTTTTGTGTATCTGGTTGGTTTTCATTGTTTTTAAATTTTATTGTAAATGTTTTTTAATTGGCTGTTCTGGAAGCCACTTTGCATCCCACTCTGGGAGAAAGGTGGCATGCAAATGCAATCGATCAATCAATAATATTGCACAGTTTAGGTCTCTGCCCCACCCCACCCCAATCCTTGGCATTTCCAGCCACAGCTCACCCTTCAGAATGCGAGACTTCCTTCTGTACGTTCTGTGACACAGGACTAATGTTTGCAAAACCTTGAGGACAATGAGGGACTCAGTTTGTGTTCTTGTACAGGAAGTCTGGTTGAGTGTGCCACTGGTGTTCTCAAGGACAGCAAAATAATCAGAGCTGCCTTGAGTCTTTGGAAAAGGAATCCTTTTTTCTTTCTTGTGTCTTAAAGTGCTTTGTTTGGCTGAGATGACCTTGCCTGATAAAGGCCACAGGCAGCTTCCTTTTCCAGCCAGATAATGGGTAGCTATGTAACTTTTCAGTTCTAGGTACCACACCTGTTTATCATTTCCCACTGTGGTGGAAATCCTGAGGCCTTCCAGGTGCTGTGGGACTGCCACTCCTAGCATTCCTCTTCACCCTGGACCTTGCTGCGTAGGGGATGCTGGGAGTTTCAGTTTGGGCACATCTGTAGGGCTTCAGGATTCCCTCTCCTGTTTTTCAGTGTTTGTGCCAAGGAGCCAGTAATGTCCCAGTTTTCCGTGTGCCTTTAAGGGAGAAGCAGGTACAGAAAAGGATAACATGGGGGCAGTTTGTAGAGCCACAGAGGTCTGCAAAGGAAGTAGTGTCTGTGGATATTCTCTTCCCTTAGACTGAGATTTTTTTAGAGGTTCGGTTTCCAAATATTGATCTGTTGGCAAAATAGATCTTTAAGCCAATGGTATGTCTCTCCTTTTCCTGCGTTATTTTTCACTCCAAGAGAAGTTGTGACTACTTTTTGCCCTGCTCCAGAACATAAGGGGGAAAATACAGCAGTAACGGTATGACCTATGTTGGCTTTTCTCTTAGGTGGCTTTATCAACGTTTGCTGTATACGTAACAGTTTCTGACAAGAACGTCTTGGATGCGCAGAAGGCGTTTGTGTCTCTGGCTTTGTTCAACATCCTCCGGTTCCCCCTGAACATCCTCCCCATGGTCATCAGCAGCGTTGTGCAGGTAGGATTTTGTTCTTGGGGAGCATCCTTGCCCGGTGCCCTGCGGCACCTGTCGTACCGTTTAATGTCTTTTTATCATGTTTAAATTACTCCTTGATTTTAATCTGGTATTGTCTACGTTGTTTGCGTTGCTTTATCTGTCGGATGCCCCGAGATACCGCGATAAAAGGGTGGGATGAAAACATTTTAATCAGGTACAAGTACAACCCACTTGACACATTAGGGACTGGAGCACGGTCAAAAAACAGAAATCGTCAAAATGCAGAAGCAAACCGACTTGGCGCACCACCTTTTTCTTCGATCTTTATGAATTGATTGAGAGAAAAAGGAACACGTGACCGCCTTTCAACAATCCACTCTTTCAACTCTTCTCAGT
This sequence comes from Cyclura pinguis, assembly GCA_030412105.1. Lineage (NCBI taxonomy): Eukaryota > Metazoa > Chordata > Lepidosauria > Squamata > Iguanidae > Cyclura > Cyclura pinguis. The sequence continues at coordinate 843,019 of CM059609.1, read as the reverse complement.
TGCAACCAGAACTCATATATTTTGACCACATGTTGAAAGTGCATATTAATGCATTTTTAATGTTTTCACCTCTCTATTGTTTTCATTGGTTTTTGTTTGTCCTTTACCTTAGGAGCCCTTGTGGGCCGGGAAGCAATAGAGAAATATGGTAAATAAAATAAGTTTGCCGAGGTCCAAAAGTCAGTCACGTGCTAGATTTTCTTGAGGAGGGTAAAACTGGCAGGTGCTTAGAAATGAGGCGCAAAGAATGTGTGGTGTAATGCTGTAGTTCTGGGCTTTGTTGTTTAGGCAAGTGTGTCTCTGAAGCGCCTCCGAGTCTTCCTCTCCCATGAAGAATTGGATCCAGACAGCATTGTGAGATGCTCTGCAAAAGACTGTAAGTCCCCGGGGGAGGCCTAGGGGAAATTTTCCAGCCCACTGCCCCTCCCAGCGCTTCCCCTCTCCCCTCTGAAACTAGGCTTCAGTATGGTTTTAGGATTTCATTCAAGATCTAGCTTAATGAGAATTTGCATCTATTTTATTGTTTACGTGTTAGTTGCTTTTGTATTTAGTTATTTCCTATCATGCCTTTCTCTGAACATGAACTGAAGGTGACCTATGTGGCTCTCTTCCTCTCCACTTTACCCTTACAAGAGCCCTGTGAGGTAGGCCAGCCTAAGGGTGAGAGTGACCCCCAGGAGTTTTCACAGTTGAACCAAGATTCCTTGAACTGGAATTTCTCCATCTGCATAAGTGGTTATTTCCTGCATGAATGTAGCTAGAAAACCTCAGAGTGACTGCTTATTACAAAGGAGACGTGTGATTCTCAACCCTGTTGGTTTTTCAGCGTCGTGAATGTGGGATGTGAAGGCTTGATGTGCAGCTAGGAGAGGGGGCTTCACCCTTGCCTGCCATCAGTCTGCTCACCCTGTACCCTCTGTAGCTGCCATCCTTATTGCCTCCTTGCTTGTCCTGCCCCAGGCTCCAGATTGTCTTTGGAAAGGTCTGAGCCAATTCTTATGCCTGCGGCTGACTGGTTTGAAAACTCTTTTTCTAGCAGATGGCAACAGCATAGTGGTGAAGAATGCCACCTTCAGCTGGTCAAGAAGCGATCTTCCGTGTCTGAATAAGTAAGAATCTGCTCACCACCATTGCTCATCCCCTCCCAGAATAGGCTAATTTGGGAGGTAATCCCAAATCTATGATGGTCTATTGGAACATCCCCCCCCCCCAAAAAAAAGATCCATCCACTCCTTCTAATGACAATGCTGTGTGGTGTCTTCAGCGGCTCTCTCCCATTTTGACTGAGCTCACAAGAGTCTTGGGTCAATGCAAGGAAGTTTTTTGTTGCTGCTTTACTGTCTGTTGGCTTGAGTTTTCATGCCTCCATGTGAAGGAGCTGAAATATCTGCTCTTGTTGTTGTTCCAGCATTAATTTTGTGGTCCCGGAACACCGCTTGGTTGCGGTTGTCGGTCAGGTCGGTTGTGGGAAATCCTCCCTGTTGTCAGCTCTGCTGGGAGAGATGGAAAAGCGAGAAGGGCACGTCTTCCTCAAGGTATGATGAGAAAATGGACTGCTCCCCTTCTTTTTTGGATGGGTGGGGGGAGAGTCTTCTGAAGATAACTAGGTATGGAGAGGGGACTTTGACCTACTCCATAGCAAGGGTGGACAGTGCACAGCTCTGCAGATGATGCCGGATTTCAGCTCCAAGCATTCCTTAACACTTGCTTGTGCTGGCTAGGGCTGCTGGGAGTTGTAGTCCATCTGTATTGGAGGGCACACTTTTCCCATCCCTGTCCAATAGGAAAGCCAAGATCATTGCATCAAGGCTGGGCCACATCATTCCCCTTCTTCTCTTGATGGCATGGAAGGGTCTGTAAAGGACTGGAAAGTCCAGGGAGAATCAAGGCCCAGTGGTCAGGCAGAATGAGCTCATGTTGGGACAAGAGAGCTGTAATTGGGAGAGATGGCCACCGGATAGGCCAGGTCTCCTGCTTTCCTTTTATGTTAGTCCCCATTGGACAGCCAGCTCCCTCTCATCTCTGCAGGGATCGGTCGCTTACGTTCCACAGCAAGCCTGGATCCAGAACACAACCCTGAAGGAGAATATCCTGTTTGGGAGGGAGGCCAAGGAGAGCCAGTATAAACGTGTGATCGAGGCCTGCGCCCTGTTGCCAGACTTGGAGATTTTCCCTTCGGGGGACCAGACAGAAATTGGAGAAAAGGTGATTTAGGACTTTGTAATCTGGCTTGTCCTTTTCCTCACATCCTTGGTGGAGAGATCATTCTGCTACTTGGCTCCTCACATAGCAAGCATGACTCAACTGTACCCAGAGCTCCAAGGCAGCAAAGAGTACAGTTCCCTGTAACTAGTTACATTTGGTGTAGTGAAGGGTGTGTGGCCACTTTACATTAGAAAACAAAGTAGAGAACTTGGTTTGTTTATAAATGCTACAAGCAACATGTTACTTTCAAACATTACCTTTTAGTGGGACAATTTCATAGATTCTTTTTCATGCCTTGTGTCATTCTCTTGTCAACCCTAAACCGCCTCCAAAACAATGGAGAGTTTTTAAAAATGAGGCAAAGGTAAGATAACGAGTGACACAGGTAATTTAACAAAGTACTTGTCCAACATTGTACTTGGCAACAACAGCAGGGTGCATTGCACACATGGTAAGAAGTATGGGAACGAATTACCTTTTAAAAGTAGTTTTCCAAGTTCTCACTGAGCTTGATGCTTCTGTTTTTATCCAAACCAGAGCTTGTAAAAGTTAACTTTTTGTACTACAGCTCCCTAGAAACACATAGCCAGCCACAGTATTGCCCATACGTTGCCAGAAATATCCATGGCTTCTAAGTCTTTGCCTGCTCCTTACTGCTTCCGTAGGCAGCACAGCCTATAATTTGTGTACCTCATGAGCGCAAGAACTTTCTGACACTGAGAACTGCCGCTTCTTAAGATCTTCCTTTTAGAAACGAAAGCCAAGCTGTTGGACTTTTCACAGGATAAGTGCCAGACCCCTTTCCAGCCTGGATCACCACACATCCAGGGGTACCCATCTCTTCTGTTTTCTTTCCCCCAGGGTGTCAACCTCTCCGGAGGCCAAAAACAAAGGGTCAGCCTCGCCCGGGCTGTCTACTCCGATGCTGACATTTACTTGCTGGATGACCCCTTGTCAGCTGTCGATGCTCACGTTGGGAGACACATTTTTGAGAAAGTTATTGGACCAAAGGGAATCCTAAAAAACAAAGTATGTGGGGTTGGCATTGTATATTGGCCTGATTCTGATACTCCCCCCCCAGGACGTCATGGTGGGTGGGAGGGATGGGACTGTCCAACTGTTTAAAAAAGGATTTCTGGAGCCTGGGAGCCACCCCTGGAAAGACCCCGTCTCTTGTCTTCCCACCAGGTATACCTGTGAAGTGGGTGTGTGCGAGGGACAGAGAGACTCACCCTCCAATTGAGGCAACTTTCATTCTCACAACATGCCTGGGAGGTGGTGGTGTTATATTTATATCCCACTCTTCTTTTTTTAACCAAAATTGAGACTCAAAAGTGGCTCACAATTTTAAAAAACAAATGCAGTTAAAACCATTCAGAAAGTGAATATTAAAATAGAATTGAATCATTTACAGAAATTGGAAGTCAGTAGACTTTTTTAAAAAAGACTTTAGTTCTGCAGCTGGAATATGTATCCATTTAGGCAAGTTAAGCATTAGAAGCAGTTCTTCTTAATGCTGCAGTCTTTCTCCTCTCCCACCTCCCCACACAATTGTTTCCCCCTGTAGACTCGGGTTCTGGTGACCCACGGGGTGAGTTACTTGCCTATGATGGACACAGTTATTGTGATGATGGAAGGCAAGATCTCAGAGATGGGCTCCTACCAGGAGCTGCTAAAGCAAGACGGAGCTTTTGCGGAATTCCTGCGGACGTATGCCAGCGCAGAGCAGAACACAGACGATGAAGGTGAGGTACTCAAGCTCAGCTTGGAGAGGCTACAAATATAAAGCTTTGTGCCCTAACACTTGCATACGTATTGGGCAGAGTGAATTTACAGCCTGCCTTCTTCATTTCAGGCATTCAGTCTTGGCTCGGTTTGCCCTGGCAGCTGGTTTGGGCTTGCCTTTCACATTGATTTAATCCCCTGCATGGCATTTCTCAACCTGATTAGAGGGAAGGACCATCTCCTCCCATAACTCTCTTGCGTCCAACGTCCACCCTCACGTCGAGTCGTTATCATTCACCACTTCAGCTTTCCTGCGGGCCTGGAGGAAGCTCGCGATAGTCTTTGGTTCTGGTTTGGGGTATCTTCAAAAGCGTTACGCTTTTGAGCCATTGTCAGCCGTAAAAATCTTCTGCTTTGTTTCTTGACAAAACAACTAGGGTTTAGTGATTGAATTTTTCTCTGTCATACACCTTTGTACTTTTCTTGGGAAACTGGCCTTTAACAACAGAGGCAGCTCCCATTCACTTCAGTGGGGTTCACAGAACAGGAGGAACTTCCTAATGAATGGTGCACCTGGCTAGCCTTTTAGAATGACCATAAAGAACCAATTTTGACGATAAACTTCATTTCCTAATCTTTTTAGGAATCTTGTGCCTTTTTATTTTTATCTTAACCTTCTCATTCTGCAATCTCTCCCCCTATCAAAACTCTACAGGTGCCAGGTCAGACGAGGAGGAAGGTTTGTGGTATTGGAAAGCTTCTCTGTGCATGTTGTTAGATTTTTTTTCTCTCTGCCTTAAAAGCAAAGTGTGCTTTGACAGATCTGGTCGTTGAGACAGGCACAGTTCTATTTGGGAACTGTTCTATTCTTCCTTTGCTAGCCATTAATACCTAATTTTGGCTACATCATCATTATTATCCCTTTGTCAGGATTCAAATGAACTTGAATCTGATTTGATTCCTCATCTTTGAAGAGCTCACCCCCACACAGTCTGTTCTAGAAAATCCTTTCAATTTCGAAAAGGTTTCTTATACAGTGTCGCAGGGAGATTCCCATTTGAGAAACTCAAGCCCCAAGTCCTCTTGTGGGCACCAAACAGTTTGCTTTTTTTCAATTCCAGCCAGCCTCTTTGAGTTGCAAATTCCACAAAAGGACTCAGCGTCGTCATTGTTGTTGTTGTTGTAAGCAAGGAAGAATAGTGCTTTATAGTTTTCTTGCTGGCTTTGTAGAACTAGGCTGTGAGCATATTCCGCCGTCTGACCAGATAACAAGCAAAATCCTTTCTAACTCAGCAACTGAGCTGAATGGAACGTGACAGAATGGGTCGGTCTCAATGCTTTTACACTGTTTCATATCCGTGGGGTCAGCTGTAAATTACAGCTGTGTGTGACTTCATCTGGGTGGTCTGCAGTACAGACCTCTGCACTTTTAAAAGGAAAAAAAAACCCTTCTACGACAGGTGTGGCAGCACAGATAGCTCACAGAGTCATAGAATCCTAGAGCTGGACTTCAAGTTGCCTGTGGAATTCCATAAAGCTTTCTTGGCAAGATTTCTTCAGAGCAGGGTTGGCACCATCGCCTTCCCCTGAGGCTGAGAGGCTGTGACTTGTTGAAGACCACCTCTTGGGTTTCTACGGCTCAGCAAAGATTTGAACCCTAGATCTAGGACAATGCTTAAACCACTACACCTTGCGTGGCCAGTTTAAATGTATCCATTCTTCAGGCTGTTGCTCCTCTGGATTTCGGGAATGTGCAGGGCCAAAACTTCTCCATTTCATGCATCTCTTATTCTGCTGGATAGTTTTGGAAATACAAACCATGTTTCAGAGTCTGTAGTGAAAGCATGCATGTGCAGTTCAGGTGCAGATATCTAGTCGAGCCCTTCAGCCCTCGGGACTGAAATCTGGCACGGCCGTTTCCATGCTTTTACACTTTTGGTGTGTTTACCCTTTTGTACAGATACAAACAACCCAGTCACGAAGGAGGAGAAGCACCTCGAAAATGGAATTCTGGCAAATGACACCTCAGGAAAGCCGATGTTAAGGTAGGCCAGAGGCTCCCATAAACGACGTTGGCCGCTGCAACTGTGATGTTGTCCAGGAGAAATAGAAGGGTGAGGCAGGCCTGGGTCAGGGCTTAAGACAGAAAGAAATCGGGGTGTTCTGAAGGAGTTGGGGCAGGACTGAGGCTGCTGTCCGAGGCTGTGAATCAAGAAACTAGTATGCCCTGTGTTTAAGCAATTGTGTATTTTGTTTTATTTTTTAAAAACAAGACAGCTCAGAAACTCTTCCACATACAGCGGTGAAACAGGCAAGACCCTGCAGCAAAACAGCACAGCCGAACTTCATAAGACACCCACTGAAAAGAGCGCATGGAAGTTAACAGAAGCAGATACAGCCAAAACCGGGAAGGTAAATGATGAACTGGGTCTTCTCGTAGACGTGGGGCTAGGGGGGATCTTTTTGTTTCCGGAAGCAGAGGAAGCTGATTTACACCAGATCTGACTGTTGGAAGTGAGGGGTCCATTTAACTCACTACTGTGTATGTTCACTGACGCATGCTCTCCAGTGTCCTTTTAGGACAGGAAAGGCTGCCAGGTTCCTTTGCCTGCTAAACAAATCTGGGAATATCTTTCTGCCGTTGCACAAAAGGTATTCCAATTCTTAGTATGGGGATTGTTTGAAAATAAAAGCCTTGGCAGAACATTTGCCTTTGTTACTGTAATTCTCCTCATAAAAGATAAATTTAAATTTCCCCATTTTTCCAAATTTTCTTTACATTCTTTACAGATTCTCTCATAGTTATTTTAAAACAATACACCGTTGTTCTTTGTAATTGTAATTCCCAGATGTTTGATCCTCTTTTCTCTCTACTGTGACATTAGAAAGAGCTTCTTCCAAATTCATATTTTTGGTCAAGAATTTTGTTTTGTCACAGTTCATTCTGAGTCTAGTACAAGCCCTAAACGTTTTCAGTTTTTATGAAAGAACCTTCATTGAATGTTGTATCATTATCACAAGATCATCTGCATAAGCCCTCAGCTTAGACTCTTCTTTTTTAACTCTCACTCCACAACTTCTGCCATCTTGTCTGATACCTCTCTATGAGGTCTCCGAGGCCAATACAAAAGTGAAAGGTGACAGGGGGACATCTTTGTCTGGTCCGTTTGTGTCTCAGTCAGTGTAAGCGCTCTGCTCACGTGCTTCAAACATTGATTTGGGAATGCACTCCTCTTTGCTGCAGATTTTCACATGATCATGCAATGCAGAGCTGTAAGACACCCTGAGAGCCAACTAGCACAACCTCCGTGGCTAAGGAATCACCAGGAGATGGCTAGCTAACCGCTGTTTAAAAACCACCAACAAAGGAGAACCCTCTACCTTCCGGGCAGTCCATTCCACTAGGAGCAGCTCTTACTGTCAGGAGGTCCTTCCAAACATTCAGTCAGAATCTTTCTTTTTGTTGTCTGAACCCATTGGTTTGGGTCCTGCCTTCTGGATCAGGAGAAAACAAACATGCTCCTTCTTCCACTTGACTAAAAAAATTCTGCCACCAAGTCAGGGGGTTTTGTTTCATTTTTAAATCAAACTGAAAAGTCAGTCTGGGCCGTGTGGCCCGCGGCTCCAGAGCAGCCACTTGGAAACTATTAGAGTTCCCGCAACTCCCAGAAATGTTTAACCTCCCCTCTTTGTTTCTTTCCATGACTCGGCGAGCTTCTTGCCTTTGTAGCTCTCGGCCCTCAGAACGGCTGGAACGCGGACAGCCGGCCCTGAGCCCAGTTTCCAGGCTCCAGCGTGGGGCTTTAATCCTGGTTTGCTAAGGGCACGAGTGTGTTTGTCTTTCCCTGTTGGGAGGCCCGTGAAGCGGGCTGCCGTCGTGGCTCCTGGCGCTGTGCTGCAGTTGCTCTCCAAACTCATCCCTCTCCGGACCGCATCCCCCTGTGGACACGGGGCCCTTCCCCGCTGCACCATGATTCCACTGTAACTGTCCCAGCTACATCCCAGGGAGGTCTGGGACCTGTACTTTGGGGAGCTCTCTGGGTGGGAATATTAACTTCCCCTCCTGAAACTGCAAATCCCGGGGCTCTCAGGATTCCCCCACAGCAGAGGGGTTTCAAGAGGGGCTTCCTCAGAGCAGCAGGTGTGTTGCAAGACTGCTCAAGGGACCGGGGAAATACCTGCACGCTCCGGTCTTTGTCTCCCCCAGAAGCTCTGGAGGGAAACTTCTTGAAATAGCGGGATAGAGATTGACTCTCTCCTAACTGAGCGGTTTTTAAACAGAGGTTGGATGGCCATGCTGTGGGGATGCTTGAGCTGTGGATTACAAGAAAAGATAAAATAAATATAATAAATGTAAATATGTGAAATAAATAGAAGATTAAAATTAAAAGGGCAACACATAATCATATCATAAGACACACATAATGTGTCATAAAACAGGTTGAGCATCCCTAATCCGAAATGCTCCGGAATCCAAAACGAGTGGCCTTTGCTTTCTCGTGGTTCAGCGCAAACAAACTTTGTTTCGTGCACAAAAGTATTAAATATATTGTATAAAATTACCTTCAACCTATGCACATAAGGTGTGTATATATAAAGCCCAAAGGAATTTTGTGTTTAAACTTGGGTCCCATCTCCAAGATGCTTCATTATGTATATGCAAATATTCCAAAATCTGGGGGGGGGGGATCCAAAACGCTTTTGGTCCCCAGCATTTTGGGTAAGTGACACCCGACCTGTATGTATCATTCTGATCTTTGTACATTGCCCAGAGTCTGTACATATCAAGATGAAATCTAATGGTGTAAATTTCTGAAGCTGAGAATCTCATTGCATTTGCTAGACAGAAAAGAAACAATGTTAATGCAGAGAGGAAGCTCAAACGCTAAAACATCTGCCTCCGGCCTCTCACTCTGCTGTTGGGCTTCTGCAGGTGAAGCCGGTGGTCTACTGGGAGTACATGAAAGCCATTGGCCTCTCCATCACCTTTGTCAGCCTCTTCCTCTTCCTCTGCAACCACGTGGCTTCCCTGGCCTCTAACTACTGGCTCAGCTTGTGGACGGATGACCCCATTATCAACGGGACGCAGCAACACACCGACCTCCGGCTGGGCGTCTACGGGGCACTGGGCATGTCTCAAGGTAGGCAGGCCCTCTCTCTCTCTCTCTCTCTCTCTCTCTCTCTCTCTCTCTCTCTCTCTCTCTTCTCTCTCTCTCTCTCTCTGTCTCTCTCACCACCTGAGTTGTCTTGTCTCGTTGTCCAGCTCTCCTCACTGATGCTCCACATGGATTTCTTTGCTCTCCTCCCTTCCTTTAGACCCTTCCTTTTCATTATATCACCGCAGAAATTGATTTAGCATCAGCAGTAATAACAGCCAGGGTAATGTTTTAACCACAGTGTTGTGCTTTAGTTTCCTCTCCTGGCATAATGGCCACAGAGGTGCTACGAGGTTTCAGCAGTCACACATTCCCTAAAAACTCTGAAGGAAGGAAACTTTTTTGGCCGAGAGAGGAGCATCTTTGTCTTCAGAACTGTGACTGTATGTTCTGCAGCTCTGAGAGCTTGTTGGTGCAGGTTTAGACTTTGTGCTGAGAATTTCTACTTGTGTATGCAGGTTTCAAAAATGAGTCTACTCTTCATGGCTTACAAAGAAGCAGGAAATCATGTGACGTGTGGACTCTGAGATGCCACCCGGACAGGCTCAGAACTTGGCACTTTAGGGTTGCATGCGGCTCACCAAAAGACTTATCAGAACCAGAGCAAATGGTGGAAAACCAGGAAAATTAATTTTATTTTAATCACATGTTTATTTGAAAGTAGCTGAGAGCATTGTGCGTGGTGTCTCGCCACCACACACACACGCACACTTAGATTAAGCATACCATTAAGTTGGGTAGATTAAGCAGAGGACAAGGTGACTGACCCCAGGTAAACCTGAGAATTCCATGGGGAGCAGAAGTCTGAACCAGGCCTTCTCTGGCCCTGGCCCTGGCCCTTACCGTTACACGGCACTGACTCTCTTTAAGAGTGCAGCCTTCGATGGACAACCTTCTTTTCTTTTCTTTTCCTCCTCCTGTTCTGGAGCTAGGAGTGGGCAGCTGGTGTGGAAATCAGGGAAAGGAGGCTTGCAGGGAGCAGCGGAGACGTCTCGGTACCATCGTAGCTGGTGTGAAAGGAGGTGGAGGAAAGAGAATCTGAACTCCTTCCGTCCCCCTCCATCCTTCCACCCAAGAGGCTCAGAAACCTCCTGTATCTGTATCATCTGCGTTGTCAGCTTCATGCTCCCGCCAGTGGCACAGTTAATGCCAAAGCACAGAGCTGGCATCCCACCGTGACCCGTGGCAAATGTACTCACCCCACTCAGTTCCTCTGTTTATGGGGCCCACCCACACCTCCCAACCCTGTTCCCCAGAGTCTTCTCTGAAGAATTCATTTGGGGCTGCTGCTGCCCCACTTCTGTTTGTGGTGAGAGAGTGCTCAGACAGCTGAGCTCTCAGGGGCCTTTCTGCACATGTGTGTTAGGTCAGCAGCTGTCAAAGGAATGCCCCCCCCCCATGTCTGGAGGCCGGGGTCATTGCAGAAGGGCAGGGCAATGATACCCGATACCCTTTCGGCACCCGACCAGTTTTCCCAAGAGCAGCCAAGGACTTGGCTCTCGGTGGCTGGAAAAGAAGGGTTCACCCCAGGTCAGGGCTCCACAAACACTCAGGCGGCCTGGAAGCCAAGCTGAGGCAGGCCGGCCTTTCTTGCGTAGAGAAAGCAGTAAATCTTCTGCAGACGGACTTTGCAATCTGGCTGGGGATGCCAGTGGCCCATCAGGGGGAAGGGCTTAGCACCACCACCACCCCCTTTTCCATGTCATCTGCTGCACCTCACTTTCCTGGCCAGACCTTAAACCCCATTCCTTCCCTTCAAGAAATCTCAGAAAATAGCCCCTTTTTCTTGTTGGGGATGATGTGGTTTGTAATCCAACACACCTGGAGGAGTCTTTGGGAAGACTGCATGAGAGGGTGGGTGCTGGAAACTGGGAAAGTTCCCTTGTTTTCTCTTTTGTTTTTGGACTATTTTTGTCGCTTTGAGATTCCACCTAAACATTGGGAAGAATTTCTTGATGGTAAGAGCAGTTTGACAGTGGAATATGCAGCTGCCTGGGAGCGTGGTGGAGTTTCCCTCTTTGGAGGCGTTTAGAGAGAGGCCGGATGGCCGTCCGTCCAAGGGAGGGCTTGTCTGCGTCTTCCCGCACGGCAGAAGAAGGGGGTCGGATGGGTCCTCGGGGTCTCTTCCAGCTCTGCGGTTCTACAACTCCCAGATCTCGCGTGGGCCTGCGAGACTCTGGACATGACATACCATAAAAAGGCAGTTCTGTCCCGCTCCGGCCAGGGCCTAGAAGCTGCCTCTCCGTCACGGAGGGCGGTACCTCCGGGGTCAGGGTTCGGGCGTTCTCTGTGGTTAAATCCGGTCTTTGAAGGGCAGGGACACCGGTGTCTCTTTGTCTTCCAAAAGGCATTGCCGTCTTTGGCTACTCCATGGCGGTGTCGATCGGAGGGATCTTTGCCTCCCGCCGCCTCCACGTCGACCTGCTCCACGACATCCTCCGGTGCCCCATGAGCTTTTTTGAGCGGACGCCCAGCGGGAACCTGGTCAACCGTTTCTCCAAGGAGATAGACACCATCGACTCCATGATCCCCCAGATCATCAAGATGTTCATGGGCTCCATGTTCACCGTCATCGGCGCCTGCGTCATCATCCTCTTGGCCACGCCGGTGGCGGCCGTGGTCATTCCTCCCCTGGGCCTCGTCTACTTCTTTGTCCAGGTAGAAAGCCGACGGTCTCTTTCTCTCTCTGACCGCCTCGCTCTTTCGGCATCGCTTGACATCCGTGTCCGTCCTTTTGCAAAGCGTCTTCTTACTGTGGCTGGTAAAACAAATTATCCAGATAAAGTACAAAAATATGACGTAGGGTAAAGCAAACTGACAAATAAATACACATAATCAAAATACGCAAAATTATAAAATGATATCAAACTAAAATTCCAAAAGCTTTGGAAAGCAAAAAAGCTTTTCCTCGAGATTTTAAACATCTTGCTTAAATAACGTAAAAGCTTTAGAAGATTTTTGAAAGCTCGTTGTCCCGAGGTGGGGTGATGACTCAGAGACACCCCCTGGTCCTGACCGGGTCCTGCACCCTTCACGGCGCTGACGGGCTGGTCCTTGCGCTGCCCTCACTTTCCCCTTTTCCCTCCATCGCCGCCGCCTTGTCCGACCTGCAACGCTGGCCGTTTGCAGCGGTTCTACGTCGCCACGTCCCGCCAGCTGAAACGCCTGGAGTCGGTCAGCCGTTCCCCGGTTTACTCTCACTTCAACGAGACGCTCTTGGGCGTCAGCGTCATCCGAGCTTTCGAGGACCAGAAGCGCTTCATCCAGCAGAGCGACCTGAAGGTGGATGAAAACCAGAAGGCTTACTACCCAAGCATTGTGGCCAACAGGTAGACGAACGGGCCCAGGGGGAACTCTGAAAACCCTGACCAGGGGCTCGCTGGTGTATTCTCACCCCACCAGTCCCTCGTCCCATATGCCCCCTCCCAAGATTTGGGAGATTTGTTGAACCCAGTTTGTCCTGAAGTGTAGGAGCTTTGCAGGGGTGGGGCGACGTGACTTTCTCCCACGCCCGCTCTGCCCCCTTGCAGTCCCGAAGTTGTCTGGGTCTCGTGCAGTTGGTAGAGGTCACTGGTGTCCTTTACGTGTCCTGCCTTTCTTCTTCCTTCCTTTCTCCCTGCCTCTCCTGCCCTCTCCTGCTCCGCTGCACAGGTGGCTGGCCATCCGCCTGGAATACGTGGGGAACTGCATCGTCCTTTTTGCCGCCCTCTTTGCCGTGATCGCTCGGCACAGCCTCAGCCCCGGCCTGGTGGGGCTCTCGGTGTCCTATTCGCTGCAGGTAACTGCCCAAAGTAGCTTGGTTTATCTTTGGAGTTTTAGGAAAGGATACCCATTGAGCAGAAGGAGCTGTTTCCCTCCTGGGGTCACTTAAGTATATTTCTGAACCATGGTTGAAAACAAGCAACAAACAGCATTTTTTTTTCAGGTAGAACCTGGATCCCTGAAAAATGTTAGAAGACAAAGTGTGTGTTTGCATGTGTGTGTATAAATCTATGAAGAGTAGCTTAAGGACCTAGGTATATTTAGCTTGGAAAGAAAAGACTAAGAAGGACAAAACAATTCAGCCATCTTTAAATACCTGAAGGGCTGTTATGTAGAAGATGGAACCAGCTCATTTTCTGCTGCTGCAGAGACTAGAACACGAACCACTGGGTTCAAATTGCAAGAAAAGAGATTCCACCTAAACATCAGGAAGAACTTCCTGAGAGTAAGAGATGTGCAGCACGGAATAGAATTCCTGCAAGAGTGAGGGAGTGTTCTTCTTTGGAAGCCTTTAGACAGATGTTGGATGGCCATCTTTCAGGAGTGATTTAGTTGTGTGTCCCTGCATGGCCAGGGGTTGGACCAGATGGTCTTCGCATCTGTGAGTCTAGGATCTGTCTAGGATGATTCTAGGAGGAGATATCTCTGTGGGTAAGATTCAGGAAAAAAAAAAGAAATGAGTAAAATGAATAAACTCCTTGTGTGACACAGTCCCAGAACAAGGAGTATCGCTGTTTCTCCTGGTGATTTGGAAATCATCATATGAGCAGGAGAATCCTCTAAATGCAGTTATGGAAGCGCTACAGTGTGAAAAGCTGGTTCCATGTCACTTGTTTCTGAATATGGAAGCGGACTTTTATCCTACAGACAGTGTGAGTCTGTCTGAGATAATTCCACCCTATCATCGCCCATACGACGATTGCTGTGCTTCATCAAGTTTCTAGAAAGGCGCTCTTGACTTCGGAGCCTCACCCAGAGGTAAAGAGAGAGGGTGCCTGTGAAAGAGGACCAGAAATCCCAAACCCTCCAGGCATGTCATCTGTTGCTGTTGAGCGCTGGGCGTGTTGCAGAACCCTTTGCAGACGGGGTTTTTTCCTTGGTTTTTTCCTTTGGCAGATCACCGCATATTTAAACTGGTTGGTCCGCATGTCATCCGAGATGGAAACAAACATCGTAGCCGTGGAGAGGGTCAAAGAATACTCAGAGAAGGAGAAAGAGGTAAGTTGGTGGAGGTGGGTTCTCCTGAAGCTGGAACCTGCAGGCGTAATTTTATGCCACAGGACTGATTTCTTCTGAGACAGGAGGAGCGGGCCTTTTTCAGGCTGCCGTCGTGGCCTCATCGTAGGGCCAAACTGAGCGGATGGCATCTTTTTAAAATGCACCCATGGCCGTTGGAACTGGTCATTCTAGAAAAACCAGCCGCCACAGTTTCTGTAAAACGAACGCTGTGACTCCCTTGTGGGACCGGTGAAGGCAGGGCATAGGAATCATGCAGCCCTCTGGATGTTCTTGGACTGCAGCCCTTAGCCAGCGGGAAGGGGGACAATGGGAGTTGCTGTAGAGCAGCATTTGGGGAGCTGCAGATTTCACACACACCTGCTGTAGGATCAAACAGTGGCCTTTTTTCCTTCTGTGTGGTTCTTTTTAAGCCTGAAGGACCACGAGTGCCCTCGAGTGGCTGAATGTGGCCACCGCAGGCCTCTTTCCTACATTCTTAGTGTTGTTGTTTTTTCTTTTCTTATATTGGAAATGAGTCACCTCAGAGGACTTTTCAGAAGAGATTAGAGCTCATTGCTGAGTGCCTCCTTGCGTAAACGTGCAAGTCTCAGATTCACTCCCCAGTATCTCCAGTTCACAAGGGATAATTCCCGTTCTTCAGCTTTAGGATTGCTAGATAGCAATCAACCCTTTGGACCTCCCTCTCTTTCCTTCCTTCCTTCTTTCTTTGTCTTTCTTTCTTTCTCTCTCTCTTTCAGGCAGAGTGGACGATGACACAGGCGGCCCCTCCCAGCAACTGGCCCCAAGAAGGCAAAGTGGAGTTCCGAGGCTTTGGCCTTCGTTACAGAGACGACATGGATCTGGTTCTGAGAAACATCAACATCACTATAAATGGAGGAGAAAAGGTGAGCCTGAGCCCCATTTCTGGCAGTTTTGCAATCGCTCAGTCTGAACACAGGATCAAAGAAGCCACTTCTGAGGTTGAGACAGGAAAAAACAAGGGTAGTGTCAAGAGAGGAGGAGGCAGTGAAATGGAGAAGAAGAGGGGATCACAGCGGCAAAACAGCTGGATGGGAGGGGCAGTTTGGCTCATTTCAATGGTTTGGTGTGGATGAGTGTGACCAGTCCAGTGGCTGGTGGTCAAAGCAGGTATTAGGGCCCCATGTGTCACAAAAAGCTCCTTTGCGTGTTAATTTCTAAGAGTATGAGGCCAGGAGAGGGCTCACCTGGTGACCATCTATGTCTGGCTTGGGAATGTCACACTGCTGTTGACACAGACATCTAGTCTTCCAGGGAGGATGTCTGCTTGCCAGGAATTTCTGTCTGTTTGCGGGCTTTCGAGTTTTCTGGTGCAAAATGACAGCCCCTTTTCAAGACAGGCACAAAATCAGCCTGTTTACTTCTCCAGTTTCAAAAAAGAACTCACTTTGGTTCTCTGCGGGAGGGAGATGGGGGAGCAGGGAAAGACAGAGCTCACCATCTTCGGAAACCTGAAACCAGCATGACTGAGCTTTCTTTATCGCCTTCATGTAGGTGGGCATCGTGGGGAGGACAGGAGCAGGGAAGTCGTCCCTCACTCTCGGGTTGTTCCGGATCAACGAGGCAGCTGAAGGGGAGATCCTCATTGACGGGATTAACATTGCTAAGATCGGGCTCCACGACCTGCGCTTCAAGGTGACCATTATCCCCCAGGTAAGAGACGGAACAGTGCAAGGTTGCTCTGCTGCCATTTTTGTCGTCGTCGTTGACACGTGTAGACTTTGGAAGCCCACGGCAGCTATGAAGAGCCTCTAGCGGCACCAAGATCCCGTTCAGCATTTAGTGTGCGATATACAGTTGCCCCTCCGCATTCGCCTCAGGTGAGCGATTCGTGTTGCGCGGCTGCTTACGGTTAGGGACGCTGACCGTTCGGAGTATCAGGGGCCACGCTTAACACACACTGGTTGCAGTGCCTTCACGCAGATGCGGCGATGACACTGCCTTCCACAGGGATAGGGAAGGTGCAGCTGCTTGGGGCTAGGGCGAGGGCCGTCAGCGTAATGACACGAGAGGATCCCGGCCGTGGTGGGGGATTTTTGGATCCTTGGGTAGATCCACTCCAGCCTTGCAGTCCACCAATCCCAGGCATGCCCCCTGCAGTCAGATCGAGCCAGGGGGGTCCCCTGAGCCTCAGGGATCTGCTTGCAGGACTGGCTTAACAGTGCTGAAGCAGGATGAAGGCCTGTTTGGGCTGTACCTGTGCAGTAGCAGTTCTGTGTCAGAGAGTGAGATGAGGGGACGGAAGAAAAATTAAACCTGTCCGCGTACATCTTTATGAGTGGTGACAGGTTGCATCTGCACGTGCCCAGAAACTGCCGGGCACGTGTCCCCACAGTGCAGATTTTTTTGACTGGGTTGTGTTTCCTAAACAGGACCCCGTCTTGTTCTCTGGCTCCCTGAGAATGAACCTGGACCCTTTTGACCAGTACTCTGACGAGGACGTCTGGAAGTCTTTGGAACTGGCTCATTTGAAAAGCTTTGTTTCCGCGCTCCCTGATAAACTCAATCACGAGTGCTCAGAAGGTGGAGAAAACCTCAGGTAGTGTGCAACTTTTGTGCCTTCTTTAAAACAAAAAAACACTGCTACCGTTATCTTCAGAAAGGTTCTGCCCAAATGTGTTGGACGTGTATGGTACTACTCCATGGTATTTAGTGGAACTTGAGCAGCCATGGATTTTGGATTCCAGAGAGGATATCCTTGAGCCAAACCCCAGTGGATACCGAGGGCTTACTGTGTGCTTTTCTAAAAGCAGTACTGATGCGACGTGGCGTTCGATTCCCCCCCTAGCGGCCCCCCAAAATAAGCTCCTAATGTCGGTGCTCTCCTCCTCCCATCTCCAGCGTGGGGCAGCGCCAGCTGGTGTGCCTAGCTCGCGCTCTCCTCCGGAAGTCCAAAATCCTGGTGTTGGACGAAGCCACGGCCGCTGTGGACCTCGAAACGGACAACCTCATCCAGTCCACCATCCGGACGCAGTTTGAGGACTGTACTGTCCTGACGATAGCACACCGCCTCAACACCATCATGGACTACACACGGTAGGAGAGTCATCATCCATCACTGTCATCACCGCCCCTTTCTCCCAGCCCTGGGACTCGTGAGCTTGTGAAAATTGAAGCAAACGCAGCTAAATACGAAGTTTGCATTTTACAAAAGTTTAAAATACAGGTCAATTGCCAGCTGCCGAGTAACCTCTCTTGTCGTGGTGACCCTCACCAAACCTGACAGAAAGAGATTTTAGGCGCCCTTTTATTTCTTAACACATTCTCGGCCTTCCCTCGGATGCCTGCAATGCCGCTAATGTTCTGCGTCCTGTGGGTGGACACTCAGGTTGCTAACCCCTGTCACCGTTGCATGTCTGACCCACGCAGTTGGAAACAACAATTCTGCCACAGCTGGCCTCGTGCCAACCGTTGTCCTTTTGCCTCAGTATTCCTCACCTTTTACTGGGCCTTTCTGCAGTTCTGTCAGCCAGTTTTTGAGCTCCCACCCCGCTCCTTGGAGCGCTGTAGGTTCCACCTTCCTCCACTCTTGCAAAGCCACAATTTTGCATGTTGCTATAACTCCAAAGTACAGCCAGCCGTGGTAAGTCTGAACAGAATTCAGAATTTATCAGTGTAAGCTGATGACATTTTCCCCTTCTTTTTGTCTAGGGTGATAGTCCTTGATAAAGGCGAAATTGTGGAGTGCGGTGCTCCAGCCGACCTCGTCCAGAAGAAAGGCATTTTCTACAGCATGGCCAAAGACTCCGGCTTGGTTTGATGTTGGGCTTGCTGCGGACTCTTGCCGTTGGGCAAAGTGTGGACACGGGACTGGCCAACGAACCAGGACGGGAAAGCGGCCTCTCTCAAACCTCCCTTGCGGTGGTGATTCAAGCCAAATAATTCCATTCATGAAACAGAATTTGCAGCGGAATGAAGCAGCCACATCCTCTCTCCTCCCATCCATTTAATGATTTTTTGGCAAGCATAAAGTAGTGATGGGGTAGGTGGTGTGTTATTTTTTTTTCCAGCCAAAGTCTAAATATTATAGATTCTATCTAGGGCTCCAGAGTCATTCAGGCAGCAAGACGAAACTGTATTTTGCATCTGCTAATGGGGAAAAGTTTCTTAAAACATTTGATATCCCACTGAAAGCCCGGGCCTTTAGGAGTCTCAGGGTCACAGAGAGAGAGGAGGAGTGACATAGTCCAAAGCATCCTAGGAGCAGAACGGCCATCCCTGGAGCAGGAGGGAATCCCCTCCCCACTCCTTTGGCTCACTGTGCAACTCAGCTTCCCAGGTGCAGACCGTTGTCTTTGGCCAAAACAGGGATGGGAGAGCCCCCTTGCCTGGGCGACGGAGGAAAGAGCAAAGAAAAGGAGGCAGGAGACATGGATTCCTGGCCACAGAACAGTGGTTTGGGGTGGTTTGTTTCACCAAGTTGCTAAAATTACCTTTAAACAGCTTTAGCTGATAGTGTGGGTGAAAGGATAAAAGCCAAAGATACCAGCACCCAGTCAGAGTTAAAATGCTTTCATTGTTCCAAAAAGCAAAATTGTTTCTACTTTTGCCTAATTGTTTCCGCCTCCTGAGGTCTTTTTTTCCCCTCTGGTTTCCCTCTCCCTGTGTTCTGTTTCTCACTTGGGAGAGGATTGCCGCACGCTTCTTCGTGTTCTCTGTGGTCTTGTTTTGCCGAAGGAAAATCACTTATCAGTGGATCGAAATGCTCACCCAGGAGGCGAGAACCGTGGACTCGGAATTATGTTGCTGACCTTTTTTTAAAAAAAAGAAAAACTAAGGCACGTGTCTTTTCTTTAGAATAAAGTTATTTATTTTATTTTGTTGTAAATACAATTCTCTAAAGTTAAATAGACCAAAATTTACTTTGGTATTTTTGTAAATGACTCACGGAGCGAGCTTTCAATAAAAATGTTTTTCTTCGGCGAAATCATCCTCGTTCTTCAAGGTACTTGTAAGCTTAACCATGAATAATGGTGCCATCACAATGTATGCAGCCCGGGAACGCTGGCCGGGTTTAACTCAGCCCTCTGGATGTGTTTGGCTGCAGCTCTTCCCATCATACTACGCAGTGTGGCCAGTGAATAATCCAACTTTGGCCTTTAGAGGACTTCTGTCCTTGGTGTGTTTTAGTAGAAAAAATGCATCAGTGATTATCTGAGACAACATTAGCAACCTGTGCTCTCCTTCTAGCCAAAATATGCTTTAAGAATTCATAGGTAAATGCGAATAAAACAGGTGGGCTTTCTGGGGAGCTTTAAGTAGCACATCTCTGGCTGTGGGTCCTCTTGGCCTGTGTCACCTGTAGTGCAACAGGAGGCCTAAAATGGCTGCAGGGATTTTCCTTAGGGTTACAGCTGCCTTGCCATTGCCTCGTGTGCTCCGGAATCAGCAGCAAGGTTTTCTCTGGTGACAGAGGTGGCTTTCTTTGCTGTCCCCCACAGTAGCTGTCCTGGCCAAGGGGTGGCTGGGAGCTGCAGTCACACATTGTCTGGAGAGCCAGGTAATTCCCACCTGGCCCGTCTTCCATTCCCCCTCCTCTATTCTAAATCTGGTGAAATAGGACTTGTGACAGACGTGAGCCAATGAAGCACTGGCATCGTGTGAGGAATGGCTGCATTACTTCATGAAGGGAGGGGAAAAAATTAGAAAGCAGCAGCCAGCAACCTGTTTAGTCACCAGGTACTGGGGAGCAGGAGGTCAGCTGGCTGCAGGCTGTCCTTGGAAGGAAGCCGCCCCGCCAGAGCGGTGTTGGCACTCCGAAGGGCATTCTTTCCAGGCCCACGTGGCAGGTTGCCTAACCTGTTTCTCCACAGGACACCCGGAACTTAGCCGAAGGTTGGAAGAACTGCCGCAGCACGCAAGTGAAATGCCACGTGAGTCATCCCTGCCGTGGGGCAAGGCCAGCCTTCCCTGCGTGAACCTCCTCTTGGCCGCTTCTGGTTCCTGCGTCAGGCAGCCATAAGACACCTCAGTGTGAAAGCAGGAGGGAGGGAGCGGCTTCTAGGAGTCCCCCGGCACTTGAGGAGGAAGGCGAGCTGAAGGCCCAAACAACAATTGTACTACCTCGCCATCTTCTCCAAGCTAAAAACATTTCCAGCTCCCTGACTCATTCCTCACAAGACTTGCTTTCCATCCTGGAAGCCCTCCGCTGAACACCGTCCAGCTTGTCGCTAGCCCTCTTGAACCGGGTGCCCCAAGTGATGTCCTTCCAGAGATTGGATCCCGGTTCCCGTCGGCCCAGCCAGTGCTGTGAATGACGGCAGCCACCGTTCACCAGCGTCTGAAGAGGCACAGGTGCCCCCCTCCTGACTCACACAACCTTTGCACTCGGAAGTTGAAAATGCCCTCTGCATATACAGTCAAGTCATACCCAGCAACCTTAGCTCACTTTCTTCAGCTTACTAAGTGTGGATTTTGTCTGTGGTCAGGGTTGGAACCGTTACAGTTCAGGGATAATTATTTGCTTCCCAAAGGAGTGTCTCAGAACAAGTGGAGGAAGCAAACGGGGAAAGAGCAAACGTCACACAAAGAGAACGCCACCTCTGTGAGTTGGACGGCTCCGGCGGAAGAACAGCTAAAAAATTCACACCTGAGAGCTTCTCACCCCGAGCAGGCAGCCCTGACGGCAAACCTCAAAACCACAGGGGCACACGCCCAGTTCAGCAACAGAAAACTAGCATTAGCAACAATGACAACGACAGCAACTTAGAAGAAGGCCCAGTTTTATTTAAAGGACCCAAAAACAAATAGTCATTCGGTTAAAGGCACGTTAATACCTGTTTTTGGCCTGCGTGGTCTCTACAAGGGGAGATGGCCAACAGCTTAAGACTTTCCTGCCAAGCTGAGCCGCGCGCTTGCTCTCCTTCCTCCAGGGATCCCACACAGAGATATCGCTGGAGCCCCTGACAAGCTGTTGCATTGGCTTCCCACCCCAAAAAGGCATGCAGAAAATGGACACAGCTCTGCACTCTCTTCTCCTCCCCACCCCATGGAGTGTCCCTTTAGTTCAGACTAGAAATTGTTCCAAGAACCTCAGCAGATGTAATACTCTGACATCCAAGTCAAGAGGGTTCTTTGCCGTAAATTAATTTGGCACCAGCTACAGAAAACAGATACAGAGAGTGTTAACAAGAACCCAGATTCTTTCTGCTGGTTCACTGAAAAAGGACCCTTAGGGGGATCTAGCCCTCAACGATCACAGCATGGATTTTGCCAGCTCAACACCATTGTGCACGGAAAGGGTACGTGAGACTGCTCCACCCCACAGAAGGGAAAACCACCCCATGGAAAGCTAATCCCACTAAAGCCAACTGGTAGAAAAGGTAGGAGAAATCCCAAAAGGACCTTATGAAAGTTACAAGCTAGATATAAATTCTCATCAATATTTTTTTTTGGCTCACAGCAAAATAAAAAATCATTTTAGTCAGAAGAAAATGCCCCCATGGTACAGCAAGAAGCAGTTTCCACACATATCCCTTCTCCGCAATACAAAATCCAAAAATTTCTTCAGCGCTTCTGTTTGCCAGATTCTGCCTGAATACATGAACAGCAGAATTTTTGTCTTCTTCCTTTCAAACTCTGTTCTCCCGGTTTAGTCACAATTGTTTCAGAAGCTCTAAGGTGCATATCTTGTGCAAGAAAACAGTCTGGACAGAGAACATATATATATATGTATTAGAAGCAATGGGGAAAATCAGGAATTTTAACAAGGGTGTTGGCTGCTTAGAGAAGGGACCAGGGAAAGAGAATATGGAAACCAAAAATCTCTCCCAGCTGTACAAATGGCCTTAATAGGGATGGATGGGCTCAGAGGATTTTGCATCGCAAAACCGCCACAAGTTTGCAAAGAAAGAAAACGGAGGCAGCGCCCAAAAGGAATGAGATGCAATTGACTCTGGACCGGGTCGCCCCCTCTTTGCACAAGGCACCCAGCGTTGGACAGCTGGAATTTCTTCCAAGGGCACGTTGAAACTGAGATCGAGAGAGAGGCTCAGGAGCGATTATAGGTTTTGCCAAAAGTCTAGTCTTCTTGAACACAGAGACGCACAAATATGCCTTTTTAAAAGGCGTAAAAAAAGGCACAGCATCAGCGGATTTCCAAAAAGTCCAAAGAAAGGGGAGCGTGCTGCCGCGACAGCCCAGCCGGCTGCTCGGGACCCGGGCCTTGCTCAGAGGCGTTTATAGGATCCGAGGAGCGCGTTGCAATTGGGGCAGTAGTGGTCTACGTCGAGTAGGGCGTCCACGCAGAAGGGGATGAGGCAGCAGCCGAACCAGCACCTGCGAAAGGGAAGCAAGAAGCGGCGTTTAGGAAGCAAGACTGTGCAGCGGTGGCATCTCTAGCGTAAACAGCGCCTAGGGCAAGCGTGGAAGTTGTGCCCCTGCCTTCTTACCCCTACCCGCACCCCGACGTGCACGGCTTTTTTGTGCCCCCCTGGCATCGGCGCCCGGGGCACATACCCACGTGCCCCACCCTAGACACGCCTCGGCTTTGCAGGCAGCTCCACCCCACATCTCCAAACTAATCCTGGGAGCTGAGCCCCAAAACTTCTGGAGGACCCCAGGCTGGGAACCACTCGCCCAAGCGTGAGTTGCGGGTGGACTGTGACACGGCGGGTGGCTTTTGGCCCTGCCCTCTTCTGCCTTCCGCCCTCAAGCCCTTCTCCCGAACCGAACGTGGCCCGCGGAGGGAAGGAGGGGTTCCCTGCCCGTTGGATACGTCCATAAAAAGAAGAGGGAAGATTCCCAGGGGACTTACCCCAGCAGACAGAGGCTCCCACAGGAGATCCAGGCCAGGGCTCCCGCGTTGTGCGAGAGGCGCGTCACGATCACTTGGTTGCAAGATGGGCAGCTCATCTGCACGGGACGGTCGTGGAAGATCAGCGGGGTCTGGACATAAACCGCTTGGACGGAAACTGGGGGGGAGAGAGGGGGGGGGAGAGCGAGGGGGTCAGCCGCCTCTCTGTGCGAGGGTGGGCATTCAGATCTGTGGGCCCAGAAGTGGTTGTAGATTTTTCCAAAAGTCTAGTCTTCTGGAACGTAGAGACGCACAAATACACCTTTTAAAAAGGCGTAAAAAAAGAAAGGCACGGCATCAATGGATTTGCAAAAAGTCCAAAGAAAGGGAGCCCGGCAAGGCAGCACCCTCGCCGGTATTCAGAAAGGACGCGCTGGACTCAGAAAGACTCCCTGACCACCATTTTTCCAGGGGTGTGGAGGTGAATTCCCCTTGCCTGGAAGCCTCCGTGAGCAGGGGTGTACCTTTAAAAACGGAGGGCAAGACCACCCACCACTGTTTAATGTTTTAAGAAATGTAGTGGCTGGCGGCTGTTGAGTCATTACGAAAGTGTGAACGAGACCTGTGAATTTATAACTGTTAGGAGTTCCAAGTTTATGGTCCCAGGACTAATGCCACCGTTGCAAACACCCCCCAAAATCCACCTTAATAACCAGCAGCGGCATCGAGCGACGGAGGTCTGTTCTGCCGGTTGTTGACGCGCGTCAGAATGACCTTTCCAGACCCTTCCCGCCAGTGACCTATAGTGTGGCCATCAGAAGCAGGACCGCTATCAAACGTCCTAATTGTAATGGAGACCGCCGGCAGAAGGAATGGCCGGCTGCCCCTCCGTCACTGGGCACAGCTGCTGGCTGTTAAGGTCAGTCTGGGTCAAGGGACGGTACGTTCTCGCGTGTTCGCAACCCACTCGGCCATTATTTTAAAATGAGAAACGGACCTATTTATGCATAAAATTTTCCTAAGAGCTCTGGGCAGCCCAGGAAACCATTAGCTTAACACTTTAAACAATGTAAAAATAGTAAAAATAATAAAATAATTTAGATGGACTGAAAACCTATTAAACTTCGAGCCACTTTTTGTTTGACAGTCTCGGGGGTCCCAGGGGAGGAAAAACTGGGGCCCTCAAACCCTAAAGCAGACCTGAAAAAAAGGAAAAAGTTACTTTTTTGGAAGAAACCAGTGCTTGGGAAAGGTTATTATTCTGAACAGCTTTTTTTTAAAAAAAGCAGAGCTTGGAAAAATTACTTTTGGGGGGAAAAGCTGGGCTTGGAAGAGGTTATTATTTTGGACAACAACTCCTTTGGAAAAAAGGCAGAGCCTGAAAAATATTACTTTTCTATACACCGTCTCCCAGAATTCTGGAAGCTGTTGTCCTTGTTTGGCTTTTTGAGGCTGCAGATATAAAATGTACCCACACAGTGGTTTTTTGACTTACAGGGAGGCGCTGCCGGCCCGGGCTGGGCGGTATAAGGATGTGGGGGGTAGGGAGGAGGTTGTCCCCCTTTCGTTGCCGGACCAAACCCGGGCCCCGGGGCGGGGTACGGGGCTGAGTTGTTGGCGCCGATCGTCTCATCGTACGAGGGCGGCGGAGCAGACGGGAAGCCGTGGGCTGACGGGGGAGCGGCCATTTTGTCTGGGAGAGAGAAAGAGAACGAGAAAACGCGTAAGAAGGGGAGCTGTTTCAGCCGGGTCAACAAAGCAACGGGCGTTTATCCCCGACGGACTGGGAGAGAGTTCTGCCACGCCGAGGAGACTCCCAAAACAAAACTGGCCGGCCAATCCAGGGTCACGCAGGTCCATCTCCCTCCGCAGGCATTCCCGCCTGTGGCGGACGGGGGATTCCGTGTCGGTGGGACGGCAAATCCACCCCAGGTTTTGGCTGGGCGTAAAAGAACTCCCCGAGGTGCTGAACTTGCTTTCCAGTTCAGCCTGTTGGATAACGCCTTCACGGTCTGAACTAAAATGTGGAATGGATTCGCCGCTCCCTGAAATGGCACCGCCAACAATCCTCGTAGCTTGGAAAAGCTCTTTCTTCAAATAACGGAGCCGGATTCCCCTGCGGTTCAGTTCTGCAGGCCTATAAATCTTCTTCTTTGGACATACTGTAATTTATAATTTTTATTAACATTTTTGATATACGGTAAAACTTTAAATAGTACAACAGCATAAAAGAAGAAGGAAGGAAGGAGGTTGAAAATTTTTAAAAGAAAGATCTAGATAGAAGAAACAGAACAAAAGGAACGGTAAATATGACTTCCAATCTTCTCTTTGGTGTTATAATATATAAACTGTGCCTCTCTCATCTAGCACATAATTCCTCATCCTTCTCCTTATTACATATGCCTACTAATATCTAAATCCAAACTTATAAATTCTTAAGTATATTTTCTACCTAAGGGTAATATTCGTTAACAAAAACTGCTATTGCTCTTCCCCAAAAAAAGGCTAAAAACAGCCAGCATGGTTTGAGCGTTGGGCTACATCCCCGGAGACGAAGATTCAATTCCCCTTTGCCGGGTCATGGAAGCCCACTGCTGGGGGATTCTGGGATTTGCAGTCCCCGCAAAAGGAGCTGTTTCCAAGCTCTGCTCGGGAGGAAAATATCCAGAGCGTTTCCACAGCAGATATTCTGTAGCTGACCGAAGCCAGTCCCGTGCGCAGTTCTCAGTAATATCTGGCTTTTGCTCGAACAAAGAACTCCCTTCTCAAAACACACTGCGGTTTAGAGTTCTGTTGTCAGTTGGATTGAGCAATCAGTCCCTTGCTGGATTTCCCGTTTGCCTCGGGGTTGCGTCGAAGCAAAAAGCACCAAGGAATGCACCAAGTTGGCTCGGGAAAAGAAAAGTAAAAAACACGCAGTTGTAGTACTAAGGAATTCTGTGCAAAAACTTGCCCAGAATTGACAACACCGTTAATGCTGCAATTAAGCTTTCAAGACTTCAGACTTTTTTTCCCCTCTGGAGTCGGTTTACCCCCCGCACAAACCTCGGTTTGTAATCAAAATCAGCCTTAGATGGATTTTATTTCTGGGGTCTCGGGAGAGTTTCCTCCCCCCAGAACTCAGAAAACCAACACCTAAGAGGCATAATTGAATCTCTTTTACCTACTGAAAGATTTTTCCAAGGTGTGTACAGATCCCCTCTGATCTTGGGTGCTAAGCGGGGTCAGCGCTGGTTGGTCTTTGGATGGGAGACCGCCAAGGAATACCTGGTGCTGTGGGCTCTATTTCAGAGGGAGGAACAGGCAAAAACATCCTCTGTGGGTTCTTTGCCTAAGAAAATCCCACAAAATTCATGGGATCACCATAAACCAACAGGCAGTTGGAAAGCACTTCCACCCACCCACAAAAGGACCACGTCCCATCTGATCTTGGGAGCTAAGCAGGGTCAGCCCTGGTTAGTCATTGGATGAGAGACTGCCAATGACTGCCAAGTAGTTCATTTGTATCTTGACCTTTTCCCAAACCCAGACAGTTTACTGAAAAATAAAAATAAATCTGAAAGTTTGAAGGAAAAATGAAAACAAATATAAATGTCCTTTAAAAGAAGGGAAAACATGCAAAAAGTTATTTTTAAACTTTCCACAGAATTGAAACTATTTCAGTTCCTCTGCCTCAAGATTTATCCCCCGGGGCACAAGGGCTGAAGGGTACAAGGAAACTGGCGTCATTTAAAAAAAAAAAAAATCCAATGTTGCACAAGAGGTTAACGAGACTCATCACAGACCTCGGCGGAAAACCTCCACCGTGTCCGCCTGCCAGGCCCCCAAGCTGTTTGTGCCCCCTAAGAGCCGGGGGGGAGGGGGCTCAAGGAAACTTTGGGGGCTTTGTGACATCAGCGGCAACGGGAGCCAATGCCACGTGTGTGCCCAGCTAAAACCCCCGAGGTGGCCCAGCTGAACACGGGGGGCCCCGGTACCCAACTAGGGTTGGGTCCCAGGAGCCCCCCTGCGGATGCCCAGGTCCCGTTCTGTCTAATGGTGCCGTAAAAAATGGTCTCCCCTCTACTAAAATGGCAAAATCAACGTTTCCTGTTTGGAGATGCATATATTTTCAAGCCACGGTTGGTTGACTCCGTGGATACGGGATCCGTGGAGGGCCGACCGGAGACGGAAAGCCAAACTTGGGAGAAAGGCGCCACCAGAGAAAGCCTCCGTCGAGTCAATCCGTCCACTTTGTTTGTTCAGATGATGCAACCGTCTGACCTGCATTACCACGCTGACGATATTTTCACGATACTCCGTTTCAAACTGATTATACGCTAAGCCACCCAGAGACGGATGGATACGGGCAGCCAGCGTGGAATAGTGGCTTGAGCCTCGCACTACGATCCCGGAGACCGGGCTGCGATTCCCCACTGGGTGATCTTGGGCGCATCACACTCTCTCAGCCTCAGAAAACCCTGTGATAGGGCTGCCTTAGGGTCTCCATAAGCCAGAAGTGACTCGAAGCCACACGCCGATAACAAAAATAGTTTAAGTAGCGGACAAGTCTCCAGCGCTCTGTGCAGCGCCCGCCTTCTTTCTAAAATCGGGGGGAGCATCCAGGAGAGGGACTCCAAGGACAATCTCAGCATTTAGGACGGGTGGGCTTGCAGCGACCTGAGTGCTAAATGCAACACACCTGGAAGCAATGTACTGTTTATAGAGTCACCCACACCAAAGCTTGCTAGGAAGGGCTTGCTTTTTTGGACTGGAGCTCCCAGAATCCCCCAGCCAAAAACTTTAGGCTTTCTTCCTTTGGCCAGGCAAAAGACTCAAAGACATTTGATTCAGGATTCTCAGAGCTGCGGAAAGTGACTCTTTTTTGGATTGCAACTCCCAGAATTTTTGGAGTTGCGGTCCCAAAAATAACCAAAGTTCCCCCTGCAAAAAAAAAAAACACTTCTGCCAGGTGCAAGTTTCAAAGATGAAACCTTTTCCCGTTGAATTTATATACTTGACAGGGTTTGGCTATCGGTGGGAAAGGGAATCAGTCACCTTGTAGGCAACAGCCGGCCACCACAAAGTTCTTTCGAGTTCACAAAAATAGGCAGGATCCAGAAATGGGATTTCCTAAAAGAGGATGTAGCCCATGACATTCACATTTACACATGACTGAAAGAGGAGGAAAATGGTGGCTGCGGCTGTTGTTCTGTAAATACGTTTTTTAAAAGAAATTCAGATGGAGATACGATTCTTGCCAAACAGGATTATTGCCTGCAAACCTTCCTCAGGGAAGCCCTTTGATCAACAGGCGTGCCTTTGCCCCCGGCCGCCCCCTCCCAGGGAAGCAATTTGCAAGCGGCTTCGATGATAAACGGGATTGATCATTAACCCACCCTTCAGAGGAGAAGCCGCTGTCTCCCTCCCCATCCGTGTGGCTCCAATCCAGGACTGGAAGGAGTGGAAAGTTACATCTCCTGACACTGGGGAGAAACCTGCACCCACATCCCAGCCAAGGAATCCACCCACCCCGTGGGATTTCCCAAACGGTTTCTTAAAACCCGCCTGAGCACTTGAGCCACGGCCACATCATGTGGCAGGGAGTCCCACAAGCTCAGCCACCCCCAGATGCATTCGGCTGCAGAAGTTCTAGTACTAGCGGTTGAGTTTTGGTTTGCATAGCCTTTCTTTTTGGGAATCATTTTTCTTTTTTTGAAATTACTGTTGCAGCTGCAATGAGGAACATGACTAAAAACGACCACCGTTATCGTCCCCCTATAATTCTGCGCTGGTCAGACCTCCTCCGGCCCGTGGTGTTCAGCTCAGGGCACAAAGACAATAAACTAACGAAGTTAACTATGCTAAGTAATTAATGAAAAGTATTACCAACATACATATTAATTAAAAAAAAAACTACTAAACTCACCTTTAACCTACTACTGGTCATTTGAACAATAAGCACTAAGAGAGAGAAAAAAATCAGAAAAACAGGGAACAGTTGATCAACCCGTTTCTCAGAGAACGTTATGAGTAATCCAAGCTTGTGCTTCCTCTATTTTCTTTATTTCTGTTCATATATTCAAATATATTCACATAGCTGTTTTAAGTCGTTATCTGATCTTATCTCAGACTACTCATTATCAGTTCAGTATTTCCAGAAAACAGGATTAATTCTGTGAATAACACATTTTTCCCCCAAAAAACCTCTACACCCTCAACAGGATTAAGGGTTCCAGTAGTAGAGAAGTGTAGCAAAATTGCAAGAGAAACTTTAATAAGTGGGATTTTCAGTTCTGCGTTTTGACAATGCAAGCAGGGCCTTGCTGTGCAGGGATGGCAATTTGAAATTCGTGTATAAAAATTGTAATTTAAGGTGGAATCTGTATCTCTGGTTAAATCATTATTAAAACAAGGGTCACCCAGTGGGTTTCTAAGTACTAAGGGACAATAAAGCAGGACACTTTTGTTGAAAAATGGTATTCATTGATTGAATTATGCCAGTACAAAGACGCATCCACCTCAGCATCATCTTGGACTTTGGAATGACATTTTGCAACGACAGATGAAACTGAAGTTAAGAATGCTGCTCCGATTTAGTCATGAAATGCATCCTGATATAGTTATAATTTATGTTTTTGTTTTATTGACTGATGACGTTCACGCTTGCATGTATTTTCTCTTGGATCTGCCAAGGCAACAAAAGTTCAAAAAGCACACTGGAGACCATTTTGCCTTTGCCAAAACAGAGACCTATCCTCCATCTGAACTCAGTTGGGATTTCTCCGAAGACCGGGTCCACCGCGCGCGGTCGTGTTTCTGGAGTACAATTTCTAGATGACCCCCCATGGGGATGATGGGAGTTGCGGTTCCCCCGAAAGTCCCTTTTGCCAAGCTTTGGCCTCCGAGCCACGGCCTCCTGGGGGCGGCTTTTCCCTCTCCGGCGCCCATTTCCTTGGGAAAGCCGGCGCCCCTTGGCAGAACTGGGAGAGAGGGGCTCCGAGCGGCGGAGGCGGCCTTCGTCTCCCGGACACAAAGGGGGCTTTCAGGAGAGAGCGAGGGCGCTTTTGTCCCTGCACGAAACGCAGTCCTCCAGTTCTCGGATAACAGAGGGCCCTCTCAGGAGCAGTCCGGGCGCAGAGCCAGCCTGGGCGGCGACGCCAGCCTCTGCCCACCGGGATCCGTGGCTGAGGTGCCAAGGGGCCGGCGGACTCGAGATCGAAACAAGGATCCTAACATCTCTCGCAAGGTCCGTCCCTCTGGGGCTCCATCCTGAGTCCTCCAACAGAGCACCTTTCCTGCCCCTTTTCAAAGAAAGAAAGTCCCAGGGCACGTACAGAGTGCACGCGGCCTGCCTCCCAAAGAAATAAGGAAAAGAGCTACCTGGAGGCGTCGTTTGCTGACACTCCTGCCCCTTTTTTTTCGTAATAAATCTACCTAGAGCCATGTAAAACTGGAAGCATTTCAGGCAGTGGTTGTCCAAGCCTCTCGGTGATGCATCTTAACTGTGCTTTAATTTTTAATTATTTTTAATTGCTTTCTGCAGTGTTTCCAACCATACTCCTCCTCCATGACCCATCAAGAAAATGTCTGTTACAAGGTGGAGATTGTTGCTCTGGTCATTTCCAACCTGTGGCGACCCTAAGGCCAACCTATCCCAGGGTTTTCTTGGCGAGAGTTGCTCAGAGGGGGGTTGTCTGTGCCTTCCTCGGAGGCTGAGAGAGCGTGACTTGCCCAAGGCCACCCGGTGGGTCGCCGTGGCCCAGCAGGGATCAGAACCCTGGCCTCCAGAGTCATAGTCCAACGCTCAAAATGCTACACCACCCTGGCTCTCTAGGTGGACCTAGGTACCTATAAACATATTTCACGGTCAAAGACCATTAGATAATGTAATAATTTATTGACAGTCCATGGGGACGATATCAAGCTGGATGGGACAGGGATCAGATTCAGGACAGTTTCCTACACTCAGAACAAGAGAAAGTGACTTTCTGGGACTACAACTCCCAAGAAAACCCAGCCACTGCTGGGATGTGCAATCCAAAAAAGTAACTTTTCCAAGCCCTGATCCTATTCGTTTTGGAGGTACACAGAACCCATACACCCCAAATCTAAGCTTGCCACACAACCCTGCCTGCAAAGGTTACTCTGAAATGCTGCTGAGCTACTTAGAGAAAAAAGTTTACAGTTCTGCACTGTTGTTGCTCCCAGTTAGAGCGCGTCCATTAAAGGCAGCTACCAGGGAGCCAGTGGGTCTACTTTGTTTGGGGCTTACGTGTCCTAATTACAGGGCATGTGTTCCATTTTTACAGTGTTTATGTTTGCAACTTCATTGGACTGGATATTTTTTTCTTAAAAATACACAAAATTCTAAACAAAACTAAAACTATACAAATTCTAAACGGCTAATATTGTGCCAAAATACAGTCCTTTCCAAAAAGCCTGTACGAGTAATGCCTTTTAGGGCTGAACCCACCAGCATTTCTGTGCTTTTCAAGGGAAAATACTTCCATTTCCTTCTGTGTACAAGAGAAATATTTTAAGATCCTGAACACACCCAGGCACACAAATCAGTTAATCTTTTGCTCTTCCTCTCCTCATCAGCAGCTGACTCTTTTCCGGAAGAAGTTCTGAAATACTTTTCCCCAAGCTGCTAGCCTTGATGTATTGTTTTAATTGTTGTTTCTAAGAAGCTTCTAAAAATCTTTTTAACTTGGGTTTTATTCTTTTACTGAAGTGCAGTTGTTTCAATACGGTAAATGCTTTAGTTCTATTTTAAGGTTCACTTTTTGTATGTTTTTTTCTTTTGAATTGTGAGCTGTTTTGAGCCCCAGTTTGAGGTGGGGGAGATGTAAATAAATACAGAGAACCGGTATGATGTGGTGGTTTGAGCTTTGGACTACAACCTTGGAGACTCAGATTCGGTTTCCTGCTTAGCCATGGAAACCTATTGGGTGACGCTGGGTGTGTCACACACTCTCAGCCCCAGAAGACCCCATGATACAGTCTTAGGGTTGCTGTAAGTTGGAAATGACTTGAAAGCACACAGCAACATACATTTATAAAGTAATAATTATAATAATATTTAGCAATGCAAAATACCCCCTTTTAGTTCCCTTCTGTCCACTCGCACTTGGGTTTTGCCCCAAATTTGGCACTCTCTGGGGCAGAAAATTGGCTCCTGGACAAACACCAGTTGTCTACACCCAGTACAGACAATAGCAGGGTAGATGAAAAAGTAACTTGGCTGAGCAGAAACTGCAGGTTCTCTTTTCAGAATCATGATAAGCAATGCCGCCCCCGAGCATGAGCAGAGTGCACCCCTGAGACCACAGCGGTAGCCACCTAGGGTCAGGAGCAAGCTGAAGTTCACGTGCCTACTGATTCACGTATTGGTTACATTCTTCCTGTACTGCACCTTACAACAACCCTGCAAGGCAGCTCAGACCAACTGCCCCAAAGTCATGCAATGGGCCTTGCAGCCCAAGTGGGCTTTCGAGCCCAGAGATTCCCGGCTCTACCCACTGCACTCCACTGCCTCTCTGCGCAAGTGCCGAAAAGGCCAGAGCCACAGATCTGCGTCTCCTGCCTGCCTGCAATTCCTCTCTCCCTTTGTTTTTGGTTTGGAAAGGGGTGGGTTCCTCCGTTTCTAATGTTTGTGGCAACCGCCTTTCTCCGCAACACCTGGATGCCAAAGCTCTCTCCACGCCAACCGGGGAGCCAAGAGGCCCAA
Source organism: Cyclura pinguis (assembly GCA_030412105.1). Taxonomy (NCBI): domain Eukaryota; kingdom Metazoa; phylum Chordata; class Lepidosauria; order Squamata; family Iguanidae; genus Cyclura; species Cyclura pinguis. Next base: position 810,468 of record CM059609.1, on the reverse strand, counting down.
ATTCTTGTTGTTGCGGGTGGATCCGAACCCGCCGCGGCCTGCAGGCAGCCTCTGAGACTTCCCGCAGAAACCGGCCGCCCTCTTGGGCCGGGAAGAGAGTCCTAATCCGCTCCGGCGAGGTCATGCCTTTTCCGCTCTGTCATTACGCAGTTTTGTACGTGGGGGGTTTAGTATGTTTTGCAGTGCTGGCTGGGGGATTTTGGGAGCCCGATCTCTGGGCAGGCCCACAAGCCAGCCCGGGGGCGCAAGGGAGTCACATTTCTCCACCCCGGCTCGGAGGGGCCTGGGAAGTTTTCCCCTCTTTGCTGCCTCCTCCTAGTCTGAAATATTTTTGGCATTTTTATTGAGAGGGGTTGGGACTTCCCGGCCACGTAGGCCGGCCAGGTTGAAATCGGGGGGCGGCGTCCCGGTGATCCCACTCTTTTTAAAAAAAAAAACACACACACAGCCAAACTCAATTTTAAAAAAGTTCCAGTGCTCCAACCAGCTGGAATCTGGGGCCGTGTCCCAGGGACTGCACAGTTTTCCCATCACCCCAGGTCTCCACCCGCGTCCGCTTCACCTGGCCGGGATCCACACCTGCTCAGAGGAGACCTGCTGGAGACCGGGAGCCTCACTGAGTCAGGAGCGAGTCTGACTAAACCCGGAGCAACCGCAAGCGAGGATGCTATTCTTCGTCCTAACCAGAGTCGCCCCAGCGAAACCGTGGGGTTTACGTAAGCCTCGATCCGACAGTCGTGGTTGTCGTCGCTGTTTCCGTAGGTGAACTCAGGCTGGGACGAAGCAACAGCTTTCAGATCGCAAAGACAACCCCGTAGAAAATATACTTTGAAAACAGGAGCGGGTCACAGAAACGGAAAAATGCAAGCGAATAAAGTGAGATGGAGGGGAAGGAAATGTGAGTCTCCAAACCAACGTTACATTACCGGGTTCTCCTCTTTCTTTCTCCCCGGCCCCAACGCCGCCTCCCCCCCGACCGAGGCCCGAGGCACACCGGGGGAGGGCAGGGAGGCCAGGCGCCCCGATCCCGCCCGCCCGTCCGCCCGCCCGCCCGGCGCCCCCGGGGAAGGGCACGCGCGTTCCCCCTTGTGCGCCCAGGGCGCATCACCTGCCCGCCCGCCCGCCCTCCTGGGCACGGGTCTCCTCGGGAGTAAAGGCCCGGGCGGCCTTGCCCTCCCCCCAGTCCCAAATGTCTCAGGGAGGAGCCACGTTTCCAGATTGAGAAAGAGAAAGGAAACTCCTCGGGAGGAGGAGGAGAAAGGCGCGCCGAGACGGAGAGGTGAGAAGGGCGCGCGGGGGCCCCGGACGGGGAGAGCACGAGGGGAGGGGAGGCGTCCCGGTCCCCCCGCCAGCCGCCCCCTTACCTGTGGCCGCCCGGAGGGTGCTGCCGGCGCTCTGCCTGCCTGCCTGCCTGCCTTCTCTTCCTGGACGCGGAGAGGCGGCTCCCTCCCTCCTCCTCCTCCGCCCAGAGGCGGATCCTTCCCTTCAGCCCCAGCCTCCCCTTCCTTCCCGGACGGGACGGGACGGGCGGCGCCCCCCCCCCTCCTCCGCTGGCTCCCGGCTCTGCCGGAGGCCTCCGAGGGCGGGTCTCGGCTCGCCCGGGCGCCCCTCCAGAAAATCGGAGGGTTGGGCGGGGTCGCCAGGGCCACGCGGCCCGGCCCGAACTGGGTAGCCGGCCGGAGGGCTCGTGTGCCGCCGGGGCCCTCCCAGCGGCTTACGGGCGGGGAATGTGACCGTTCGCGGCCACGCAGGAGTTCCCTGCCAGGGCCGAAGCGCTCCCGAGAGGCGCCCACCCGGCCGCTCTCGGAAGACCCCCGGCGGGCCTTTCCGCTCTCAAACGGATCGCACGGTCCCGGAGTCCTTCCCAAAGGCAGGCTCTTTTCCTGGAACTGGAGAAAATCGTGGGTTTGCGCCCTGGTCTCGGGAGGAGCGGGAGACACGGCGGCTCCCTCTTCTCCACAGCCTCCTTCCAGATATTTAAAGACGGCTCTCCTGTCGCCTCGGGACCCCCGTGCCAGCTTGTGGGCATCCCCCTTGAAAGGCTGATGCCCAGAACCGGACACAGGACCCCAAGCCAGGTCTGGCCACCGCAGAACAGAGTCCTACTGTCGCCCGCTTTGGACGGCGTACTGTTGAAGCGCCTACCTGCTCCAGAGGCACCAGGCCTTCTTGGAAAGCGGAGGAGGGCCAGCCCTGGTCAGTCCTCGGATGAGCAACCACCAGTAAACACCAGGTGCTGTAGACTCTATTACAGAGAACGGAACTGCCAAAACCACCTCTGAGGAATCCTTGCCTAAAAAAACCCTATGAAATTCATGGCGTCACCATAAGTCAACAAACAACCTGAAGGCGCGCACGCGCACACACACACAGACTCTGTTGATGCAGACCGGAATTGCACTGGCTTTTTGGGATGCCACATCACACTACAGGCTTATGTTTGGTTTGTAGCCCAACAAGATCCCTTTTTTCCTTCCGGCTTCCTTGGAAGGAAGGGGATCCTCCTTCCGCAGAGTTGGAGAGGGCTGCCTTGCTCTCAGGGTGTGTGTGTGAGAGAGTGTGAGTGTGTGTGTAACTACAAGTCCCAAAATGTGCCTCCAGCAGTGAACTTGCTGGCTAGCTGGCTGGGAGTTCTGGGCATTTGCTGGCCTAAAAAAAAATAACTGGAAAAAGTTGCAAAATTTGCATTCGTTTTTCTTCTGTTTGCTCGCTCTCCCATGCATGCTCTCTCCCCACTTCTCCTACCTCCTGCCTTTGTCCCTGCCAGAGCCGCCTCTGTGCCTGGTTCTCTCAGTTGTCCTACTTAGAGTTTGAGGAAGTTACCTTTTTATTTGGAATGCCGCTGCCAGCATCTCCAGCCAGCTGGCCCGGCCTGGAAATGCTGCCTGGAAACTGAACCTGTGCGGGAGGACATCAGTTCTCCAGCCCTGGTTTTGTCCTGCGAGAGACCAGCAGAGGGCAGGCCGGCCCCAAGGATGGGAGCCCGGGGAGGCCCTCTGAGCCCAGCCTTCCCCAAAGGACTCTCTTGCAGGGACGAAACCGGGGACAGGTGTGGTCAAGGTGGCCAAAGTTATTAATGAGGAAGAACAGGGAAACTGGGAGAGGCCTTGCCCTTCCCAAATCTCCCGGTCAGCTGTACGGCTGAGGTCCCTCCAGATTACCCGAAGGACTCTGTTTCCCATTACTAATCTGCCCCTTCCAAGGCTGCAAGCCTTTAAAAACCTGGTTTTGTGGATTTAGGGTCTTCTTAACCCTAACTTCTGGCTGGAGCAGGATCTCTCCTGTTTCCCCAAAGCAATGAAGACCTTCCTTTTTCATTCATTGGATTAAGTGGCTGAAATGGTGCCCGAGGTTGCCGAGGTGGGTAGCAACTGGTGGGCTCCTGGGGATTTTGCTTTATGAATATTTCCCATTTTATTGGCCTCATCTTTCTCCATTTCCGCACTAGACTGTTATAGCGCTGTGATTCCACTTTCAACATCCGATGGAATCCCGGGGTTTGCAGTTTCGGGAGGGGCCGGCCGGCCGGGATTCCATCGGATGTTGAAAGTGGAATCACAGCGCTATAACAGTCTAGTGCGGAAATGGCCTTTGACTGTATGTCTTGATGTTCTGCCCTTTGGTGAAAAGGGCGTTATAAATAAATGTTGGTGTTGTTAACTCCAATTTGTGTCAACCCTCTCTAAGGGGTTTCTTGGCACCAACAATGCACTGGCCGCAGCTCCGTTTCCAGGCTCAGTTCAAGGTTCTGGTTCTGGCCCATAAAGCCCCCAGCAGGCTGGGGTCCAGGTTATCTGGAGGTGTGTGTTCTACCACACACGCCTGCCCCCCCCCCAAGCCCAGGGGAAGACAACCGAGACGGTAAAAGGCCTGGAAATCAGTGACCCTCATGGGGCCCAGCTGAGGCAGCTGCAGATATTTAGCCTGGCTTAGAGAAGACCGGGAGAGAATAAAATCACTGTCTTAAAATAGCCAAGGGAGCTTCATGCACTAGTTGGAACAAGCTTGTTTTCTGCTTAGGTTGCCAGGGTGAAGACTGGAGACAATCTTGTATAAAAAAGAGGGAGTTAATACAGAGAGTTACCTGGTTGCATGACAGCCCCTGCTGAAAAATTCCCTCTTTTACATGGTAATCAAAGATGCAAGAACCCTCTCCAGTTCTCACTCTGGCAATCCTGTTTCTGCCCCTCCAGAAGACAGGAGCTGAACCCACGGATTCTGATGCAACGCGAGGTGCAGATTTCCGACCTTTGGAGCTGTTCGAAAGTGAAGTGGGCGGCCTCGAAAGGCCACAGACCCCCCTGCATCCGAGGCCTTTAGGGAGAGCTGGGTCAGACCCCTCTCAAGTTTGCTTTTGGGGGATTTTCTGCACTGCCGGGGGGCTGGCCTGGATGACCTCTGAGGAGACTCCCGATTCTGTGATCCTAAGCCAAGAGTTTCTGGGGACGGAGAAGAAAGAGAGCTTGCGACTCCCCGCTCTCCGCCTTCACCTCAGCTTCGTGCCTTTTCCTGACAAGCTTCTGCAGCTTTCACGAGTACTAAGACAGGGTGTTTTTTTATAAAAAAGCAACTTCCCTATTTACAGCTCAGACGGCTTGGGTGTCATCACTGGGGCAGCTTCCAGCTGCGTTGAGATGACAGCCGGAGCCGGCTGACTGGAGCGGGATTTGCAGCCGCGGCTCCTTTGCATCGACAAACCGCAGAGCCCCTCTCCTTCCCGGCCTCCCCGTCTTTCTCTTTCCCTCAGAAACGAGGCCGCCCGTCTGCCGGGCGTGAAGCCGTCCGTGGTGGCTGCCGAGGCAGACAGGCCGCCCTTCCTCGCCGGCCGAGCGTTTTATCCTCCCGGCATCCAAAGGGTCACCCGAAGGGAGCTGTGCCATCTCCCCGTGTGGGTCCCTGACGTTCACAGTGCTGCAGCACACGGCAGATCTATTCCGCCTCCCCGCCTGCCTGTCTTCGTCCAACATTGCCTTATTGACCCGGGAAGTAAAAGCATACCTTCCAACTTCCCAGATTTGGCAGGGACAGTCCAGATTAATCTCCGGCCGTCCCGCTTTTTCAGCTGCTTTTCAAACGTCCCAGTTTGTCTCTCGTCATCCCACTTTGTCTTCAGCTCACGTCTTTTCCTGCAAACTGCGTTCAAAGTGCCAAAATAAGCTGTTTGCGCTCGGTGCGCAAGGGAGAGGTGTGGAGGGCACGGAATCTCGCCCTTCCCAGTTGGCTCCGGCAAAAGCAAAGCTGTTCTGTTCCCCCTCCTTAATACCTGTGTGCCCTTTTGACCACGCTCTAATATTGCTTAGCTGCACCTGGCCCAGTTTTTGTCTCCGAAATATTGGGAGGTATATAAAAGATTCTAGTTGCTTTTTCAAGTTAACCTTTTGGGCATGCTCAGAGGTCTTAAATTTGTAAAGTAAGTCACCAACCAACACACCCGCAGAGACTGGCAGCAGCTCCAAAGGGAGTTGAATGTGTATGTGCACATCTGTCCCAGATTTCAGTCTGAACTTTAAAGGAGTCAGCTTTAAAGGATGCTCAATCCTACCCCCCAAGTAGTTCTTTTGCCTGAATTTTAATGGTGCCAAGCAGCTGAAGACTAGCCCCGACACAAGTTCGTCGCTTTGGAAAAGCCCTGGAAAGTTCAGACTGAATCTGAAGCGGACTCATCGCTTCGCCAGCACCAGAGGAACCACCTGCTACTTGCTCTCGGGGCTGCACCCTGGCCTGCCCGGGAGTGGGGGCAGGTTTAAATAATTAGATGAATTAAACGAAATTAACCAAGAAAAAGGCCTCCCAACTGCTTTTGGAGAGGAGAGGCAGTGTTTTGCATCCTGCTTCTCAAACCTGGTCCTCTCCATCCCTTTCGCAGCCTCACATTCCAGCCCCCCCCCCGGTTCTCCTCTGACACCCCACCCCCCTCCGTCAACCTCCCTCCTTTCTCACACAGTTTGCCCCTATAAATAGTTCCCACCCGGTTCCCTTTTCCCCCTTCCTTTGCTCATTTCACGGTGCCCGCCTTTGCTGATCACAGCATCTCGGGGAGAGAGTTTCCAAAAAAAGAGCACCCAACTCGTTAGAGCTCCTTCATTTCGCCCCCCCCCCACCACCACCCCGCTTGGCAGCAAGCATTATCTGACCCATTTTATCTTCTTTATCCCCCCCCATCTCCATCAGGGGGAAAAAAAAACTATTCCCACTGCCTGCAATTTTTTTAAAAAGCTAGGATTTTTAATTTTTGGCTGCACCACACTGGAAATGGGCAAAATTGGTCTGCACACTGGAGGAAGCTGAGGCCATGGCCATTTCCGCACTAGGCCGTTACAGTGCTATTATTCCATTACCGGCCCCCTCCCCAAACTGCAAACCCCAGGGTTCCATAGGATGTTGAAAGTGGAATAAGAGCACTATAACAGTCTAGTGCGGACATGGCCCGTGGCTCCATCCCCTTTGGCGGAATTTACGCTCTCTGCTGCTGCTTTTCCAGGGTTTCGGGCTTCCAGAGTTTTGCCTCCCCCCCCCCCACCGGGCCCATCTGGATATTCCAGGGATTGAGCCCGGGATCTTGAGTCTATCCTTGGTGCAGCGTTACCGCAGTTTGGTCCCATTTTAATTTCCACAACTCCAACCTGAGGCTGGACGGATTTACAGTTCAGAAGGAACTTGGGATCGTTGCGGCACGGCTACCGTCGGCCTGGAGGGACCCCCAGTCCCCGCCTGAAGGGACAAAATTTAGCCCAGGCCTGCAGAGAACCTGCCGGATTCAGGCACCCCCTTCCCGCACCTCACGCGCTGCTCCTCCCACCTCTTTGTCCGGAGAAAGAAAGCGATTCTCTCCCTTTCTGTGTGTGCTTCCCTCTCCCCCTGCCACTCCGGGAGGAGGCTCAGCGTGATTAAATCACAGGATGGGGAGGAAATGGATGCTTTGTGCCAAGAAACAAGTCAGCATCACCGAGGATGCTTTGAGTCACCTCTCCGTCCCTACCGTCACGGAGGGGGGACCTGGCTTCCTTCCCCATAACAATTTTTTTTATTTAAAAAAAATGAAATCGTTAGAATGCTTAGTAATGTTCCTCCAGCCAGCAGGGCAGGTAGGAAAGATAAACGAGAGGGTGAAAAAGAGAGGAAACAGGAGTCGTTGAGCCTGAGTCTAGCTAACGTGGATGCCTCCCCCGGTCCCTTCCGGTGGTCTCTGGTTCGGCCGCTTGCAACTGAGCACCAGGCCGGTTTTGCTCTGCGCAGCGCCTTTCTCGCTGTGTCTCATAAGTGGGCAGGAAGATTTCTATGCAGTGGGCTTTTTTAAAAAAATCCTCTCTCCTTTTGAATGCAATCAATTTGAGGCAGGAACCGGAGACAGGCCGGGGGTGATGTTGTTTTGCAGTCTGAGTGGCTCTCGCCTACAAGCCCCCGAGCGACGCCGAACGTGCCGAGCGTGAAGGAGGCTCCCTAGCGTTTGGCGCACGCCAGTTTTTCAAAAGCTCCGCCATTCCCACAACAAACACGACAAGAGGAGGTGAGAACTGCAAAGCTGGAAACTGGGATAAGAGCATCGCAGAGTCATCAGACCGCCAGCGTGGAGGAGAATCCGCTCCATGGTTTCAGCCTGAACTATAAAGCTGTGGAGCCTTCTCTCTCCAAAACGAGTCCAGCACATTCGGAAAGGGCTTTGTTAAAGTTAAGACTAAAACCCAGCATGGTTTCCTCAGCTGCTTGGCATGGAATCCACCATGACCGCCGGGTCTCGGGTGATGCTCAGCAAACAGGAATGTCATACGTGTACGTCAGGGCGTTTCAGTGCTCAGGAAAGTTACCTTTGGGGACTACAGCACCCAGAATCCACCCGCCAGTATTATGGCTGCTCCAAGACCGTGGGCGTTGTAGCCCCCAGAAATTGACACACTCAAGCTCTGGTCCTTCTACAGGGAGCGGATCTCCCTCCCTCCCTCCCTCCCTCTCCTTCTTTCTGCGCTTTTGGTAACACACTTCATTGTTACTTCCACTGAGGGCTACGCAGAGCTTGGAAAAGTTCCTTTTTGTGCTCCCCTGCCTCCCACTCCCGGGGTCTCCCCTTCAAAGCAAGTGCCGTTTCCTGGCCGGCTGGGGGGCTGTTGGGGGGCTGCTGGTGCCCCCCAGAGCTGCCCGGGGGACTTTTTTGTTCTGGTTTTGAGGGGTCACTTCGGGTTCCAGCTCCCTCCCTCCCTCTCTCCCCCCCTCCGTGAGCTTTGGGTGAGTTGGCAGAAAAGGAACTGCAGGAGAGTCGTCCGCAGAATCCGTAATCAGCTCCAGGACGTGCGAGGGACGTCACCGGGGCCGGCAGGAACGTTCCCACAGGTTTTTGGGAGGGTGAGGCAACGGAAGGAGATCTCTCCGGGGTGGCTGGGGCCGCCCAGGTCAGTGGAGTGTCAACCCACTCTGGTTTTCAGTCTGAACTTTAAGGGAGCTTTCCAGTGAGCCCCTCAAAAAGGTTCTGCACTGTGGATCCAGTTTCCTTAAAAGTTCAGACTAAAATCCAGAGCGGATTAAGCACCCCTGCAGCAACCTCAGAGCTCCCGGCTGCTGCTGAGATTATTTGGGAACGAATGCGGGCCGCTCGGGTTTAAAAAGTTGCAATTCTCCAATTGTTTCAGCACTGGGGATAACCGGTCTAATTTAACTAGTTATTTTACAAGACTCAATAACATTAATTTGTTGGTTAACCCTGCTCCTTATTGGAGCTGGGAGATAACTATTTATATTTAACTGACGCCGTGCTAATTCATTCCCTCGTCTCTTCCTTGCAGAGGCTGAATTAACCGCGCATGGGGCTTCCCACAACCTGGCAGTTTCCAAATGGGATGCACTACAAACCCCACCATCCCCAGGCTTGTGGGTGTTGCAGTCCAGTCCCCCTGGATGGGTCGAGGAGGGCATTTAAACTAAAGCAGGAGCATCTGACAAAATGTAAAAGGCAATACTGAAAAGCAAACGCACCCTTTGCAAGGAAACGGTAACTCCAGGTGCCCTTCTGCACTGCGTGATTATGCTGCTATGATTCCACTGTAACCACCATGGCAACATCCTATGGAATCCTGGGATTTTGAGTTTTGGGGGAGGCATTTTCAGCCAGACTGTTTCCCTAATCTGCCATTCCCAGCATTCCACAGGATGCAGTCCCGGAAATTAAAGCGAGATCGTGGTGTGCAGTCGTGCGGCGCGAACGGGCCCTCGTCAGTAACGGAGACGGGGCCGCGCGACTCCCTCCCCTCGACGCTTCTCCGGGCGTGAGGAAGGCCGCGTGAAGGGCCCATCCCGCCAAACAAGGGGCCCTCCCTCCTGCTTCCAGATTTGCCTTCGGCCTCCCCAGGGAAGCGTCTTGCGCCTCCTCAAAAATTTTTCCACATCAAACTGAACTTCTTTTTTAACGCCCACTGCAGAAGCACGGTCTGAGTAAGCCCTGGGGGTTATTACGTACTTATGGGCCCTAAAATCACGCTGAGAGAGCCAGCGGCGGTGTAGTGATCTGAACCTCGGACTATGGCCCCGAGAGCAGGCTTCGATTCCCCGCTCGGACCCGTGGGTTTCCTTGGGCACGTCGCACGCTCTCGGCCCCAGAAAACTTCTCCCTGCTAGCGATGGGAAGGCACTGCGCAGCTGTTCCGCTTCCTGCAGGACCTACGCGCAAGGGGAAGCATCTACTTCAACGGGAGACCCACTGCGCGTGGAGGGAGGGCAGAGGAGAAACACGAAACTGCAGCGATCTCTGTTTGCGAGATGGAAGTGGGAGGGATGGGACGCATTTGGGGCTTCCTCTCCAGCCCCATCTGCGGGGTCAACCATCCACGTTTGCAAAGATGACAGCTGCTCTCTCCCCTTGCAGCCCTGGCAGTTCCTCCCGTCGGGACTTTGCCAAATCAGGCGTTGCTCCGGGCGGGGACTGGCTTTCTCTCGGCCAGCGCGCAAGCCAGTTCACGCGCAGAATTAAGGACACTGGAAGCCATCCATGGTAAACTGATTTCGCTGTTATTGGAAGCTTTAAACCAGAGTTAAAATTAACCGTTGTCACCCTCAGCATTTATGCAGCTAAGAAGACGCAGAATCTTAGAGTTGGGAGGGACCCCAAGCTGTTTAAGACCCCCCCCCGAAACAAGAGAGACCACCAATCTCTCTGCTAAAGCCCATTCCAGCCCTTGCTGTCAAGCAGTTACTCATCCCTGCTATATCCTGCTTTCCTGTTATTTCTTTGTTTTGTTGGACTAAAATTCAATAAAATGTCTTTTTTTTAAAAAAGGTCCACAATTATCTCTACTCCGAGGTGGGCAAAAATCCAGCCCTCAATCCAATTTAAGAGTTTATTGCACAATCAGTCTCTGTTAGTAGTGACTGGTTTAGCAATTCCTACTATTGTATTTCAGTTTGGTGAACATAATTATTTTTTGCTATAGAATTAGTTTGGAATTAGTTCAGTGACTGGCAGATGGATGGATAGAGAGACAGACAGAGATTAAGGCCATGTCTGCACTACACTCTTACGACACGATTATTCCACTGCTGGCCACTCTCTAAACTGCAAACCCCAGGATTCCATAGGATGTTGAAAGTGGAATAATCACGCTATAAGAGTGTAGTGCGGAGATGTTACATAGAGAGGGAGCTACAAAGAGACAGATGAAAAAAGAGAGACCAAGACGGACCGACTGGCAGAAAGACAAGCAGACGACGGATGGAAAAGTCCCAGATTTTCTTCCTCTGCTTTCTTATTTTATACTAGGTTAAAATAAACCAACCTGGGGAGTTAATATTAAAACTCTCTGATCATACTGGCAGCTGACATAAAATATTCAAAATGTGTATAGATCTCCAAAATAAAATTGGAAAGAACAGGAACAAAATCTGGGGCTTTCTGTCGGGACGCGCCTTTAGTCTCTCCAAAAAGAGGAACTTCTCAAACTCTGATGGAAGCACTACGAGAGTGAGTTGTCTTTCACAATTTTTCTGTCTTCAAGCGGCCCACCTCAGGCAAAACACAGGATATCCCCATGGCTCTACAGGTCAGGAGCAACAGCCATGTGGCCTTCCAGAGGTTGTTGGATTGCAACTCCCAGCATTTACATCAGCTCTGCTGGCTAGGACTGCTGGGACCTGCAGTCCAGCAACATCTGGTGCCATTCTCACCCTGGCTTTGGAAAGAGCAAAGGTACCCACAAACTCTTCTTCCACAGTTGCCTTGGAGAGGCATTAACTTAAAAAGCCAGCAGGCAGACACCCATCGGGTAAGGCTCCAATTAGCCCTCGACTGGATTAAGAAGAAGAATGCTGCTCTTGCAGGAATTGATGTTCTCGGAGCGAAGGCACGCTTCGTCAAGTGCTGCCCCTCCATTAATCCATTTAACGGGAGAGATTGTTGGCCCCAAGATCTCTGCTCCGTCCATTTGGTCACGATTTCCCTTGGAAGAAACCTGAGTGAGCAAGGACCAAAAACAGAGCACAGATTTCTGCCGATGGGGAGAACTCCAGCCACGCCGAAGGGACCGGCAACTAAATTTCAGCAAGACTGAGAAAAGCAGATCCATTTGCTGTTTTCCTTTTAATGGATTTTGTTTTTACGAGGTTTTAACTTTTTGGTTCTTTAAAGACATTTTAAACTTTTATGTGTTGTGGATTATTAAGCTGTATTTGTTTTAACTTTTGGAAGCTGCTGCGAGCCCCAAACTGGGAAAAAAGCAGGATAGGGCTGAATATGATAATAACCCCATAAAAACTGTAATCGTGTTCCCCTTGGGAGCCTTTGGGGCTCCCTCTGCCTCCCTCAGTTGGTGGGGAGTCAGGGAAGGAAGGAGGAACAACCCACAGGCTCTGTTTCGGAGGAAGGAGAGGGTAAAACTGCCTCCGAGTGTTCCTTGTCTATAAAAACCCGGTGAAATTCGTGGGGTCACCATAAGTCAGCAGGCAACCTGAAGGCACACGCACACATACACGCACACAAGGCTTAAATACCCTAAAGGCACCAGACCCCCTCTGATCTTGGAAGCTAAGCAGGGTCAGCTCTGGTTAGTACTGGGATGGGAGACCAGGTGCTGTACGCTCCTGATATAGGGCTTTCACATCATCATCATCATCATCATTGTCATCTGTTTTCACTGGCTTCACCCAAGGGAATTTTCTGCCGGCAGAGAAGCAGATGCCCGGCCATTTAATTACAGCCTCTCTCTGGGCACTTAATTAATCTGCGCTTCATTTCCGAGCTCCCTTTGACTCTGTCCTGCAGACGTTCACCAAGAGGCCGGGTTGCCATGGCTCTTTGTTGCTCAGCTGCTCTGACAGAACAGAACGGAACAGGAGGCGCTTTCTCCAGGCCTCCCTGGAACGGAGATAAATCAAGGTCCGGCTTTGGCACAGGCGCCTGTTTGGGAATGAAGTTGGCACCGGTAGCGGGCATCGAAGGTTGCTGGCCCAGGCTGAGTGGTGGGATCTGAAACTGGGAGCATCCGTTGGGTTCCTGTGGTGGTGGTTTCTAGCAGATTGCCAATCTGGAAATAGAAGGGCGTTTCCAAAATCAGGGAAAGGGTAGATTCTGCTGGCAAGCCAGACACGGCCTGCCTATCTATCTATCTGTCTGTCTGTCTGTCTGTCTGTCTATCTACTTACCTACCTATCTACTTTTCTTTGCCAATCTATTCATCTGGCTATCTATCAACAGGGTGATGCAGCAGCTAAAAAAGCCAATGCAATTCTGGGCTGCATCAACAGGAGTCTAGTATCTCAGTCAAGGGAAGTGATAGGACCACTCTATTCTGGCTTGGTCAGACCCTACCTGGAATAATCCTGCGTCCAGTTCTGGGCCCCACAGTTCAGGAAGGATATGTGCAAGCTGGAAGGTGTCCAGAGGAGGGCGACCAGAACGGCAGAAGGCCTGGAAACCGTGAAGGGCTACGAGGGAGGCTTGCGGAGCTGGAGATGTTTAGCCTGGAGGAGAGAAGTTTAAAAGGGGACAAGATAGCTAGGTTTGAATATTTGAAGGGATGTCATACGGAGGATGGAGCAAGCTTGTTTTCTACTGCTTCAGAGACTTGGACATGGAGCAATGGCTTAGGAAAAGAGATTCCACCTAAACATTAGTAGGAATTTCCTGATGATAAGAGCAGTTGGACAGTGAAATCTGCTGCCGCCTCATTGGAGTGGTGGAGTTTCTTCCTTCTTTGGAGGTTTTTAAAGACAGGATGGATGGCCATTTGCTGGGGCTATTTTTGAGTGTGTGTTCCTGCATGGCAGAAGGCGGTTGGACCCAATGGCCACGGTGGTCCCTTCCAGCTCTAGGATTCTCTCTCTCTCTCTCTCTCTCTGCCTATACCCCTCCTTTCTCCCAAAACTGGGACTCAGCACAGTTTACATGATAAACTACAGGTGACGAACACGTGCAGCTAAAACACTGTCGAAAGATAAAATTAAATTGGTTGCTAAAGCGCTTATAGGAAGAGTGTGCGCATCTCCCGCTCCCAGCCCCTCGCTGTGCGAAATTGGGTTTAGGAGAGATTTATTTCTCCCTCTTGGCGATTATGCTGATGGAGCAGCACGGCAGCTTAAGGTGGCCTCAAAAGGGAACGGATGTGCCACGGCACGCTTGTCTGTCGGATTCTGGAGGCCGGGAAAATTAAGAGGAATTTCAAAGGCTTTTTCTTGGGGTGACGGGGAGGCCTGCTGCTCAAATCACACGCAGGAAATTGGGGGGGGGGATTTTACGGGGTGCATTCAAGGTCCTGAGCCCCGCTCTTTGGATCTGGTCACGGGCCAAAGTCCTGGATCCTATCCCCCGCATCGCCTCCCAGACGAAAACGTGGACACGCGTGGCTGAGGAATTTCGGAGAGCGGTCAAGATGGCAACAGTCATTACCCGGGACATTAAGGCCATTTCCGCACTGGATTGTTATAGCGCTATTGTTCCACTTGCAACTTCCTATGGAATCCTGGGGTTTGCAGTTTAGGGAGGGGCCATCCGGTCCCAGCCTGCCCCTCCCTAAACTGCAAACCCCAGGATTCCATAGGAGGTTGAAAGTGGAACAGTAACACTATAACAGTCTAGTGCGGAAATGCCATAAAATTGTAAGAAAACAAGCTCAGTGCCGGGCTGCCCACCTCCACAGCAGATCTCCTTGCCAATCCACTGATGGCAAACCGACTTTGCCCAAAAACTGCCGGCCTCCTCCTCCTCCTCTTCCCCTTGTTTTCTTCCCCTCTCCGCTTCAGACGGTGCCGCGCAACCGCCCGGAGAGACCTTTCTAAACGTGGGGCTAATTGCCCTCATTAAGCACAATTCCACTGATTTCCTATTGTTCAGACTTTGGCGTTTCACACGAGCCACGGAGCGGCTCCGGGACAACGCGCCCCACGCGGGCGTGGCGGGCTTGCGGCAAACCCATTGACCTGCCGCCCTTTTGCTGCAAAAGGGGAGGGAGGCCAGCGACCCCGTCCCTCTCTCCCCCTCGCCCCTCAAACGCCCGGACGCGGCAGCCGGGGGGGGGGCACCGGGCGCTCCCCCGGCGCGGCCCTCCCCGCCCGGAAGAGGCCCCGCGGGCTCTGCTCACACGTGCGCCGAGGCAGCGCGCCAGCCGGGCCCGAGCGCGAGCACGGGAGGCCTCCGCGGCGGGCCGGCGCCCCACGGGCCCGGAGCCGACGCCGAAGAACGCCTCTGCCGGCCTCGGCCTCGGCGAGGGATGCGCCCCGGCCCCGGCTGCCTCCCATGGGACGCGGCGGCTAAAAAACCCCGTCGCCGGCTGGCGAAAGCCACCGCACCCCCGGGGGGTCTGCCTGCGCGTCGCTTTGCGACTGACCCGGCGGGTCTGCTCTAATCGGGGCTCACCCACAGCACGCCAGCCCGCGCCTGCTGCGGAGGACCGCGCCTCGGTGCCCTTGCATTTCCGCGCGAGGCTGCTACGGCGCTTTGACTCCGCTTTCAACACCCTCTGGAATCCCGGGGCTTGCAGTTTCGGGGGGCGGCCCTCCGCCCAGGGGCCCCCTCCCCGGCGCCGGAGGCCCTCTTCGCCGCCGCCCCCTCTCCTCCCCCCGGGGCGCGGCCTCCGGGCCCCGCCCCTCCCGCGGCGCGTCGGCTGTCGCTACGCGGGGCGGCGCGGGCGCGGATTGGCCGCGGTGCCGCGCGCAGGCGAGGCGGCGGCAGGAGAGCGGCGGTCCGTGCGCGGCGGCGCTCCGCGATGCTGGGACCGGCCGGGCCGGGCCGGGAGGGGCAGGACGACGACCGCCGCCAGCGCCGGCAGCGGGAGCCCCGGCGGGCGGGGAGCCGGAGAGCCGCCGCCGCCGCCGCCGCCAGGAGGGCGCCCCGCGGGGCTTGCGGGCCGGGCCAGTGCCGCCCCCCGGCGCCGGAGCCCGGCGCAGCCGCGTCGCCGCCGCCGCCGCCGGAGCCCCGGTGAGGAGGGGCGCGGGGCGCGGGGTCTTCCGGCGGGGGGGCGTCCCTTTGTTCCTGCTGCCAGGGGAGGGAGGGGGGTCGGGGGGACCCTCCCCGCCCCCTCCCCGAGGGGGGGCTGCCGCAAAACGGGGGCAGGAGGAGGAAGGCTCCCTCCGCCCCCCCCGCGCCTCGGGTGAACAAAGGGAAGAGGCCGCGGCGGCGGAGGAGGAGCGGGGAGGGGGCGCGCCGCAGCCGCCGCCGCCGCCCAGGCTGGCGCCCCCCCTCCGTGGAGCCCTCCCCCCGCCCTCGCGCGAGACCCTTGGCCGAGGGCCCCCCGGACGCCCCAGGGACCGGGCGGGGTCGGTGCAGCCCCAGCGCCAAGGGGGGGGGGCTGAACACCGGGCTTCTTTTTCCTTCCCTGCAACCATTTTTGCAGCGGGGGCTCGGGGGGATCCCGGGCCCGCCAAGCCCCCCCCCAAGGCACGCGGGCCTTTTCCCCCCAGCCCGACAATGAGATTCTGCCTTCGCTGCCTGGGGGGGGAGAAAGAGCAACGCGGGGGGGGATTCCGAGCCCCCTTCCTTCCTTCCTTCCTTCCTTGGAAGGCGGCGAGCCCGTGGGGGCGGGCGGAGAGGGCGCCCCTCCCTCCCTGCGCACCATGCCCGGGTCAATGTGCCCCCCGCCCCTCCGCGCGCACGTCCCCAGCGGAGCGCACGCAGCGCCCGGCTCGCCCGGGGGGGGCGGCGCCCTCTCCTCCCCCCTCCCCCGCCCCCCGGGTTGGAAACTCGGCCTCGCTCCCCCTCCCGCAGAAAACGCCCCCCCCGCCGTGGAAGGCGCGGCGGCGGCGGCGAAGGATGCGCCTCTTTGTTCGGGGCGCCCGGCTGGGGCGCCTGGTGACGCACGGCCCCTCCCCGGGCGCTCGCGCCGCTGCGGGCGCCTCCGTGGTTTTCTCGCCACGGGGGGGGGCTCAGGCGCAGCGCGGAGGCTCGGCGGGCGGGGGGCCGGGAGAGCGCGCGGCTGCCCGCGCCCCTCTCTGCCCCCGTTCGCGAATTCCTCCGCCCGCCGGTCCGACTTCCTCGGGGGTCGGGGGCGGAGGGGCCCAACTCGCGACGCCGGGGGTTGGCTAGCGACGGGGAGGGGGCGGGATGCCGGGCCGGGATGCCTTTGGCCCCCCGAGCCCCCTCCCGTGGCGCCCGGGCCGTGCGCGTCTCTCCGCGGCGCAGAGGGCCACGCGCCGACGGCGCGGTTTGGGGGTCCCGGGCGGGCGAGCCGAGCAGCCCGGGGGGCGGGCGCTTGCCGCCGGCCCCTCCGTGGCGCCCGCGCGGGCCAGTCAGGCTGCCGTTCCCGCCTCGTATGAGCGCACCCCCCCGTTGGTGCCCCCCGCAGGGTGGGGAGCGGTGGCTCGGGGGGCGGGCGTCCGGGCCTGCCCGTCCCTCCCTTGGCCGCGGAGGCCGCTTTGCCGGGGAGGGGGCTCGCGGGGGACGCCTGGCCCCCCGGGATCGGGGCCTCTGCGGGCCTCGGGCAGGCAGGGGGAGGCGGGGGCGCCCTGGTGGGAGCAGCTCGGGGTGAAAAGGGGATCGCAGTCCTCTTTTGGGGGGGTGGAGGAGGAGCAAGGGGACGTTTAGCCGCGACCGCCGGGAGACGGATGGAAAGGCAGAGGGAGGTCCCCCACTCGGCTGCGTGAACCCCTCGCCCCGACCCCCCAGGACACACGGGCTCTCTTTAGACGCCCGGCAGGGTCAGGCCTGCCGAGGACTTGGCTGGGAGAATATCACGGAATCCTAGAGCTGGGGGGGGGGGGCCGAGGGACGCCTGGCCCGGCCCCCTTCTGCCAGGCAGGAAGACAAAAGCCATTTCTGCACTACACTCTTATAGCGCGGTTATTCCGCGTTCGACGTCCTATGGAATCCTGGGGTTTGCGGTTTCGGGAGGGGCTGCCCGGCCCCTGCCTAAGCTGCAAACCCCAGGATTCCATAGGATGTCGAACGCGGAATAACCGCGCTATAAGAGTGTAGTGCGGAAATGGCCAAAATCAGAGCACCGTCCAACCTCTGTTTGAAAACCTCCAAAGCAAAGAGGAAGGAGACTCCACCATACTTCCAGGCAGCAGCACGCTCACCGTCCAACTGCTCTTACCACTGGGAAGTTCTTCCTAATGGTTAGGTGGAAGCTCTTTTCTCTGTAGTTGGAAGCCATGGCTCACAGGCTCCTAGTCTCTGCAGTAGCAGAAAACGGTCTTGCTCCATCCTCCACGTGACATCCTTTCGGATATTTGAACATGGCTATCACGTCCCCTCTTAAGCCTATCCAGGCTGAGCGTCCCTAGCTCCCTGGGCTGGCCCTCACAGGGCTTCGTGGTTTCCAGACCCTTGGCCATTCGGTTCACCCTCCTCTGGACATTTTTCCTGAACTGGGGTGCCCAGAACTGGACATAGGATTCCGGGCAAGGATCGTTTCCAAGGAGGAGGCAAGCGTCCTTGCCTCAAATCCTGAACAGCGGCAGCTTCCCGTCAAAGTTGGGTGCCTTGAACTTGGGGGACCCTCCCGAGGGCCCGACTCAGCATAAGGGCAAATTCCATAAACTAGAAATCCCAAGAAGCATGAAGGTTCAGGTGGAACAATAGTGTTACGATTGCATTGTGTTACAATTGTGTAGTGTGACTAAGGCACTCGGGTTCCTGATGACAGGAACTAGGTAAAAGTAGTGAGGCTACATGCCCCTGGTTGCTTTAGCAAGTTGTTGTTGTTACTCTAATTGTATCCCCGTACTATACCAGAAGCTCTCAGAGCGGCTTACAAATAGCATTAAGACAAGTTAAACAGTTTGAAACAATAAAATAAATAAGCTAAAAATGTATCAAACATCGTAGTGAGTTAAAAACAGATTTAAAAGTTTTTAAAAACTATGTACAATAGTATTTGGGATGAATTAATGAGGCCTAAAGGCCCAAAACAGTGCAACATGATAGGTTAACAGCAAAGTTACTTTTTTTCTCTTGGTGTTAACAAGTAACAGTTTCTAGCTACTTTCATTTTTTTAAAATGACCATTTTTAAAAAAGGTCATTTTTAAAAGAGGTGTTTGGATGGGGCTGTTTGAGGTTTTATGCTATTCTGTTAATGAATTTTAGGGGATTTTCTCCCTTAGAAAAAGCTAGCCAGAAATAAGAGAAATAGTTTATTCAGTGAGTTAATTTTTTCCAACATGGACTTGGTTAATGACAATGAGTCTTTTCTCCAAGACTATAACGAGCAACAGGAAAAATTTACTTATGAAAAGTAACTTCCCGAGGCCTGGGGCTTCCTGTCCAGGACAGAGCAATTCATACAAGAGAGTTCCACCCAGGAACTGTGATAACCATAACAGATGTAAAAAGAACCTCCATGTATAGAAGCAGTGTACCTGCAGCGAAAAGAGAGGATGCTTCAGATTTTGCTTGACTGCAGTTCCCATCAGTCCCGCTAGCCATCACAGTCCAGGGTGAGAATTTAGGCCCCGATGGGAGCACCAGCTGTGACGTTTAGCACATCTGGAGGAATGGAGTGGGAAAGACAGGCTGCCAGGCACAGAGACCCTGGGCCTCCTTGTTGTACATCTGGAGTGGGTGGCTGAAGCTCTCCAGATATTTTGGGGGGACTACAGCTCCTGAAACAGGCTGGCTGAGGGGGCTTGTAGTTCCCCCAAATGTCTGGAAAAGACTCCTGTTTTTCCATGCAATGAAACTGGAGCAACGAGCAGAATGGAATGGCGCGGGCAGAATCTGGATTGGATATATCGTCTCCTCTTTGCATCTCCATCTCAGGCTTCTGTGGGTCTGACCCACAGCTAAGCCAGTGGAAGACTCAGCTTTAGGGGCCTGTCTTAGCTTTTCCACGCTCGCTCTTGTGTAATTTCCAGGGATGATGGGAAAATTTTTTACTATCTGATTCATCACAAAAAATAACAAATTTACTGTATAGAAATGGTAGCCCAAGGGATTTTGTCACCACCCCGTGAATCATCCAGCTACTTAGATGGAGCTTAAATGTATTTATTGGATGAGGTACAAAACATAAGTATAAAATGATACCTTTCCATATATTTTTATAAGAATGTGAGGTTTTATTTTGAAGCCAGAGTGGATGTACTAGCTCTCTGAGTCGTGCTGCAACAGAAATTGCTTGGGACTCAGGACTCCCTTCTCCACTTTGTTTATACCAGGGTGGGAATCATGCAGGAGTTGCAATTGGACTACAGCTCCCATTGGGATGGAAAGAATATTTGAAAATGGTTGAAAAACTGATGCTTTTGAGTGTTGGGACACCCTAATGAGAAGAATTCTGGACTGATGAGAATCTTTACAGTTTGGGACTTATTCTGCACAAAATTCACACATGTGGAAAATGATATTTTCTGCACAGACAAAAAGCTGTGATTGGGAATTTATTCTGCATAAAATTCTTACATAGCTGACTTGCATCATGTGCAGAAAACAACATTTGGATTAGAATTAATGTTTCTGTGTTGAAATACTCTTCTCCACACAGAAAGAAAAATGCTATTTTGTGCACAGTAAATGCTGCTTCCTGTGTGAGGCAACCGCATGCAAATTTTGCAAGAAGAAATCCAGAATTGCAAATAGCCTTCGAAAACTGCATAGTTTTCAAAGACTCTCACAATGGAAAGAGAATTGCTGAATTTAATTATTGCTACCTTTGAGAAGACACACAGTGAAGAATTACGTCCCTGAACTCCCAATACTGCACCGCTGGCTGTAGGGTTGCTGGGACTTGCAGTCCGACATCAACTTGGAGGGCTGAAAAATTCCCATCGTGGTGTCTCACCCTCCTGAAGTAGTGGGCCAGTGGATTTTGGGAGTTATAATCCCTCCAAAAAGGAGCTTCCCCATCCCCAGCTCTTGGGCAGAAACAGTGTTCAGTTTCAGCAGCCTGCCAAAAGTAAACCTGTCTGTACAGGTGAGGCCGGCTATCGTTTTCCATTGCTCTTCTTTTAATGCTGGTTTTTCTCTGCTCTGCCCTGCGGAACTTGTTTTGCAAGCCTGGTGAGTTTTGCAGATCTTTGCAACTGCATTTCTCGCTCTCTTTGTCTTTCCCCGGACTGAAGGGGAAAGATGATGCTCATGTTTTATTTGGTCTTTGCTTCTGTGGACTTGGTTTCAAATACATGGGAGCTCTGCTCCTTGAGAGACCTGGGGCCTTTCCACATTACACAGTTTGTAGCACTTCAATCCCAATTTAACTGCTGTGGGTTCCATCATCCTATGGAATCCTGGGATTTGCAGTTGGGGGAGGGAGAAGAGAAGCCATGCATGATCTGTTCCAGTAAAAAAAATGTGCCCATTCAAACTACACAATTATAACACTATGATTCCACTTTAACTGCTGTGTCCACATTGTATGGAATCCTGGAATCTGTAGTTTGGGGAGTCAGCAGAACTCTCTCTGGCAGAGAATTGGTTAGTGTGGGGGTATTCTTCTGGAAATCAGCTTCTGTCTGCTTCCAGTTCTGCAAGAAAATTGGATTTTTTGGAGGGCCTGCAATGGGGGAATTGACCTCCAGGCCTCCTGTATTCTGGCCTGCCAAGGTGATTCCTCTGGGGATGAGCTGCATATTGTCATAATTCCTGGATGGCACCTCATTATGATGGTAAAAACCAGCTGGAGCCTTTGCCTTGCCTTCCATGCAAATAGATTGGTCTGAGTAGCATAATTTTATTTAAGAATTCATCATGCCCTGTTTGTTGTTGGCAGTCCCCGAGCAAGCTTACAAATTATGTAAAACAATTAAATGGCAGATGAAAACAAAACAGATTAAACTCAACAGAAAAGCGGAGCTGAAACCAGCTCAGTCAATATTTTAAAAGGCCGGGGAGATTAAAAGATGCTTTGCTTGGTGCCCAAAAGGAACAAAGGTTTGCCAAGTGAGCCTCCTGGGGATGCGGGGGAGAAAGCGACAGTTTTAGAGATGCTGAGGCCACAGTCTTGGTCTCAGGCGGCTGTTTGTGAGTTACCGCTGGACTAAGTGGGTTGGGGACCTGCAGAAAGACCCCCTCCCCATGAAATGTTGGAGGAGATTCTGGGATGCCAGGCCTGTTCATGTCAAAAGAGGCCTTCCTTCAGATATTCAAATCCAATCCATGCAATTTGGGAATCCACGGGAAAAGATTAGTGCCAGTGGCTTGGACTGCGCTTGGAAACAAGATAGACAACCAGTGCAGGAATTTTGACTGCTCTCAACACAGGAGGTAATTGCTGTTGAACCTGGGAGATCAGGTTTTGTATTCCCACTGCTGAGGTACCATTTTGTCTCTGTTTAAGGTGGACGTGGTTGTGGGGGAGCAGCGAGGCCCTCGCAGGCTGCTCGCAGGAAGGGTTGCTGGCCGTGGCCGTGGTTGGCTTCAAGGTCAGGGGGCTTTGAAGCTACAGTGGGTTTTGCTCGCAGGGTAGCTTCCTGATCAGGGACACACAGGCGTAGAAAAGTTTTGCAAGTGAATAAGCTGTCCAGGAAGATCTGTAAGCAGAGTCTCTTTTTAGCTTCAGGGAGGGGAGACGGATCAGCTGTTTTGCAAGGGGCGAAGAGGACACATCCGTGGCACCTGTCGCACTGTTGGTGAGATCCAATTACGTAGCTACACAGGCATAATTTTACAGTGCGGAACCAGTGGATGTACTTCTGCCCTCGGTCTCTTGTTTACGTGTCTTTCCAGTCTCAAGCCATCAACAGTATTAAGAATAATTCCATTTTAAATGTTCACTTTTGGGGACAGATGATGATGATGATGGAGTCCCAAAACTGGGACTTACGGCATAAGCTGCCTTGTTTGAAAAAGAACAATACGCAGGAAGACATACAAAAAAGAGATGAACACTAACAGAGAATTAAACTATTCACAATATTAAAATGGCTGAAAACCACACTTAAAAAGATAGCATGGAATTAAAAGATGAAAAGCAATTAAAAGCAATGACGGTGATACTTATTTCTTGCCTGTCTGTAAAGATGGAATGACAACGAATTAGGCACCGAATGCCAATGTTGTGTCTCTCTTTTGTCATTTTCCAGGCGTTCAGGGACAGCTGAAGACTTCCGCATTTGACTATTAGCAGCCTGCTGGGACCCCCCTCCAAAAACCCCCCTGCCTGTCCCTCCCCTGCCACAAAACTCTGAATCCTGGGACTGGACCTCTTCCGCCGTTCGCCATGTCCATCATGGACCACAGCCCCACCACGGGGGTGGTGACGGTCATTGTCATCCTGATCGCCATTGCGGCACTGGGGGCCCTGATCCTGGGCTGCTGGTGTTACTTGCGCCTCCAGCGACTGAGCCAGTCGGAGGACGAGGAGAGCATCGTGGGCGAAGGGGAGACCAAGGAGCCCTTCCTGCTGGTCCAGTACTCGGCCCGGGGGCCTTGCATGGAGAGGAAAACCCGGCTGACGCCCAACGGCACCGAGGCCCGCAGCTAATCCGGGTGGCCGGAGCTGGGACGGATACTGTGAAAGGACCGGTCCGCAGAGCACGTGCCGCTCGGTCCGGCAGACCTCCTCGGCTTCAGACTCGGCCGTTCGTGGAGATGCGCGGGCCGAGGGCGAAGCTCCTGGATGCACTGAGACGTCGGTCTCTTTCTTTGGGCACAAAGTCCATCGCCGACGGTGGACGATGGACGTGGTTACTTGAATATCCCACTGAGCCTCTTCGGGATGGAGCTACTGATGTGGTGTGAACCTGCACAACTGTGAACTGTGTGTGTGTACATAAGTAGTGCGCTGTTTTGTCTGCGTGCGTGCGTGCGTTCTCGTTCTGCCCCATGCAGGAATGGGACGGACAATGCTTTTCGTGGATGCCACGCTCTTGGGTTTAGGAGACGCATGACCACAAATGGGATTTCTCCAAAGCCAAACTGGGGTGGGGTGGGGAAGGGGGGTGGACGGGGAGGGGAGGGGGTCTCTTAGTCTTGCTGTTCTGTAGGGTGGGTGTTGAGGGTGGTGGGAAGTGAGTTTTTCAAGTGGAAAGTCAAGATGCGTCTTTCTTGGCCTGGCGCTGCTTAAAAACTTAAGTTGTGGGCGGTTGCGATTTTATTTTGCTCGCGTGTTTACGCAAGGGGCAGAAAAGCACAGGGAACAAAATGTACTCCTAGGTGAAACTGTGGCCTATAATAGCGGCATGGAATGCTCTGCTAATCTAACTGTGGGGACGTAGCCATTTCTAGCCAGGTCTGAAAGGGACAGTCCATGATGGCTTTGCTTAGCCTTCGCTGCACGGCCGGATGGCTGCTTGGAGACTTGGTGACTCGTGGCAAAACAGGCCCGCTTTCGGTAGCCAGCTTGCGCAAATGGAAACGCCTTTCCCCCACTGACCACGTTTCCTCTTCTCCACTTTTAAAACCGGCAACCATGTAACTTGTCCCTAATTTATCTCAGCAGTGCACTGATGTTTACTTCTGGGACGCTTGTAAACGAAGCCTTTGTTTTGCCACGCGTTTTCTCCTTCGCCTCTGCTGTATAGATTTTCAACCGGTATGTTTTGTAGATAAAAATGCAGGGTTGCTGTTTTTTCCCTTACTTTGATAGGGCTTCTGTACATAACTAAACAGAGGGAGAGCTGTAGAGCGTGCAGTCACTTTTAGCGTGTCTTTCCCTCTCTAAATTTGTTGTCTCCTTTCCGGGCTGGGTTGGTCCCTGTCACCTTTCCATATTAATGCAGTTGAATCTTTTGTAAGGTTTTGTAGTGAAAGTGGGTCCAACCTTCCCCATCCACCCCCCAACTATTTGAAGACATCGACCTAAAACAGGCAGCCCTCCAGATGTTATGGGACTGCACCTCCCAGTGTTCCTAGCCCATGCCCATATTGGCTGTGGCTGATGGGAGCTGCAGTCCTACTACAGCTGGAGGGCTGCCTGGTCACACACGGCTCCTCTGCAGAGCCCTCCTGCCCCCACTGGAAGTGGGATGGCATGCAGGACGGGGGCTGCCCCCTTGCTTTTCTGGGGAGGTGGTGGGTACAGATCCTGATACCTTCTCTGTACCATCTTAAGAGCCCCTCTTTTGGCCCACTGTTAGCATCTGTTAAGTCTTTGATGTTTTTTTAGCTGGCTTCCACAAAGTTCAACAAAGTTGTTGCTAGTGTACCTTTCTACTTAATTTTAATCCTTTCGATTTTATTCATTTTTTAATGAATGTTGTTCATTCTAATATTCCTGAAAAAATATCTTTGGGAAGTTATTTATAGCCCTCCACTTTTGCAGAGGTTTAGGGGTACAAGATCCCCATGAAAGTGGGAAAAACATGAATTAAAAATAGAAATCATGAACACTATTTTTTTTAAAAAACCTGAGAACACTTCTCTGGTTTTGATTATTAGAAAGGCTGGCTATTGGAAGGAAGGCACATGTTGTAACTTTGGGGGGAGAGAGGTATGAATAACTATATGCATATATAACCACCAAAGGGAAGATTGGAAGTCACATTTTCCTCTTAATTTTTATTATATTGTATTTCCGTTTTCTACCCTTTTTTCTCTAATCTCTGTAACTCGTAATGCATTTTTTTTAAAAAATCTTATTAATAAAACTTATTTAAGAAAAAAAAAGAGCACCCATCGCAGCAAAACCGTTGAGCTGGGGTGGCGAGTAGTGGTTCTGCTACACTGGGCAAGGTAGGATCAGGGCCAGAGTAAACATTAGTTTTTAAATGGGGGGAGACAAGGATGAAGCTCAGAAAAAGGGGCATAGGTAAAGTAATTGATTGGAAAAAGAAAGACGGGGGACTGCAGTCTCAACCGTTTTAATTCCACATCCCTTTCAAACTTGCCCCCATCACCTATACTTGACCCATCTCTTTCCTTTCATAAGGCAAAGTATTCAGGCTGACTGACTCAGGCGTTTCTCTGGAAGCCCGAATTAATTTTGAAAGAAGAGACTGAAATAAAAGAAAGGCTGATACAATGAGAACCAGGGTGGGTGGGGGAGAAGAAGAGCTTCACACTGCCCCCGCCATCCAAATTGTTTTAATTTAGGCTAAATTGATACAAAAACTATCAAATTAGTGCAACGGTAAAAGTGCAAAGAACCCCGGACTCTTCTTGAAGTCGCAGGCCTCCAGCTCTTGTCTCTTATCTGGTTTTCATGGCTCATTAGAAAAATACTCTTTGATTTTTTTTTCCCTAGTCCGACAAAACACACAGGAAAAAAAGGCTTTACAAGGAAATTTCAATAAAGTTTGCATAAAGATCTTCCCAGTCGAGCAAGTCTGAACGTGATTTGTGTTGGAGTCCTCCCTTGCTCCCCCCACCCGCTTTTCCCCGCGCCTCTCCTGGCGAGAGCTATTCTGTCCAGTTCTCTTTGCTGTGCTCAGAAGCCAGCCGGGGGTCCGTCTGGGCCTGGCTGTTTGGTTCCGCTTTGGGGAAACTTTCAGCGGCCGGAACAACCAGGCCAGGATCCTCTTTGGGGGGCTCAGGCTCAGCCCGTCGCTTCCTCTCCGCGGCGGCCAGTAGGACTTTGAGGAAGGCATTCTCGGCCAGCAAGTTCTCCGAGGCGTCAGCCAGCTCTTGCAGCTTCTCTGCCAGGCCTTCCAGCTCCCGGGTCTTCTGGTCGTAGAGACCCTGCAGGTGCTCCCGCTGGCTCTGGAGAGCGGCCTGCTGCTTCTGCAAGAGCCGGGCCTCCTGATGGAGCCGCCGCCCCTCCTGGCGGGCGTCCGAGAGCTGCCCCTGGAGTTGGGCCTGGGCCCGGCGGAGGGCCCGGATCTCTGCCCTCAGCTTCTCCACCTCCCGTTCCAGGTGGGCGACGCGTCCCCGCTGGAGGGCGGCCTCTCCCCCGAGGCAGCCACCGAGGCAGGGCTCCAGGCCGGAGGGCTGGCTGGAGTGGGCAAGGAGGAACTTGAGGAGGTTGGGAAGGGTGAGCGGGAAACCCGAGGGGAACGGCACACTTTGGTCCTTCCTGGAAAATCAGCAGGAGGAGGAGTGGTTAAGGCACCCATCTCACAGGAAGGGGTTCACTTTGCTGTTGCTGTTGCACGGCTTCAAGTAATTTCTGACTTACGGGGACACTATGATGGGATTTTCTGGGGCTGAGAGTGTGTGACACACCAAGGTCACCCAGTGGGTTTCCGTGGCCAAGCAAGTAATCAAACCCTGGTCTCTGAGGTCCCCGTAGCCCAATGGTCAAACCACTATAGCATGCTGGCTCTCAAGAAGGCCATTACTGGCACTTTAAGAAGGTCACTGCTAGGGACTGCTACATCCTTCACTATTTTGTCCTTAAACAGGTACTGATTTTTCCCTGCTGGAGGAGAAAACATGCTTCTGCACAGCTCTCTTCTTGTATTCATCCATCTCAATGTCCTCAGAGGCTACTTAGGTGCAGAAAGACATGAGGGTTTTTTGTGCAAAAGGACACATTTTCTGCACAGAAAATATGTCTTTGTCCCTGGTGGAAACCTATGCTGGTTTTTGCACCTGCCTGTTTTGAAGCACAGATGTTCTGTGGGACATGTTGGCGTTCAGCGCGCCCCTGGAATCCCCCACAACCCTCACCTAAAAAGTCCTCCGGGTCATTCCAATACTGGGAGCAGCCTGCACACAAAATGACTCCCATTCTGTTCCTGTTCCTGATGGGATTTCCAGATTGTTGGGAAGGCCATTTTCCGACCGGCTTACCCATGCCTTACAGGGTTGTTGCAAGGAAGGCTACAACCAGAGGGGCACATAAAGCTCTCTGAATGCTTGAAGCCCTGGGCAAACGTTCAGCTTTAATAGATGCAAGGATTGGCTGCCGGCTGGGGCAAGCTGAGAGATGGACAAACAACCTGAACTGGTAATGAGGGAGCTTCCTTGGTGAACGTTTTGAAAAAGGATCCCGACGGAGGGTAGGGAGACGAACACCAGCATCTGGGATCTCTATGAAGCATTTCAAGTTCAACCTTCCAAAAGGGTCCACGTGAACCTCCTCCTGGCTGCTTTGGCAATCCACATCCAGAAGACAGTTGGGATGAAAACAGAACCTGCCCTTTTCAGCCGCCTGGTGATGGCCACTTGCTCTGGGTGCTAAATAATAGGGTGTGACAAACCGTTCCTTGCCTGAGAATGTGCTTCTCAAAACACATCCTCTGACAGCTGAAATAATTTCCTGTGGGCCTCAGGAGGCAACAATCTGCTGGGAGGGCTGATGTCCTGGAACCAGAAGGGCAAGGAATACCTGCTCTGTGGAGCAGAAACAGGCCAGCCTGCAAAATCTGGGTCACGATGGAAATTCGGCAGCAGCGGCGGTTCCCTTCCCTTTTCTCTTTCCCCGCCACAACACCCCAGGCAGGCAGGCAGAGAGTTTTGAGGCTGTTCTCTCAGAAAGGGCTGGGATTTCCTTCACAGGAGGTTTTTTAAGCAGAAGCTGGGCAGCCTACCTCTTAGGGGCGTTTGAGGTGTGAACCTCCTGCACCGGCAGCAAGGGGTTGGACTAGATGGCCCCTAGGTTCACTTCCAGCTCCATGCTTCTATTACTCAGTTCTCTGGATGCTTCCTGGGCTTGAGCAGACCAAGCTTAAGCACTGTGTCTCACTAAAGGTTTTGTTAGCTGTTCCTCAGTGCAAAACATCGGCCTAGCAGGGATCTTTTGGGTCCTGATCGTGGACCCACACCTGAGCATCAGTCTAGCAGGGATACCTTCCAGCTCTAAGATACCAAACACCACTGCAGTGTGATACCAAGCACAAGCAGAGACAAGTGGGTCAGCCACTCAACTGCATTCTTTTCTTCAAAGGCAGCGCAAGCAAAAATTAAATTTAATTGGCTCATAATTGGATTCTAGCTGATGTTTTAGCCTAAGGGCTCCAGATTGCTGGGCAGAGATAACCGTGCAAAGTGACGAGACCCTGCTCTTGCCTGTGTGCTCTGTGGATCCAGGGGCTTGGAACAGGGGTTGAGTCTACACTTTGAGCTTCCAGAAATCCATGTGTGTGTCTATGTGTGCTTTTAAACAACAACAACTCAAAAATCTGTCAGCCCAGACTTCAGACACCTCCTCTGCCATGACAATGTTTCCTTGGATGAGCCACCCTTCCTCCCAACTTCAGCCCCACCCCACTTGCAGTGTGGGGAGAATAACACCGCCTGGGATAATGAAACTTGCAAAACAGAGGCAAATTCTCCTCCTTTGGAGGAGGCTGAACACGGATGGACACAGAGCCACTCCTGTTTTTCTCTTCTCCTGCCCTGCTGAAAACGAAGACCAATTTGTAGGCCACAGTCTATGGCTTCTACGACAACAATTATGACCTGTGTTTGCAAATTGTTGTTTTCTGGGAGGGACCAACACAAGCAGAGGTGGTGGGGGGGAGGTATTGGTTTTCTGTTGAGAAGATATGTCCTCCCAGTAGGAAAGTGTGGTCTCCACCTGGCCCGCAAACCACGCTTTTGCGGCTCCTAAAATCCTCTGCCAGTCCCCCAAATTCCCCAACTTCACTCATTTTTTAAAATGCCATTTTGGGTGATTTTTCATCCAAAAACCCACACAGAAAGTCCCCAAATGTATAAAAAAGGATGAAAAATCCACCATGCAACCCTCTGAGAATCCCCATACCTCCCTCAAAACCACCATTTTCACTGAAGTGCTTCTCAAAATGTTGACAGGAAGTGATATAGCATCACTCTGGCTGCCATTTTGAGGACTCTAACCAAAACAGAGGTACTTCAACATGCTGTGAAGAGGCAGGAGTTGCCTGCCTAGAAGTGGGGCTGGGCGAAGATTGGTCCCTGGTCCCTGTGGAATTGCTCACCTTTTCTTAAAAGGATCATCCAACAACGAATGGCAGGAGAACAGGGTGGACCATCGTCCCTTCCGTTAACTAGCCAGGTGGGCAAATACTGTTAGATTCTGACTCTCAGCAATCCTTGCCACTGGCTATGGTTGATGAGAGGTGGAGTCCAGCAACATCTGGGTGGGGCTGCTCTTGCCCACCTCACATCAAAACTAGGGCCCATAAAATAATCTATTCTGCATCCAATACTCATAAGTAGACCAAGGGGAAAGCAATCATTACCTATCATGAGGAAAAAACAGAACGTTGGGTAGATGATCAGTCATGAATTCCCAGGATAGATCATTGAGAGAAACATCGATCCTGTTAAAAGAGCAAAACAAAGAGAAGGGCAATGATTAGAAAAGAGATGTAGCTCCACAGTAGAGTCCTGGGTGTGCAGACCTACAAGGGTCCCAGCTTCCATCTGTGATGCTTCAAGGTAGGGCAGGGGAGCAGCCCCCCTGAAAGTGTGGGAAACTCCTGGATATGAATACGTCAAACAGGGAGTGGTCTGCTAAATGGGCCCAAAAGCTGGCAGCCTGCAAGACAGTTTCCCTTCCTCTGTCCCATCAACAAAACAACCTGTTCTTTGTACGAACAGAGTGGTGTAAACAGGAACACACACACACACCATGTCTGTTGTTGCAGGGTATGTTGGAGTCAGAGGAAAAACCCCAGCAATTTCTGGGACCCCACAACTGAGCAGGACAAAAAGGGAACACATTAGGAGGGGAAGAGAAAGCCCTCCCGTGTTCTCTCAAAGCCTCTGTCCCTTTTAGACCGGCCCCTGCTTCCCTCCTCCTCTGCCTGCTTGTCCCCTGTTGAGTCAGCCACTCCACTGAAGCAAAAAGGCCATTTCCTGTCTGATTGCAACCAGCCAGAGCAGCAGCGTTCAGCCTTCAGGTTCCTTGTCAGAGATTAGTAAGTGCTTCAAGTTGCAAAACACCTCCAGTGATGGCGAATTCATACATCTCCTTGTGGAGAGCCAGTTGTTAATTCTCCACTCTCTTTCCACCAGCAGATCTAAACCCTTTTAATCAGGACAGTCACAGTGATCTAGCGGTTTGAGTGTCAGACTACAACTCTGCAGACCACAGTTCAACCCCTCACTCAGCCACAGAACCCCTCGGATGACTGTGGACAAATCATACTCTCTCAGCCTCAGGAAGGCAAGGACAAACCTGCTCTGAACAAATCTTGCCAAGAATCCCCCCCATAGGTTTGCCTGAGAATCGCCACACATCGGAAGCAGCACACAACAAGAAATGTGTGTGACATGGCATGCTGTTTCTTATCTTTTATTAGTAGTTACATTTTAACTGTCTTCTTAGCTGTTTTTAGCCATATTTTTCTTAAATAATGTTACTTTTTTTTAAAAATAAGATTTTAACTTAATCTTGTTTTAAATTACTGTAAGCCGCCTTGAAGCCCATCCAGGGAGAAAAGTGGGGTATAAATTCAATCAGTCAGTCAGTCCATTCACTACAAGGTCATGAGTTCACCACAGACTGGACTACTTCTTGACCCAAATGCCTACTCCCTGCCACTCCACTCCACAGCTCACAATTCCAGAAGTGGAACACAGATGTAGTCGAAACTGCCTTTTCAATTTGCTCGTGGTGAATATTAAGAAGAATCCCTCAAAGCTTCTCAGAAAGGAGACCCTCAGTGTACAACCTGTAGAAGTGCTTTAAGAGCACTGACTCAGTCAGAGGCACACCGGGCACCTCCTCCACAAGAGGAGGCTTTGGGGCTCACAGGCACCTCACACTATGGGTTAGCTTCATGTGCAGATACTAGTAGCCTCAAAACATAACTTGGGATACACAACCACTCAGGGATCTATGTAAGAGGGCCTGGAAAAATCAGACGGAACAGAATGGGGAAACTTTTTTGTTCTGGGAAATTCAGAAATACTTTTTTGTATTTTGATGCAGGGCCTTCAAACTAGTAAGTTAAAAAAAAGCCACATGGCTGGTTCATGATCCAGGAAGAGAGGACGATGACCTGTAATCAACATGGCAAGTTTAAAAAGGCAAATAAAGGATAAATGCAGTGACTGATCTTGGAGATACGGGGTGTGTGTGTGTGTGGCTGCACATTTAATTACTGTTCAGCCATTTTTCAATGGGCAGAGCTTAAAATATACAACCCTATAATCTGCCCGTGGATCACCCTTGAGTCACGTTGCTGCTGCATGACACAAATATTGCTGAGCCAACGGGAGCTGCTCTGAAAGGAGGGAAGACCCCCAGGGCCACTCCTGCACCCAAACCCTCCTATCAACCAAGATCCTGGGCACCTTGCTACTCACTCCTGTGTTCAATTTCTACCTCACCTTCTTCCCTGAATAGGGATTCAAGGTGGCTTAAAAGCAAAATTGCACAAAACAAAGGCAACTGGAACATGAACTGAACCCAGGCCTGTACCAGGACAGCTAAATGTTAAGAGCAGGAGGAAGGTAGAGAGAGAGAGAGAGGAGGATGGGAAGCCCCTGCCTACCTGGCCACCATGAAGTTATCAGGAGGCAGGATTCGAGCAAGTTGGATGAAGATGTGGTTAAGAGACATGCAGAAGCCGCACCACGGTGCGTAATACAGCAGCAAGACATCCTGAAAAGGGGGAAAGAGAGGTTAGATGCTGGGCAGGGGAGCTGGGGGAGCAGAGAACTGCCCACCAGCCTTTCCACACACACGTGCCAGTGGGCAAAATTCACTCGGGCACCTTCCTTCCAAACTTCCTCTAGTCTAGTCCAAAGCTCGAGTGAGGCTTTGGCTTGACACTCTGAATTCACTCCAACACCCAAACGCTTCTTACGCCACCAACGGGATCTCTCCTGCAGATGAGAGGAGGCCATTTCCCCCAATTTTGGGTTACAATTTCACATCTTTTCCAATACGGGTGCTACGTCTCTGACTCAATGTGATTTTTCAGATACAAAATGGAAAAGGCAGCCCTCTCCCCCGGCAAGGCAGCTGGGACGCAACAGCTAACTTTTACAAACCCCTTGCTCTCCCAGACCCACACGATACCTTTTTGCTCTTCAACACAGTCTCGTGAAAAGTGCTGGTGGTAATTTCTTGGATTCTGTGCTGGGCCTTCTGTGAGTGTTCAGTTCTCCTCTCACCCACCAGATGCCTCTTCAAGGGACTGTACACAACACTGTAGTTTTGAATGAAGGTTTCTAGAAATGAGAATCAATGTTTGGGAGGTTATTGTGACATTCTGGAGGGCTGGAACAATACATAAACCCCGATTTAGGACTTGAAAAGTAGCTGCACACACTCGGTTTTGGAAGACTCAGCTTCACCTAGGGAGGAAATAACATTTGCCGTTATATTTGTTTCCAAGGTGAATATTCAACACTAACTGTTTCCTGGCTAAAAAATGAGATCCTGACACTCAGGAAACCCAATCTGGACGAACAGCAGAGAAGTGAGACTTCTCTGCAACCTCCACTTGGTGTTTGCAAAACCCCAATCATTTCGGGGGATTATTCTATGGAGAAATACACATTTCCAGCACAACAGTCACAGCTTCTGTGCAAAATAATAAAAGGGGGGGGGGGTCATGCAAAAAAACCTCCACCGCTTCCAGAAACACAATTTGTATACACACAAACACATCACAACCCATGTGTTTCTGTGCAAAATAATTTCTTGAAACACTCTAGGATGTACAAGTACTGCATGAAAAATGCACAGAAATATTTCTTGTCCCCCCCCCAGGATTCCATCAGGATGGAATTTGGTGCTGTCTAATTAATGAATTAGTTTATTAATATTCCACCTTTCTCCCAGCCCAGGAACCAGGACCCAACATGGTCTAGCCTTCTAGCTAGCTGAAGGATTCCACACCCTCGGCCTATCTTTGCTTTCTCAGAAACCAAGACTCCAAGCCCAGGTTTTTAGTACTGAAGTTGCTGAGCAAAACATGGGAACCAAGACCTGATAAAACATTTGGACACTTCAAAATATGGGCTGGTGAGATTTAGGAGGAAGGGTTCCAGCACCCTGCTTCTTCTCACAGACTCCCTGTGTCTGAGCAGCTCACCTGTGTGTGCCGGGCGACACGACCACTGCAAGGCTTGTTGCATCGACCACATAGTTGGCAATGTACACAGACTTTTATTAAAATATTTATACTGCTGCTTTTCTTTCCACAGATGGAAAACTCTCCCTCCCACCGCCAAAGCATCTACTCATTAAAAATTAATATGTTAAAAGAAAGCAACATAACAAAACAGACTTTTTAAAAAAAACATTCAAGCAACGTGCTAATTTCTCAGTCTAAAAGGTGTGCTTTTCATCTCCACCTTGGCTTCCAATCAGTAAGGTCAACATATAAGACAAAGAAATTATTTCTTTTTCCTAATATGCCACAGGTGAATACCATATTTACACCCATTGACTACGAACACTTTCCTTCATTCCTGGAAACTCTGCATGGTCCAGCAGCTGATGGCTCATGGGCCAGCAATGGTCCGTGGACCATGACTTTGAGTAGCCCTGGCAACAGGAGAAATATTATAACTAAAAGTGATATTGCAGCTTTTTAAAAAAGAAAACTCTCTGTCCAATTTCCCTGCAGGCTTGGCTGTGCTTTGTGGAGAGCCTTTTGTACAGAACAGACCCTGAGCCTGCATACACAATGTGCATTAGTGGGAGAGGTAAACCAGATATCGTACCAAGATTAGACTTCAGCAGAGCCTGGTTCTGATCCAGGATGTAGTGCGTCTCTTCTCTGAGGTCCACGATGGCAGCAAACTCCTTCACAGGAGGAACGGGCGAGGCGCCCAGCCTCTCAGCGTAGGTCCAGAAGAGTTTGGAATCCAGCAAGTAGAGGTTTAAGGTCTTGTTGGTTCTGCAGCTCAGGCCAGTGAAATTGGACCCACAGGGGGTGCTTTCGGGGAGAAGACCACTCCCATCCTCAATGTGAGGCATAGAACTCTGAGGTCTGTCTTTCCATGTCTTCCCATGGGAAGCAAAGGCTCCCTCCAGGGGCCGGCAAGAGGTCTTTTTGGAGTCTACCCAGCCCAGCGGGACTCCATTCACTGTCCTGCAGCATGCGGTATAGTAGCTGAAAGGGCTGTAAAAACTGAGGAAGTTGCTGCACAGGGAAACCGCCTTGGGCACGACTTGGAAGAAGGTCCGCTCCTTGAGGTAGAAAGAGTCCAAGGCTGCCTCGATCTCGAAGAAGTTGCAGGCCAGCCCACCCAGGCGGCTGGGCCTGACCCCGGCGGTCTGGTTGATGCACAGCTCGCAGATGTTGTGGGCAGTCCGGGAGAGGGAGTGCCACCGCGGGGGGAGCACGACGGTGTTGCAGCAAGGGGGTTTGGTGGTGGAGAGGCCCTCTGCCGGAGGGTGGGGGGTCCCAGCCATTGAGCCCTCTTCCCCTTCAGACCTACTGGTCTCCTGTTCCCCCTCGTGGGTCTTGTTGCAGAGGTTGTACTCCAAGGCCAATTTGGAAATCTAGACAGAGAGAGACGAAAATCATGTGGGCGTTTCTCCTTGCCTTACTATCTCTTGGAAAAACAGACCTGGAAGGAACATGAAACACCGAAAAACTGCCTTGGAGGAACCCGAGTTGCCTCTTCAATAGAAGACAAGGGTAAAAACCAGGAGGCCCAGCAAGTGTCTTGTGTTCCTCGCTGCTTTAAATCAAGGGCACAGCATCTCTTCCAGGGTCAATTTCCGAATGTCAGGAAAGCTCTCAGGGGCCACATTCCAACAGCTGGCAGAGCCAAAGGCAAAAGGGGTAAAACTAAAATACCACAGCCCATTTTAGCCTTGAGTTCTAACTGCCCCAATCTAATCTTTAGAAGAGACACTGCAGTCTTTTAGAAGGGGTGGGGGAGAAGGCCCTGCAAAAGCTGGAAACCACTGGGCCATAATGATGCTGGTGTAATTGTGGTGGTGATGATGATGGTTATGATGATGGTGAGAATGATTAGCTTTATTTATTTACCTTTTTCTACCCCAAAACTGCAGGTCAAGGCAGCTTACAATTTAAAACAAGTACAGTACAGCTAAAAATACTCAGCATTCAACAAGAGAATAAAACTAAGTAACAAATCAATTAAGCTCTGGTCCAGCAGCAGAGGAACAAGAGGTCTCAATATTCCAAAAGCCCCAGGTCCCCTCTGATCTTGGAAACTAAGCCGGGTCAGCCCTGGTTGGTCCTCAGAGCACCAAGCAACACCAGGTGCTGGAGGCTATTATTTCAAAGGAAGGAACTGGCAAAACACCTCTGAGTACTTCTTGCCTAAGAAAATCTTGTGAAATTCATGGGGTCACCGTAAGCCCACAGATGATTTGAAATGCACAAGCCCACACACGTGCATCCGCACAGCAGAGGAACACAGATGCCCAAGGCAGACCCTAACGCGCCGCTCAACACAACGCTGGGCATTCCCCCACCCTGTGACAAACCAGGCAATGCTACAAGATGCAGCCACAGAGGGGTACGTGCACGACAGCCTGGTGCTGCACAGGCCTCACCCTGGGTGCTCTGAGGAGGAGCAGGAGGAGCGAGGGCAGCCCTGTGTTTCCAGAGCACTTCCTCTGGCCCCATAAATCCCACCTTCCTTGAAGCCTTATCCTGCCCCCGGGGGATAAGTGAGCAGCCTTCCAACCCAACCTGCCCCGGGGGATCCTCAAGGCCTCCTAAGCAGCACCAGCGGAGAAACTGGCAGGCAGGAAGAGGGTACGGCTGCCTGGGAGGAGAAGCGTTCCCTGAGCTGGACGGGAGAATGGGGGGAAACGGCCCACGACAGCGACAAAAGGCTCCTGGCTGCGCAACTGTTGCTCCTTTTGGTAAACAAGTTACATAAGCTGCCCCCTGGAAGCAGAAGGGAGCTGTGTGCTCCAGATGGGCCTTTCCCTGGCCGAGAGGAGGACTCCCTTCCTCTGGAGGAGGAGAGACGCTTTAGGGGAGAGGGGCACTTTTGGCAGATGGGGTAGGACCCTCCCCACTTACAAACATAGGGAAAGCCTCCTCCGTGTCTGAGACAGATGGGCAAAGGCGCGCACACACGCTCTCCGCTTGGCTTGTCAGCAGCCCCTCTCCTGGAGTGAGCAAACAGTCTCCGAGCGACCATGAAAAATGCTGGCTCTTTCGTGTGTGTTTGTTTCAGGCTGCAAAGGTGTCCTGGCGGCCTGTGAGGCCCAGCAGAAAGATCACTAGCACCTATCTATTGACACTGGTTCCAGCCTCCAAGGAGTTCAAAGCAGGGTGTACACCTCCATTTTCACAATGACAGCAACCGGCCCAACGACCCCCCAGTCAGCTTCACGGACCAGTCGGGGCCTGGAATGTCCCTGGAACCGGGCCATCCTGCCCGTACTGACACACGAGGCTACCTCGTTCAACAGAAGGTGTCCCGGTTAAAAACAAACAAAAGGGGGGGGGGGATTAAAAGGACACAGCCATCCTTCTTTTGCAGCTCTCACACTTGAAGAGGAAGGGCAACCGTGTAGACCACTCTGCTTTAACGTAGAATCATAAGGTTGGCGGGTACCCCAGCGGCCATCCAGCCCAACTCCCCACCATGCAGGAATATACAACTAAAGCCTTCCAGAAAGATGCCATCCAATCTCAGTTTATGAAGATGCTGCACTAGGATTTCCAAGAGAGGTGGAGATCAGTCGGCTTCGTTCCTCTCACGCCCCGCTCCCCAACTTACTTCAGACAGCCAATTAAAGCAAAGTCAGCAAGGACATCCGGCGCAGCCAAGGGCAGCAGCAAAAGCCCAGCTGAGGCAGGGCGGGCGGAATGGAAACGGGAACCAGGAAGACGGGAGCTCTCCCTCCAATTCTGCCCCTGACGTGACCCACTGTTAGATCATTACAAGTCAAATAACCTTCCTCCCGCCCCCCACCTACGCTACAGCCCCCGCCCCCCAAAACGGTCAGAGACTGCTCTTTTGTTCTGCAAGCACACAGAGTGAAGGAATCTGGCAAGGGAGGTGACCAACAGTTTTAAATTCTCACAGCTAGAAAAGTCTGAGTCATTTTCAGACACTAAGCTGCTGTTTATCTTTGACCACTGTACAACAAAGGCACCTGTATCTCCAACTGAACAGCCAGCCCAGAAAAACTCCTGACGTCAGGCTTGGAGCCCCAGAATATGAGCCATTGGTGTGTCTGTTTCAGTTCTCTCCTCTTAAAGGAGCTCCATCTTCCAGTCCCTGGGAGTACTTTTCTCAGGCTCCTTCACACCCAGCTCATCCTGAAATGCAGGCCAGAGCCACCTCCTCTTGCAGGTGAGCACGGCTCCTCTTCTGGCTGTGCTAGCAAGGTCAAAGCCCTTCTACGAGCACGTGGGCTGACGTCACGGGTTTGGAGAGCTTCGGCTCAGCTCCAGCCTCACTGCAACTGGTACCCAAGCGAGGACTGAGCCCAATATGGTGCCTGAACAACCCTGTGTTTTTATGAGTGCCTTCCCTTTACTCTTGAATTATTTGTGAACACGCAAAACTACCTTACACACCAGGTCAGAGTGATTCTCCAGCCACCTCCAAATGCTCTCCGCTGGCTTGAAGCAATGTCCTAGGGAGGTCTCAGGAAAAGGAGCATCTCTCTCAGAACTTAATTTGGGGCTGGGGAAAGAGCAGCCCTCAGGCCCCCAATTTTCAGCCTTCAAAACCCCCAGACCCATTCTTTAAAAATTCACAGGCCTCACAAGTCTCAAAACTGCTGTAAATATGGCAATTTTGTCTGCACAATCTACCCAGATTTCCACAAAGCTCAAAAACCTCCCTCTCCAAAGGTGGAAAAATCACCTGAAAACAAAGCAGAAATGATGTGACGTCACATCAAATGTGCCAGAGAGGCCCCAGGTGGGTGCAAGGATCAAAAATGCCCACCCACCCCCCGCTGCCCCACCCCGGTTTAACTGGAGATGTGCAGAACAGAACCTGGACTTTTAAGCATGCAGGACAGAGGACGCTGTACTGTTTTAGACTGAACTGCTTTAAAGGGTTTTAAATATTTTTAATAGTATTTGGTCTTTTAATTGGTATTTTAAATCATTTGGATAGTTTGGTGGTATTTTAGTATTCCATTTTGTATGTGTTTAGCCATATTGCTTTTAAATTGTAAGCTAGCTTGAGTCTCAATTTTGGGAGAAAGGTGACATATAAGTAATAATAATGATGATGCATGATACACATATATTTTATATTGTACGCCTTTGGCAGGGCTCATTGGTTTTGCTTGTAAGGCATGTGGATGACACTATGTAAGTAAACAACCACAGTAGCAACAACAACAACAGATGCTCTAGTGCTGAGGGATGGTCTCAGCGCCCCCAAAGCACCACTCACCTCATCTATGAGGGGATGGCTTTCTGCCAGGGGGTCAAAGGGGAGGAAGAGGAGGAGGGCCGGTCCCTTCTTCAGCTCGTTGTTCAGCAAGAGGCTTTTCCCCCCGTGGGGTCTCAGCCAGCGGACGAAGGTCTCCCGGTTGTCCAAGGCCCACTTCCACACATTTTCGGCAGTATAGTTCATGGCTTCGTGTGGGTAGAGCTGCAAAAGAAGGAAAAGACCATCTTCCATACTGCTATTAAATATACAAAGAAAAGAATTTGATTTTTCTACCAGGAGCTCACAGAGGTGGGTGCTGTGCTTCAGCGTCAGAGCCGGCAGGACAGAGGGCATCAGCCCCAAGATTCCCTTGCAGCCTCGCTGTCAGCTGAATATTCAGGATGGGGATAGGGTGGTAAGGATAAGGAAAGACCCAGCAATGCATTTCAAGCAAGATGGATCACCTCCCACAAAGGAAGGAGTCCTGGGAGGCAGAATCTCTCTCTCTCTCTCTCGATGAAGGATCTCCTTTTGCCTTTAGCAAAAAGTTGGTACCACTTGTGGCCAAGTTACAGAGGCACAGAACAGGGGCCCTACCTCGCAAAGAGATTTTGCTTGAGTCTAGCTGAGGTACTGTTGCTAAGCAGAGACAAGAAAAGTTACTTTTTTGGATCACTACTCTGGGAGCTGTAATCCAAAAAATAACCCTTCCAGGATCCATTTCTAATAGGGTAAACCTACAAAAATCCTTACGTGCCAGGCAAATAGATATTTGGCTGTACATTTTAACAGAGTTCAACCTGAGCCAATTCTAACTCAATCCTTGAGATTTTACCTGCTGACTGGACCATTACTCTTGTGCCAAAGCTAACAGGACAAAGGACACTGTACTAATTTATCAAACATTTTAATAAACACAGAAAACCGAAGCAGGATGGAACATTACGTTTGGATGTTCCATTAGAAGAACAAATCCAGAGAGAAAGAAACGGTTTTGAAAGAGGGGAGTGGGACAACCTTCTCCTTTAATCTGTGCCCATCCCAAATCTCACAGAAGACAGGATCATTTTCCTTCTGATGTGGTTTAGGGTCTGTTTTGTCCCTGTTGGTTCTGAAGTCACTGGATTAACAGCTTGCTTCAACCCACAGCTAATGTGATTCTAAGAGCTTGGAACAAGACATTTCCTTTGCCTGTCTAGAGCGATTTGGTGCCGTTTTGCTGAGGAGGACACACTGAATACACAATGACCGACTATTCTTCGGGAGGGGTCTTCTGCTTCATCTGATCACCCAGCTTCAAAACCAGCATATGTCCTCATTTTCTAAAGCTGGCATTCACAAGGAGCATGCTCCCCCGCTCTCTCCCCTCTCAAACTGTTGGCCAAGCCTGTGTTTCATCCTCAGGGCTGGCGGTGGAGATCAGAGGGTAAGCTTGGCACCAAAGTGGTGGGAGATCCAGGGAGCAAATTCTATTCCAAGACTTTGACTATGGTTTAGAAAGTTCTCACCGGCTTGGGCTTTTGCTCACCTGAAACCTTGCAGAAAGCAAAAAAAACAGCTGCCCTGCCCTGTCTTGCAGAAGGCTTATGAAATTATTCAGCAGATGAGGAGAAAACTGCCTCAGCAGCCTCTGTATAGCAAAACAAGCCTGACCTTGGACTGCTGTTACATAAGCAGGTTAATTTCCTTTATTAGATGCTCCTCCGCTCCCCCGCTCTCTGGCACGCATCCCCTTTGGGGACTGCTCATTGTTCCGAGCCCCAGAGCGCCTGCCTGACAACACGGCGGCGGATAATGACGTCTGTCTCTGAAGACTGGAGCCCAGCTTTATCACTGCAACATTTAATTTCGAAGACAAGGAGATGGTGTGGCTGAATCCTCTCTAAGGGGACCCACTTGGACCCCAAAGCCCTGCCTCATCCCACACGCCATTTCTTCACATCGCTTGCATGCCAACGCTTATCCGTCTGCTGTCCCAACAGAGCCCTAAGTCCTTGCTGGCTTAGGAGGGGTCACACAGGAGTCCAGGCAGGAAATGGAGGGTACTCACAAGAGATGCGTTGACATGCCTGTGCAGGTAGACACTGCCTGAGGTGGTCAGTGGTATTTCCTTTGCAATCAGCCTATCTGTGATCACTCCAAAGTGGATGGACCCAAGGTAATCTGGAAGAACACATCAGAGGAAGCCTTCAGGAAAGGAAACAGAGGCCCAGAGACCTTCATGATACAGCCCCCTGCCTGAAACCAACCCAAAATGCTTAAAGGGGACGCTGGAAAATAAACACACACACACACACACACACACACAGACCAGGATACACAGGAAATGTGAACAATGTCATTCTTGTGAGCATTCCAGTCTTTTCTGACTTAGGGTTGCTATAAGGCAAACCTATCGTGGGATTTTCTTGGCAAGATTTTTTCAAAGGGGGTTCACCCTTGCCTTCCTCTGAGGCTGAGAGAGTCTGGCTTGCCCAGTGGGTCTCCATGGCCCAGCAGTGGCTCAAACCCTGATCTTCTGGAGTCTAGTCTGATACTCAAAATTCTACACCATGCCAGCTCTTAAGATTTATTCCAATGAGGTTTCCCCGTGCCTTCCTCTGAGGCTGAGAGAGTGAGACCTGCCCAGTGGGTTTCCATGGCTAATCATGGATTTGAAATCTGATACCCAGAGTCCTAGTCCAACACTCACACTACTACAGCATGCTGGCTCCCAGTGTGAGCAACAGGCTCGTCTTACTCTTGCCTGTGCTCTCTGCAGGTATAGTGTTTTTAGGACTAAAGTGTTCAGTCTCTGCTTCCAAGCAAGCCAGAATAAATACAGGTCTTGTTCTGAAGAACAAATGTGCAACCAGAGACACACCTCAAGATGCTCAAAAGAAGGCTGTTTTATTAGTTTTTAAAAAAATAGTCTGATGTGTTTCAGCCTGTGCATGCTGTCTATAAGACGGCACCTCCAGTTCCTTCTGTGGGTTCCACAGATGCCCCCGAACCCTGTTTCTGCTCCCCCTGAGAATCATGCAGCCAGCCTTCTAAACAATGAATAAACAGAAATCCTTCAACGTAAGACACCAGGAGAAGAAAGAGGAGCTTCACTTATGGATTTTCTAGCCACCAAGGGAACACCCGTGCTGAGAAGCACAGCAGCAGCAGCAGCAGCAGCAAAGGGCCTCTTCAGCTCTCCAGCACAAAAACGGGAAAACCAAAAAGACAATTATGTAAAATATAAAGGCCACTTGTCAAAAGAGAAGAATTTGTCATGAGAATATCCACACGAGAACCAAATCATCCCGAACCCACAGGGCACATAATGTTTAAGAATGGAGAGAGGAGTTGAGATCGCTGTCTCTTGCGTGCCAGCCTCTGCTCAGAAAGGAAGACCCTATTAAAATTAAATCTAATGAGAAGTGACAGCTCAGCCCTTTGCTGGCCTCTGGAACAAGACTCGCTTGCCTCTTTTTTTAAAAAAAAGGGAGATGTGTGGGTCAGTTCTGTTAACCAGGAGAGGCTCACAGCCAGGTCTCTGCAAGGACTTCCTCTTCCCACTGCCCCCCTGAAGAACGTCAGGGGTAACTGAGCTAGACCAGAGCAGGCTCCGGGGAGCCACATGCCTTTGAGCGTTGGCAAGGGGAACATGAGCATAACAGAAAGAGGGAGGAAGCCCTTGCTTTGCCTCCGAAGGGTTTCAGGGAGGGCTGGGAAAGACCCTGCTTAGACATCTTTGCTGTCTGTCAGCATCTATACCAGTACATTGGTCAGGAAGGGGAGCTCTCCAAACTGCCCCGAGACGCTGTTTGATTGAAACTCCTTGCCATTGACTATGCCGGGTGGGCTGCTGGGAGTTGCAGCGCAGCAACAAGAAAGCTGGGAAAGAATTAACTCCTGCCTCTGGAGAGGGAGGTTCCACTGAGCCACCATGCAACTGATACAGACTTCTTCTCCAACCAGATGCCTCTCATTGCCATCTCCCCTCTAAAATGGCTAGCAGCTGGGGATGCCAAGATTTATTATTCAAGACATCTGGAGCTAAGAGCACTGGGCACAGAGGGAAGGCTGATATGGTCATCATGCAAGGTAGGAAAAGTTCCTTTCTTGGACAGCAAATCCCAGAACTCCCCAGCGAGCACGGAGAGTTCCCATCCTGGAAGAACACTGAGCTGAGGAGAACTTTCTGTGCTGGACCAGCAATGCACTCTCTCTCTCTCTCTCTCTCTCTCTCTCTCTGTCTCTCTCTCGCTCTCTCTCTCGCTCTCTCTCTCTCTCTCTCTCTCTCGCTCTCTCTCTCTCTCGCTCTCTCTCTCTCTCGCTCTCTCTCGCTCTCGCTCTCTCTCGCTCTCGCTCTCTCTCGCTCTCTCTCTGTGCTTCTCTTTCCTTCGGTAAAACTGTCACATGGCAAGAAGCCCAGACTCGCG
This sequence comes from Cyclura pinguis, assembly GCA_030412105.1. Classification (NCBI taxonomy): domain Eukaryota; kingdom Metazoa; phylum Chordata; class Lepidosauria; order Squamata; family Iguanidae; genus Cyclura; species Cyclura pinguis. The sequence goes on along the minus strand of CM059609.1, from coordinate 767,602 downwards.
ATAGGAAGGCCAGGACAGGAACAACAGAGATGCTCAATCATTCCTCAAGAGCTGGAAGGCAGATTCTCTTAGAAAAGAAATATCTCAGGCTTCAAACACCAGAAGAGTTTTGAATACTAAAAGATGCTCCTAGTGGGATGGGGAGGGAGGGAGGGAGGGAGCACTTTCTACCAAGCACTTGCTGCAGATGTAACAACAATGCAGGTAATTCCGCATCCGGCCAGCCTGACCGTAAAGAACGCCTGCCCGTCCCACAGCCAACCAGCTCTCTTTTGAAGACACACACACACATACCTGCAGCAAGAGCTCCCCTTCAAATGTCTTTATCTACCAACAAATTCAGGTCATTTTGGAACTGCAGGGTGGAGGTGCAGGGAACAGCTAGAGAGTTCTGCCTTTCAAACATCTTCTTTTCACCTTTCCAGGTGGCATCACGCATTGCAGCCCCACTGGTTGCAGACATCTTCCTTCCCAAGGGAGAAACGTGCAACCCCTGGTGTCTGGGGCATTTTTGGTCCCATGAAACAGGCCTTGCCAAAACAGCTCACAAATTGCACCCCCTTGCTCTACAGGATTCAAAAGGTTCAGAGCCCCCCCCCCCGCCCCAAGTGACTTTCCTCCTGCACTCCGCACTTCTGCATTCCTTGGAAATGGGCCTCCTGGAAGTCTGAACAATGCCAAAACCCACGTAGCAACAACTTCACCTCGCAACCTGTCCCACCGTGCTCTTGCTTCTTGTGTGCTTATGGCAGCAGCTTCACCTGCCAAGAGGAAGAGGCTTTAACCTGCTACATTCCCACACTACAAACCTTGGTAGGCTCAGGTTTCACACTCCTCAACTCACGTAGGCCTCTATAATTGATGAAGGAACCGGAGGAGAGTTTTGGCTACAAAGGAGGAATTGAAGACGCCAGTATTTACTCGGCAGAAGATTGCTTCTGGAGAGATGGAGGGGGTGGCGGGGTTGGGATACAGGAACCCACACATGTTGAAGGAAGCCTGTGAGCACACCTGAAGCACTGGCTGCCCAGAGATTGTTAGCCATACATCCACTGTGCTGGCTAGGATGCAAGGGTGGCCAAACAACCCCGGGAGCTTTGCCCCTTTTTGTGAGCAGGGAGGTACCAACCCCTGCCTGTGCACCTGGAGCAATTTCCTGACTGAGCTTCTTCTGCTGCCCTTGGCACAGCTGCAGTAAGTTGGGTCTCTGCCACCAAGCACAGGCGTTTGGGGGCCCAGCTGTCCCGTGGCGTAGAAAGAGTACATAAGCCATTCTGGGAGCCTTCTTGGCTGAACAGCAGGCTATAAATACCCCAAATATGTAGCCATCACAGCTGGTAAGCACCAATAGCTATCTCCTCTATGAGTTTTCCTCTCAAGACTGCCTCCTGAACTCTGGTCTCAATTCTGCATGTTTCCCTGACACCTTGCCCCCTCCCTGGCTGCAGGCCCCACCTGGAGGTGCCTAAGAACTGAGGTTTGTTAGAAGGACCCTCCTCTGTTTACCAAAAGTGAGGCACTACACTGTGTAGGGGGGATTCAGGAGAGAGCCTTTATTGCTGTGGCACCGTGGTTACGAAATACTCTCCCCCAACACTGGGTACCAACACTGGTGTCATTCCAGCACCACGTCTAACCATGGCTTTTTTCTTTGCTTCCAGAGCTAGAAGTCCAGACTCTCATCTCTCACCATAGAGGACAAAATGGGACCTGGACCCATGGCAGATCTTTGCTGCAAAGCCACAGCTGAAGGGATGTGGCTCTCTACTCAATATCTGATGCAGCCTCTCCTCACGCTGTTTTTTTAAAGCAAGGTGCTCGTTCCATTTGCTGAGATTTTCTGTAAAAATCAACCCGGCAGAGACAGGCAGAAAGTTCCAAGCCAGAAAACAGCTTCCCCTCCTCTCCATCACATGGTTTGTTTCCCTGGCGTCACTGCATGCGCTGCTCTGCCAGTCAGCAGGAACTGAATCACCGAATGACGGACGGACATGCATTAAGACGGGCCTCGTCTTGGTCCACAAATGAGTTGATGAAATCCTCCCCAGCATCCTCAAGCACATACAGACAATTGTTTGTCTTCTTGGAAACTGTGCCTTCTTGGAAAACCAAAAGGAGATGGGGGAAGGTTATTATACAGGCTGTTCTGGAGAGCTCCCTAATGAGGCCTGCCTTTGCACTTTCTCCTTTGACCACACAAGCCACAAAAGAAGCCAAGCCAAACTGGGTCCAAGATAAATAGCAAACTCTGATAAAGCAGCTTGTTGACAGGATATACACAAACATGGAAACAGGGTATTACTCCACAGGCGACCTCTGCTCCATGCTCAAAACACATGCATGTTTCAGGGATCTGTAGGAGAGCGCAGTTCCAGGACAAAAGGTTTACGTGCCCCAATGTCTTGCAGAGTGTTATTTATAAAACAAGCATTGCTTCTCCAGGGGGGAAGGGGGGAAAGGCAGGAGTCCAGCTCTTTCTTAAAAGGCCGCCAGAGTCTTCTGCATTTCAAAAGCCCAACACAGAGAATGGAGAGATCACAGCTGGCGCTCTCTCCTTGGACAAGTGACCCTGGAGGGCAGGTTCTGACTGCCACATTCCTTTCACAACCCCCCCGCCCTCTTTTTTGCATGTTTTAACTCCGGCCAAAATGCTGCAGCCACAATGACGATAAAGGCCAGTTGTAGAGAGCATATAAACCCCTTGTTTAAAACACCTTCACTGGCTACCCATTTGTTTCCAGGCACAATTCAAAGTGTTGGCCATGACCTACAAAGCCCTATATGGCTTAGGTCCAGACTTTCTGAAAGACCCTGTCTCCCAACAGCCTATACAGCACATGCACACACACTTCCACACTGTTTTCAAGGACCTTCTACCCCACAGTTCTTTGACTTACAGAAAGATTATTTATAGATGGTCAGAGGAGAGGCCAAGGTCTGGGTGGAGTCAGCGGCAATTCAGTTGCAGCTGGCCTGCCTCTGTCAGGCAGAAGGATCAATATGTCCTTTATCGGTGAGAGAGCAGCTTCCCCCAATGCAGCCAATTTGGTACCATAGCACTGTGTCTAAGGCACTAACCTTGGCAAAACAGTTATTGACACTGATTTCTTAAAAGGTCCCACCCTCTAAAACACACGCGCGCACACACACACACACACACACATACCCCTCTCACTTTGCTCCAACACAGACTAGCTGGAATTAATTTACACCTGCCGAGGTCCAACTGGGTTAATTGGAAGAATATCACGAATGGTGCTCCCCCCAAATCGCATGCCACCAAATGACTCCTTTGCACTCCCCCTGCCTTTTCAGCTTGGAGGATGCAAGGCGGCTGTCCCTGTCGTCACGGAGACAACAACAGAGACATCGTCCACACGCATTCCCACATGATGGCATCTTCCGCTGTCAGACCTGACCCTCCTGCCTCTCCCTGAAGAAAACAAAGTTCGTGACGAGAAAAACACACGCCTTGCAGTTGTGGGATCAACGCCATGCCTGGCCCACAATCCGGATGTGGGAAAACAGAGAGGCAAAGAAGACGGTAGAAGCGGCTTTCACCTGGGAAGAGACTGGCAACGAACGGGGCCTCCTGCCCTTTGCAGCACAGGCTGCAGGATTCCTTTCAACCAGAGCCAAAGACAAGCCACACCCGTGAGCGCCAGATCTCAAATGACAAAGCACGCCTCCATCAGACATCCCTCGGCGCCCAAATGCAGCTCTCCTAGCATCCTGCTGAGGAGAGCAACTGCGCTCTCTCCCAAAGGGAGGCCAGTTCACACCCTGCTGAATTTCTGGAGGCCACCAATTCAGAGGAGCTGCCCTGGGACCTCCTCCCTACTCTCCAGAAACAGCCATGCCACGTAACAGCACACGTGAACGTTGTGAGAAATCACGCCCAAGCTCATCAATCCTGCATGCTTCCGTGGAAGAGGGACACTATTTTCATCCGGAGAGCTCAAGATGGCAGGCATGGTTTTCCCCATCAGCCCCACGCCATCTCCACAGCAGCCCTCTCAGGTATGTCAGTTTGAGAATCTACAACGGGAGTTTGAACCTGGGTCTCTCTAGTTCTGGCAACATCCCATCTCTCCTAGCCTTTCCCATTTCACCCTCCATCTAAGTTACCCCTTTACCTCAGCTTGAACTCTGGGGACCTTCCACACCACACAGCAATAACACTTTGATGCGACTTTAACTGTTATGGGTGCCTCCTACAGAATCCTGGGATTTGCAGTTTAGGGGGGTGCTAGAGCTCTTTAGGAGAAAATTCCAAACATCCCTCTCTAAACTGCAAAGCCTAGGATTTCATGGGATATTGTGATGTCACTTACACCAGAATCACAGAGCTATTAATAGCATATCAAGGTCATTGTAACACCTTTTAAAAATGGTTTTGAATTAAGGGTTTTAGTGTAATCATGGGTTCTGTTTTTGAACTTCCATATTAGCCTAAATTTTATTTTGTTTTAAATCAACTCGTGAGCCCTCCACAAGGTCCTATATTGAGAGAAAGGCAGGATATAAATCAAATAAATAAATAGGATGAAGGGGTCCTCAGGGTTCTCATTGTTTCCTACCAAAAAGAGCTCCACCGTAGCAGCAGCCACCTCAAGCAATGGTTTTGTGGGCCACAGAATTTGGCGAGATGGGGAAACAGATTTGTTCTCCAGGCAGACCTCCCCACCACCACCAGTGTTCCTCCAGAGGACCCACTGAAGTGAACGGGAACTCCACAAAAGCACTCCTGTTTCTTTCACTGGGGCTGGCAGGACACCAGGATATGCATTAGCAAGTGGAAGGGAAGCAGAGGAGGGTCTGTGCTCTCCTTTCCATTCTCCACCCCGTCCCCAGGCACCTCAATAGCCCCGGGAACAGCTACTCTTGCCCCCCCTCCAAACTTCCGTGTTTTGCTACTGGCAGCTGGCTTTCAGCACAGACCAAAATGTGACAGGAAATTTCATCAGTGGTTTTTGGACCACAGCCCACACCAAGACGTCTTGTTATATATTTAGTGCATCATATGCAAAGAAGCCACAGTGAAATTTCAACACAATCACGCGCTAAGGGTCAAGGAGCCTTTTTTTCTGGCTAGAAAAGAGTAAAATCCCTTAGTGCTTGTTTAAAAAAAGAATCCACTTTTTCAAACCCAGAAGTAGACATCTGTTCACTTCTGGTTTGGTTTTATTTTTTGACATTTCTGGCAGTCTGCTCACCCCCAGAAGGGCCCCAAAAACAGAAAACTGGCTCCCCAAGCTTGCTGCAGTTGCTCAGTCCTGAAATGATGCAGAGCTGGCTCTAGGAATAGCCACAAGATTGCAAGAACCACCTGCCTGGGTCAGGACAAAGACCTCTTGGGTCCAGCACTGTGTCCACATAATGGCCAACCAACTGGCCCAGTGGGGCCCAATAATTACTACTAATAATAATAACAATAAGAAGAAGAAGAAGCCACAGACATTGCAGCTGCTCCAGCCCCAGTTGTTCTCAATGCCCTGTTCTGCACCAAACTCCAGAAGGAATTTTCTGGCATCATCATACTATATGAAAACCAAAGCTCACAAATGCAAGATACCCACTTTGGTACCCAAAATGGCCTCACAGCCTTCCATCACTCACCTTTGTTTAATGAATGAAGTGCTGAGGTAAAGAATGTCAGGTAACCAGGGGGCTGGGGTGAGGCATTGAACTCAAAATATCCCAAGACTCCAGGCTGCCAAAACAAAAAGAAAAGATGTGTTAAAGGCGATTTAAAAAGGAAGGAAGGAAGGAATGAAGGACGGACGGAAGTAAGGACGGAAGAGAAAAGACCATTTGTTTAATGAACTAAAGATGGCTTAAACTGACTACTACCCAATTTTTTACCACTTCTGTTCACCCAGCTTCCAAACAGCCCTGTGGGATCAAAGTAACATTCCTCCTCACCCGGCTGGCTTAGTCACAGCCACCAGAAGACTCCAAGCTGAGGCAACTTCACAGAAAAATGGCAACAGATTATGTACACAACTGTCCTCTTTTTCCAAACTTGCATGACACATGCACATTTGACTGTTTTGCCATTTTAAGCCCAGTTTTATTTTTTTTTACTGTGAATCACTTTGGGATTTTTAAAATGGAAGGCAGTCTCTTAAACAAATACGGTAAACAAATAAATAAAGTCCTAAACTTGAGTTAGACTCAAGTTTAGGACTTTATTTATGGAGGGGGGGGGTTAAAATGAGGATACTGCCCTCCCCAAGTAAGAACTGTCACCTCCATGAAATTTTCCTTCCATCCCCAAATTTCTAGCACTGCAGGTCTCTCTGCCATGCTAGAAATTTAGGGGCTTAAGGAAAATTTGGGGAGGGTGAAATTACAGGGTGGGGGGAATGCCCCCCGTAGCTACTCTACCTCTGCTAAAACAGGAGTGAGAAAAGAAACAGGAACTAGTTCTGTTCCATCCAGTTACTGTCTTGGTTTTTATACCACATTCAAATATTTCCTGCGGGCTCCCCCTTGTGGCTTTAAACTTTATTATGGATAGAGCATGTAGCAGCCACTCTGATTTTAAGAGGGGAAAGGGTTGGAATCAGAAAGAGAAAGAAGAGCTGAGAGCAGCTTCCAAAGAAACAAAAAGGGAAACTGAGGTTGCTTCCTCTTGCAAGAGGCTGCTGGAAGTTGCTATCATTCACTGCACACCCAAACAAAGTATTGCTGCATTTTGAATTCAGCTTGCAGCACACTTGATTTGGGGGCAGGGGACAGATGCTTCTGAATTTTGCTTTACATAAATGCACTCAGATGGCTCCCACCTGCCTCTCCCCCTAAAACTGCTGAGGAGACCTCACTGAGCGGCCACAACAGTTGTCAGAATTTTACTAGGCAGGAAACAAGCCCAGGAAAACCATGAACCAGTCCCTCATTTCAAAGTTACTGCAGCAGAGAATACAGAGCTCTAGATGTATCAGAAAGGAAACAGTCCTGCAGAAAGCAGTACGATCAAGCTTGAAGGAAACGTGAACCCTGAACCCGCATCCTAGGAGCTGTGAATGGTGAGGCCAGAAAGTCGAGGCAACTTACTTCATAATGGGAGAGGAACTGCTGCAGTTTTGATCTGGATGAGATATAAAGCAGGGGAGTCATCACTCGTCGAACAAATTTTTCAATGTAAACAGCGTTCATTGGGCCTTTGTACTCAATAGGCCCGAAACTAAAATTGAAGAAAAGAAAGAAACATAAAAGAATGGGTTAAAAGTTTGAAGGTTAAAATGGGGTTCTTAAGCCAGGGTGGACAACCCAGGAAGAACCCCAAAAAGCAAGAGGCCAAAGGGATTCGTATCAAGGCTTTAGTGTTCTAGAAGTTTTCACCTCTGCTGGAAGCTTTTAGCAGCACTGGCACTGGGAGGATGGTGATGGGGGGCTGGAGAAATAGAGACTTTCACAACTGCACATATTGTAAGTTTTGAATAAAAAAACTTTTACTTAAACACGTTGATCTGTTCTCATTTTATTTTATTTTTTTGGTGTAGGAACCTCGCTCTATTCTTTCCTTGTTATTTCCGCCTCTGGTACCAAACATTCCGTTAAAGTAGCAATGCCCAGGAACACATCTATTTTGTTAACTGAGGTATACCTGTACTTCTAAGTTTCCTCTGTTTTTAGAGGTGTGTGGTTTTTTTATCTGTGTTTGTTCTAATTTCTGTAAACTGCCTTGAGTCCCAGGGCAACAGGAAAAGGCAGGGTATAAATAAACAAATATAAGAATAACAATAAACTGACAGGACAGGCATTGTGTGAGGGAGGGAGGGAGCCCTTCTTAGTTCCTCCAAGACATGCAGGCTTGCGGTATCAAGCCCATACTGCCTCCCCGAGAGCAGGTTTTTCTCTTCCTGACTGAAAGTTAGCCAAAGTCTCACCTCCGATGGTATAAATATATCACTGGAAAGTAAAAGAACTGCTTCTGTTTCCGACATTTCCCTTGGTTCCACCAGCAGTTGATTGCCACAAACAAGACCTGCAGAGAGAGCAAGCAAATAAAATCCATGAGTCAGAGGTTTGGGGTCACGCAGAAATCACTTTCTGAGGCAGGCACAGAAAGCAACCTCCGTTGGGGCCGCCGGGCAGCTGATAAGCAGCCAGAAAGACAATAGCCGCCCTTCAGAATCCCTTCTCAGACCCCTTATTTTTACCGGGAGTAGGGGCAGAGAGAGAAAGAGGGAGAAGCATGTAAGCTGGAAGCAGAGGATGGTATTTGATCAGACACTGCCTTACAGCAGAGTAAAAAGAAAACAGAAACTATGACTACAGAAAATTTTGTTGTCGTTGTTGTGCACCTTCAAGTCACGTCCAACTTATGGTGACCCTAAGGCAAACCTACCACAGTGTTTTCTGGGGCTGAGAGTGTGTGATGCGTCGAAGCTCACCCAGTGGGTTTCCATGGTAAAGAGGGGAACTGAACCCTGGTCTCCAGAGTCACAGTCCAACACACCACCACTGGCTCTAAAAATTTACAGCCAAAAATTGACATAACTTTAAAGTGGGTCATGAAGACAACGAATCTGTTAAAAGATTTTCTACACCTCAGCTCAATCATTAACCAAACGGAGACTGTAGTCAAGAAACCTGAAGAACATTAACAGCAGACAGGGGCTGTCTTTGCAGGCCCCATAAAATTGGAAAAAAATTGCTCCTTTCCAACGGTACAATTATATCACCAGAAACTAAAAGAAATACTGCAGGGGATGTGGGGGGGCGCAATTTTGCCACATCTGTAGCCTCCACTGGGCTGTTTTAGGCCTAAAAGAGGCCTTCATTTCAAGCATGACCAAGAGGCCAAGTCCAGGGCCCCGTGGGAGGCAAACTTCACATCCCAATGGTTGCCCACCGCAGCTTAAAGCAATGTCTGTAAAACTCCTGCCCCCCCCCCCCACTACCTGGTCTGCCAGGATGCTTGCCACCTTCTCAATCTCTTCACGGACTGCGACAGACTGCCCGCACCACGGGGCATAGAAATAAAACAGGCTGACTTCCGAATCTCGTCGGATGTCCTCCGCGCGATCAAGTTGCCCGAGGAAAAGATCATGGACTGGAGACTTGGAGGAGAAGAAGCTGACCGGAAGCTTCGCAGGCATCGTCACATCTTTTGCACGGCTGGTGAGAGACACACATTTGTCAGGTACCATGTAACACCCCATCAGCACAACTTCCCTTTCTCACACCTGGTTTTGTGGGGAAAAGTTAAAGGCAGGTGAGATGGATGCTTCTAGGGCAGTAACTTAGGAACCAGCATTGAGTGACTCCAAACTGGGCCCTGTGAAACCTTAGAGAAATCTCTCAGCCTCATCCACACAGTTTATATAAAGAAGGAACTTTATTTTTCTTACGGCCAACCAAAAATACCTCTGGAGGAAAATTGAGGGCACTGCCCCCAAAAAGAATTCTGCCCACCACAAGAAACTTCAATCCCCAAATTTCTGGTATTGCAGAGAGCAGACAGTGCAGATTGAAACTCTCATATTTGCCGTGTCTGCATTTCCTTGGTACTTTTGCCTGTCCCTTTCCTTTGGATGCCTAACTTTATTTCTAAATGTTCCAGTGAAAATTTAAATTACTTCAATGGTAGAAATTGCAAGACTGAAGAAAAATTTCATTAGGAGGGACAGAATTCTTATTTCAGGGGGCAACAACCTCATGTCGCCCACCTCCAGAGCCACACTCCTGCCTCTGGGGAACCCACAAGCAAAGCCGTGGGGTCAACAGCTCTGCCTCTCTTGCTGTTCTTCCCCAGCATCTGATACTCAGAGGCAGAGTGGACTAGCATTCAGCCATTTAGGACTAGTAACCATCAGCTGCCTTCACCTCTGCAAATCCATCAAGCCCACTTTCAAAACCACTGACCTACCACCACATCTTTTGCCAACAAATTCCAAAGGCCAAGCATTTGCTGCAGAAGGCGTTCCCTTTTGCCTGTCTCTCCCATTCAGTTTGCTGCAAAAACTATTTTATTGCCCAGATTGTGGGCTTAGCAGGCCTCGGGATAACAGGGTTACATAACCAGCAGGACTATTTTTATCTTTTTACTTTAGTCCCACTTGACTCAATGGGACCAATTAAAAAAATACACTGGGAAGACTCAGGTCCAAATGGATTTTTATGTTAGAAACTGTGGAGAAAACAGTCTGTTGGGTGCAGACTTCTGGATATGCACATCACAGAGAGAAAGAGTCCCACAGCGACACTTTAGGTGAGAGGTACAGATGTGCTTCTCTACCTGTTTATTTCAGTCTGTTAGAAATGCCGTAAGGCTAAGACTACTTAAAAACAACCTGTTGTCATGTGCCAGCAAGTTGTTTGCAACTTAACGGCAACCTCATGTGAACCCTTCTTGCGAGATTTGTTCGGGGGGGGTTGCCATTGCCCTCCTCTGAGGCTGTGAGAGTGTGATTTGCCCAAGGCCACCCAGCAGGTTTCTATGGCCAAGCAGGGATTTGAACACTGGTCTCCAGTCATGGTCCAACATGCAAAACACTAGCCCGCGGTGGCTCTCTAGAAACATATAATCAAAACACTCAGTTGCTGTATTCTTAAAGTTATCTGTTCTCATGACTTATGCTCAGGTGGAATGTGGTCTCATTCATAAGCCCCCTGTCAGATGCTGCCCACAAATGCTCAAGGCCCTCTGCAGTTTGCTCCTGCTGAAAGCTTTTCTTTGCAAAAAGCACATCTCTAGTCCTCATGGACGACAAGTAAAAGAAATGCAGCACCTGAGAAAAGAACTGCATCTGTTTTCACACACCGCGCGGCCACTTCCCACGGCAAACACCCTCCTCCTGGCTCTCGTACACTCAAAAGCAAATCTAGGGACACGTTAAATATTACGTGGCAACAAAAATACACACACACAAACACCACCCAACACCTGCTTCCTGGTGAATTCCTCCCCATAATACACGTCATGGCAAACATAGCAATATTTAAAGATACAAAGAGACCGAGAAATAAAAAAGTTTGTAATATAATCTTTCTCAGATTTACTCTTTTTCCTCAAACATATTTGGAAGTGGACTAAGTAGTATCTGGGAGTATGCAAAGTATCTCTTTTTCTCCATTAGCCTCAAAGATGCTACATGATTCCCTTATACCTTCTTATGCCGATACAGACTAACAAGGCTATGCCTTTGAATAACATTGCAAGATTTGTTGCATTCTGGTGTTATATTTTGACAAGCATGAGCAAATCGTTTTAGAAATACATAAATAACACACTTTAAAGATTACAAAGTTTTATTTGGCATATAAACTTTGGTGTCAAACTCCATGCCTCTGAGAAAGGGGCTGAAGGGTATATCCAAAAGCTCAAGTCAAGTCAAACCTGGTCATCTTCAAGGTGCCACAAAAGGTTGTGGTTGTTTAGGCTGCAACAGTCTAAGGCCATTTCTGCACTAGACTGTTACAGTGCTATTACTCCACTTTCAACATCCTATGGAATCCTGGGGTTTCCCAGCCGGCCCCTCCCTAAATTGCAAACTCCAGGATTCCATAGGATGTTGAAAGTGGAATAATAGCGCTAGAACACTCTAGTTTGGAAATGGCCTAACAGTTTTCCCACCGTGACATTTTGAAAAATGCATGAAACAACCTAGAGTGAAATATATTGACTTTCCAGTAATACCCAACTATCAAGGCAAGTAGCATGTGGATATGAAGTCCTGCACTGGCCACTGTGTTGGGGTGCAGGAGCAAAAAATATAACAACACTGAATACTATTGCCACTTCATCATCATCATCATCATCATAATATTATTATTATTATTAATACTACTACAGCTATTATTAGCAGCTTTGGGGGATACACATGGAGCTGGGACAAGGAGGGGGACACCCACCGAGCCAGCCAGACTGTAGAATCCTAGAGGTGGAAAAGACCCCAAGGGATATCCAGTCCACCCCCATCCTTCAGCCATGCAGCGAGACACAATCCAAGTCCTCCCTTTTACAGATGGCTGCCCACCCTCTCTTCAGAAACCTCCAAAGAAGGAGACTCCCCCACGCTCCACAGAGGCGGCGGCAGCAGCTTCCACTGCTGAACTACTTTTAGTATCAGGTGGACACTTCTGCAGGTGTTGCTGGTCACACCATCAGGTAAGAAGCAGCCCCAGCTAAAAGTTCCTTTTCTACATCACCAGTCCGGTGGAGAAGCCCCCTTCAGTTTTATACCAGGCAGCCCCAGCTTGCTGCATGAGAAGCCACACCAGCTGAAAATTCCCTCTTCTCCACAAGCATTAAAGGCAGAGGAGCCCTCTCCTGTTTCCCCTCTGGCAGCTTCATCAACAAGAGCAATAGTTCAGGCTTCCAGAATGAGAGTGGACAGGGCTCCTGTGCTCTTGCCATTCTTAAAAAGAGGGAATTTCGGCAGCCGGTACTCAGCCCAGAACCAGGTAACAAGCCACACCTGCTGAGAGTCCCCCTTTCCACGCAACGGTTAGAAGTACAGGAGTCCTCTCCGGTTTCCACTCTGGCAACCTTCACTACTATTGTTAATAAAGTTGCCAGATGGGACACTGGAGAGGGCTTCTCTACCTTTAATACTTCTGCAGAAGCGGGAATTTCAGCAGGTATCGTCTGTTGCTTACGCAGGTAACAAGCAGCACATGCTGGAATCCCCTCTTCTTCTACACAACCATTAATGGGAGAGCAGCCCTCTCCAGCTTTCCAGCTGGCAACCTTATAAGTCACATCCCCACCTGATACCCTCAACATACATACGTAGATACCCATTTACTGTTATGGTGTGCTCCCTCCACCCTCTTCTGCACAACTGTTAAAAGCAGAGGAGCCCTGCCTGGTATCAACCTGGCAACCCCAGCCTTACCTCGAATGAAAAACTGGGAACAGAGCCTACATTTTTCACCGTTGCAGAGAAGACAGAACCGCAGCAGGCGTTGCTGGTTGCCCGCTTGTGTTGCATGGCCCGGCTTCACACTTGCTTGACAAGCAACACCTGCTGAAATCCCCTCCTTTGCACAACCTTAAAGGTAGGGGAGACCCCGCCAGTTTTTTTTTTTTAATTATCATATCCTCCTCTATTTTTATGTATTTATAGAGCACCATCATCCCTGTCCACAGCAGCTACAAGTATAAGAACAACTAAACAGTTCCCTGCCCTCAAGCTTACGCCGTAATTGGCAACCCTATAAATCAATAAATCGTGTTTCCCTCTCACTTCAAGACACACACCATCATCATCGCTTATGTACTCACCTACAGCCCAGGTGCGCTTCTCTCTCTCCCACCCAGGCGAGGGGAGAGACAGTCCCCTGTCCTCAGCCTTCCGGACTAACGGACAACCTTATCAATCACGGCCATTTCCGCAGTAGCCCGTTATAGCGCGATTATTCCACTTGCAACATCCTGTGGAATCCCGGGGTTTGCCGAAACTGCAAACCCCAGGATTCCACAGGATGTTGCGAGTGGAACAATCGCGCTACAACGGGCTACTGCGGAAATGGCCCATATTTCGCCCTCACTTCAGGACACACACACACCGTCGTCATCTTCGTTTCCCCCTCACTTCAAGACACACACACACCCCACTATTCTTCTTCTTATCTTCATCATCATCATCATCATGATGTTTCCCCCTCACTTCAAGACACACGCCCCATCATTCTCATTCGCTCACCGGTGGTCCAGGTGTGCCCCCCTCCCTCCCTCCCAGGTGAACCTTTCCCTTCCTCCGCCCGCCGCCCCGCCGCCCCCCCAAAAGGCGCCCCCTTCACTCGCACCTGCAGGAGGCCTTGAGGGCGAGGAGGAGGGCGCAGCCGAGCAACGCCGCGGCCCCGCACAGCACCTCCGGCCGCCGGGCCATGCGGGAGAGGCGGGCCGGCAGAGGGGACCCACGGCGCGGAGGAGGAGGAGGCCGCGGCAGGGCCGGCGGCGGCGAAGGCGGCGAAGGCGGCGGCGGCTGCTCCTCTTCCTCCTCCGCCGCCTCCTCAGGCGGCGGCGGCGGCGCGGACTCCGGGGCGGCGGCGGCGGCCTTCGGGGAGGAGGGTGCGTCGGGGCCGGGGCCGGGGCCGGGGCCTCTGCATGCCGACATCCCCCCCTCCTCCTCCTCCTCCCCGGCGCGGCCCGGCCTTCCTAGGCGGGGCCCAGGCGGCCCCTCAGCCGCGCACACGTCGCCCTCCTCGGCCACCGCGAACCGGGCGCCGCCACGTCGCCTCACGCCTCGGGCCCGGCCCCACGGGGAGGCGCGGAGGGGGAGGATCGAGGCCCGGCGGGCGACGGCGAGGCCCGCGCTGAGGCCTGCCCCGCCCCGCCCGCCTCCTTCCCCCCGCGCGGGCGGAGAGGCAGCCCCGCTGAGCGAAGGAGAGGCGGCGGCTCCGCTGCTTCTGCCGCTCCGGGGCGGCGCCCGGGATCCCGCCCCGCTCGGCGGCCTCCAACCGACGAAGGGCTGCCCGGCCGCCCGGCCGGCCGGGAGGGAAGCGGGAGGCCGCCGGGGCTGGGGACGCGCCCTCCCTTCTTCCCTTCAGGGCGGGGAACGAGGGAACAAGGGACTCCCCCGGCGCGCTCCGGGCCTCCGCCAGAGAACGGGGAAGCCGCCCGGCCCGTTCCGCGCCCAGGGCCTTTCCGCACTGCACTGTTATAGCGCCATTATTCCACTTTCAGCCTCCTGCGGGGGAATCCTGGGGCCTGCGGTTTAGGGAGCGGGCACTGAGGATTCTCAGCCGGAGTACTCGCTGGCATCACTGAAACCCCAGGAGGCCGAAAGGGGAATAATCGCACCGTCGAGCAGCGTCCCCGAGTTCCGAGGACACGAGCAGCAAGGGGCGGCCGAAATCCACGACGCGCGGGGTTGGCGGTCTGGAATCAGCTACTGCGGGGGAGTTTGTGGCGCCGCCTAAACGCCTAAGGCGCGTACCGATCTCGGCTGACCGGGCCACGTAAAACGAATGCCGACTGTCCACATTCTTCCGCGAGGGGATGCGCGCGCGCACGTGTTTGACTTCACCGAGGGCCCGTGCCTGGAAATACGAGCCTCTCCGGCACGTAATTCAGCCTGTGTGAAAGTACACCCCTTTATAATAAGGGACATCTCCCGGTCCTGCAAGGAACAGAACTTCCGCCCTGCAAGTAACAGCCCTTGCTGGCAATCAGGCACCCGTGATGCTGGCAGCTACGTCAGCGGGCTCCCTTCTGGGCGCGCCGCGGGCACCGCACCCCTTTCGGGCCGTGTGGAATGGGCTCCACGCGCCCCACCGCCGTCTCGTCCACCCACGCACAACGGACTCGTACTCTGCCGTGCTCTCCTCCTGTGACGCTGTTCTCCCCCAATTCACCACCCTCCAGATGTCACGGACCAGAACTCTCAGCTTACTAGGGGATTCTGGGAGCCGCAGTCTTCAACATCTAGACGGGACTAGTCTGGGAGTGACTGTCCTGTGGGGAAAATATCTGTGATCCCCGAAAGAACCTGAAGATAGATACGTTTAGGAAGAGTCTTTATGTAAAGGTCTCTTTATTACAGGCAATATTGGTCCGTACAATACACAATACTGACAGACAAGCGGAATCTTTCAAAATCATCATTTAAACAGTAAAGACCAAGAAACAGAATTTTAACTACTTGATTTTCCAAAAAAAAAAAAAAGTAATACATGTCTTTCTTCCAAGATCCTTTTTTTTTTCAGTAAGTTATATTGAAACATACAAATAGAGAAAAATACCCCATTCAACATATATTGTCGTTAAATGGTTATTTTGCTTAAAATCTTTTTTTAATAAGAAAATCCTTTTATTAAGCAACCTACATAGAGATAAATAGCAAACTTGCTTTTAAACAAATCCTCTCCATTAAAACATCTGAAGAATTTCATCCATCATTTTTTTTTAAATTCCTCTGAGCCCGAGGCCTCCGTTTTAAGAAGCCTACCTTAAAATGTTTGCTTTTCAGCTGAAGACCCAACGCTAGGGGCTTCCCAGGCAGTGCAAGACCACCTCCTCCGGTTGTTAATTCTCCAACTTTCTTCTCTCCAACAGAAGGCGAATGAGCACGTAAGACTTCAGACTGTGTTTTTATTGGGACTCTCTCCACCTGTTCCGAGAGCTCTCACAGACCTGCCAACTCCCTTTCCCCCTCTACACATCTACTACATTTTGGTTCTTCGGGAGGAACAATACAGGCCAATAAAAGCAGAAAATCTGCAGCTTCTGTCACATGCTTTTTTTGATTATTGTCAAAATTCTGGTTTTATGCTTCCATCTGGCAACACAAATGCATCGTTATAAGTGTTAGTTTAAATCTTTAAACAAAAAACTATATTTTCCAAAGTCATTATCGTTGGGGGCAATCAAGTGGTCCTTTCTGGCTTTGCTGAACTTCATTCTTAGAACGTGCCTCCGCTCCTCCCATTCACGGAGCTCGGCGGGCCCATGTGCGAATTTACAGTTGTTTCCTTCAACACACGTACCAGCCATAAACCTGTTTTGTTTTGTGAGAGAGAAGAGCAAAGAATTCATGGGTGGCACACCCTACAAACAAAACTGCCAGAGTATTTTTTTAAAAAAATTTTATTTCAACTTCTTAAAAAGTTATGTTTACACCCAAAACAGAGAGAGCTAGTGTGGTGTCTGACAGCTGGCCTATGACTCGAGACCAGGGTTCAAATCACCACTCAATCATGGAAACCCACTGGGTGACCTTGGGTAAGTCACACTCTCTCAGCCTTGTAGGAAGGCAAAGGCAAACCCCTTCTGCCTGATCTTGCCCAAAAATCCCCGTGATGGTTCATCTTAGGGTTGTCATAACTCAGAAACAACTTGAAGGCACATAGCAACAACAACTCAACATAATTTGGGGCCCCACAACTGCACATTTCCTGCAACAGTCTCTGGTTGGTGGATTTCAGAGGTTAACAGAACTAAAGGCACCCAAAGGCACACCCACCTACCTACCTTTCACAAAGGCTGAAACAGCCCGTTGGGAAACGATGCTGCCAACGGTTTTGGTCATCTTCAGTGTGGAATACTTTCTCTTTATGCTTTTCCGAGGAGATGTGTCCTTGCCACTGCTTCTCACTGTTGCAGTTTTTCCCACACATCCAGCAGTGGAAGTCAACCTGGTTCAGACACGCAGAAAAGAATTAATCCACAGTAAGCAAATGAAGTTAATTTGAATACTTTATTCAGACCCCAGCATCTGGCTCCCTTTGATGAAGACCCTCGGTTAACTTGACGCAATACAGGACACCCCTCTTGGACCAACTCTGGCCTGTGGATCTGTCCAAATAGGGTGAAGGAAAGAACTCTAGGGGTCTGTCCAGGCCTGTATTTTCAATTCTGACTGGAAGTACTGTCTCTTCAGGGTTTCAGAGAGTTCTCTTCCTCACCCTTACCCAGAGATTCAGCATATGATCCCACATTCTCACCACAGTAGGTCTGGGGTTCAATTCCTGGCAACTGAGGAAGGACTATGAAGCAGTCCTGCCTGACACCCTGGAGAGCCAGAGCTGCCAACCAGAGTGGACAAGACTGACCTAGACGGACCAAAGGAGTGCCCTGAAGAAATAATGAGGGCCTGGAGTGTTGTGAATTTTTTTCTGTTGCAAAGTTCACTGATAACCCACAAGACCACGTCCACCAAATTTTGCTCCTGTTCGTTCCACTGGAGTATCTACAACAGCAGGTACTGGACTGACCAACAGCCCCCACCATCTCAAAATACAAGCTTTTCTCATTTCTGGGCCCCTGCCCCAAACAGAAAGGTCTTGTTCCATTCTGCTAGGCTTCCAAGCGCTTGCCATAGCCGTTAACCCAGTGGCACAGAGATGACTGCCAAGGACCAAGAATAACGGTTGGATCTTTGGGACTTACTGTAACCTCAGCATAATCTGTCGGCATGTGAATTTGCTTCCCATTCTCCTTGTTGGCCTGAGCAGCTGTATCCTCCCCCTTTTCTGGCTTTTGGCTCTTCAGCCACATTTCATAGAGCTGTTCCATGTCTTGAACTAAGGTGAGAAGAGAAGCTACAGTTAGCTTACACCCGTTAAACAGGAGCAAGCAAACAAAGCAGGCTGGTGTCAACTTATAAACTATTTCACCACCCAAATACAGTTAATGTCACTGTCTGGCATGCAAACTTTTCTAACTGTATGTTTTAAATACTTTTTACTGTGTTAATAGTTTAATCGCATTTTAATGTTACTGTTCTTTCAAGCTTTACCTACGTCGCCAAAAGATCTCCAGTAGGCATTTATGCACCATTTATGTTTACTTACTGCCATTTTCCTTCATATAAGTCCACATTTCTCGCTCTTCATGACTGTGGGCAAAGGAGCAATTCCCAACATACTGACATTTCTTGCCTGATGCAATATGATTACACAACTAGGAAGGAAAGAGAAATATGCCCAGGTCAAAATCAGCTGCATTCTTCAAAGGCCAGCTATCTCTCTAACGCCAGTTGAAAGAGCTCAGAAGATACTACCAGATATTTTAAGGGGTGCTGAGCTGAGAAGAAATATTCGGCATTTCTGTTTGGTGGGTTGTGCCCCTTCCCGCTTACTAATGTTTTAGAATGTACAAAGGAACTGTAATGTAACCAACTTTAAACAGCAAGCTATTGGCATGCTTTCCAAGGACAACAATTTTCAGTTAAAATGCTCATAGTGGTGGAGCATTTTAAAGCAAAGTTACAAGGGCAAATCCTCCCACAGGCTGGGGGGATGGGAAATCACACTTCTGATATCAGCTTCTGGTGCAAAAAGAGTGAACACCAGAACCAAAGCCAGGAACACAACAAAGGCAATCCCCGATTTTAAAGCCATGCTCACATCAAACTGCAAAGGCACTTGCTTCTTTGTGGGAAGCGGACGGATGGTGTTCCACTTCTTCCGCTCGTTTGACATGACCAGCATCACCCGGCGATCTTTGGTCCATCTGAAAGGACATAGGGGCATTCAGAGTTGTTGCAGCATGGCTGCTATGTAAAAGAACCCAAGGCAGATGTGAGTTCAAGCCAAGGAGAGTCTGTGACTCAGTGGCAGAGAACATGATTTGCATACAAGAGGTATGCCAGTTTCAATCCCTGAAATCTCCAGGTAAGGGTAGGAAAGAATTCTACCTGAAATCCTGAAGATAGCCACTGGACCTTTGCTGGCATCTGAATCATTGTAAGGGCTGCTTCCAAGCTTCTCCAGCCTTCAATCCCTGGTGTCTCCGGAGAGGGCTAGTAAAGACCCCACTCAAAATGCCAGAGAACCAGGCCTACCAGGGCTGAAAAAACTAGCCCCATAACTGGGCTAGCACACCAGTGGCCTGACTCTGCATAAGGTCTATGTTCCTACCAACAACTGCCTCAATTCTTTTCATTAAGCCTTATGCAAACCACACAGTGGGAAGCTGCCAGCAGAGCTGACAATATGGGGCGAGGTGGACCACTGGCCCAACCCCACACAAGGCAGCAGCAATGTCTCAACTGTCGTCATCAAGCATTACACAACCCAAGGAGTGGGGAGAAATATGCAACATGCCATGAGATCAAAGAGTCTCAGGGACCCCTTCCCCTAAAACAAGGGTCTATGTTGAGATGCTCAGATGAATCCCTACGCTTGTGCCTGTAGACCAAAACACTGAATATACAATGCACTGCCACTCTGTTTTAGAAAGGAAAAAGGGAAAAAAACTATTGGCACACACACAAATACATGCCCACTGGTTATTTTCATGTTCTGCAACAATCCACCTCAGTGGGGGGCCCTCCAGACATGCTGGACCAAACCCCTACCAGCCCCAGCACATTCGCACAAGCGCCAACACACAGCATTCTTGCCAGGGGAGAAAAGAATCATGACTTACGGGTGTCTTGCTTTTGCGCTACAGTATTTCTTGTTTTTGTCTGGTTCACTAACTTGGCCATTTCTCCAGCACTGTGCACACACAAATTTCATTTTCAGATTCAGAGAGCCATGCTTCACTTGGTTGCTGAGAATCTTGAAAGATAAAGCCAAAAGGGCAAGACAATTTTAAGTTTCCAAAAATAGGTCACGTATGCCATAAATATCTACAGAGACAGGTGGCAATTAGAGGTATCCATTCGAAACTGCCTGAAATTTAACTGAGGCTCTTTTCAGATGCCTCCAGTGGGAGAGAACAGGTGGCCACCTAATGGGGCTATTGCCTTTCTTGGGGGGGAGGCACCCTGTTTCAGGAATTGCTTCCACAGCAAATAACGGAGACATTCATGCCTTTTTTCATTCCAGCAACCTTTTTATACTGTTTGTTTTTTAACAGCTGATTATACTGCGACTTTACCGCCTATATGGAGTCTCCTCTGTTTCAAGAGCTCAAGGTGACTTTTGAAAATTCACTTTACTGTTTTTAAATCACTACTTGCTGTTCTTCCAACACTTTGTTACTGTCTGTTTCATATAAGCTGCTCTCAGAATGAAAGAACGGCACAGAAATGTTTTAAGTCAAAGCTAACGAGCTACCAAATTAACTGTATGTGGGAAATGATGTATTCTGAGCTCAATACAGCAAGTGTTCTTTTTAAGTTTGTGGAACATCTGTTTTCCCTCAAAATGTGATTAAGTGTTCAATCAAAGCACAGCACTATACATTCTGAACTCTCAAGAGCTCCTTGGTCTGATCTTCCTCAAATAGCAGCTTCCAACAATGCATTGCAAACCAATTTTGAAACAAAGGGGGATTTTTCCAAAGTGAATGGCAACGCAGCATAGAAGCCCACTGTTGAATGGAGTAAGTCCCCCAATCCCAGTTCTATGAGAAGTGGTTGGAAACATCAGTTTAAAACTGATTCTGCCTTGGTCTACCCTTCTTCAAGTGTACACTGAAGGAGTAGCAAGCTGGGAAGTTAATGTTTGAGACTTCTCTTTCCAGAATGCCTGTCTAAAACCACAGCAAGGCAGAGAAAATTGGGGCAGGAGATGCCTAAAGGCCCAAAAAAGGCTCCTGCCACCAATTTCCTTGCTGTTCTTCCCCTCTCCACCTTTTCTTCTGATGAAGGGCTCTGGGATTGAAAGGGTTGTGGGGTAGGGCACCCTTTATGCTCGCGGGTTTTACAAAGGAAGCCACTTCATACCAGGTGGGATGATTTGGCCCAGCGCTGTCTACTCTGAGTAGAGGTGGACCCTCCAGTATCTACCTGGTTTCCTTGCTTTTGCAAAAAAAAAAACCATGAGGAAAGGCCAAGAATGAACCAACAGACCTTCAGCACAAAGAGCGGGTTGCTCCAGCACTGATCGACAACAATCCCTCATTTTGATTAATTTTTTGAGTCACTAGGCTGGTTGCTTCATGAGGCAATTTGAGAAAAATACCTGTGCTCCGTGGGCATTAGACTCCATATTCTGCCAATACTTTTCTGATTCTTGAACAATAGCCTCATGAGAAATACCTGTGGTGAGGGAGACATGCATCTTAGGCAATTGCGATGTTGCTAACCTTTGCACAAGCCCTAACAAACCCTCCAAGATTCACTGCTTGATGACCATTTCAGTTATTGGTGGGAGACACATTTTTTTCTTTCCAAATTCCAAAAACCCTATAAATTTCTTGGAAAAATTAGACACACAAGCAATCCTATACATCATTACTCAGAGTAAATGCCACTTTTTTCGACAAGCTTGTGCCAGGATTCCATGTGCTTAGACCAACAGCAAGAAAGTTCATTCGAAAATCAGGATTTTACAATGAAGTTAATCTCATTATTTAAAAAAAACAAATAAACATTAGGGCTACATCTTAAGAAATCTAAACACAAGTAGCTTGGATTTTAGTTTTGATACCGAAAAAGTTTTAAAGCCTTCCAGACTGTGAATGCTTAATGCCGGCATATATATTTGCAAAGGGCGTGATGAATACCAGAGTCATGATAAAAACTTTTTCAGCAGTACTTATCTGCCACAGGCTTCAAGAACTGGAAGACTGGGACAATCCCATTCATTGATTATTCAGAGATAACATCCGCTACGTTCAGTGTAACTTACTTCCAGGTAACTGTTAACTGTGCATGGGAGCGTAGTTCAAGAACAGTGAAAGCAAAACCTCTGCAAACATGGAGCAAGGCTGCACCCTCACATATTCCTCGCTAAAGAGCAACTACATTCAACAAACATACATTTATACGATATCACAAACGGGTGACTCTTTTCACCACCCTGAAAGTCTGCCATTTCCTATCACATCAGGGGCTCTTGAAGGGGAAGGCTGCTATCTAGCCAAACAAAGTCGAGGGCAGGCAGATGCCACTGTGTGAAGAGAACAATACACTCTACCCATGCACAGATGTATTTTCAGTACTCTGCCTCCAGTCTTCCTACCAGTTCTTACCTGTCTTACTCTGCATCATCCACACTTGGAGCTCCACAAGACTGTGAGCATAGAAACACTCATCATCCCGTGAACAGCCATAGCGAACTTCATGCCTACACAAGTCTAACTGGCACTGAAAATGAAAACGTCGAATCTTGGAATACTTCACGGTTGTTTCTCCCGAACTGTGGACAAGGCACCTGAGGGGGCAAGATTGGTTCAGGGTCATGGATGAGTGAAGGCTTTTTTACCCCCCTAAAGCTGCTTTAAAAAGTCTGTGTTAAATAAAAAAAAATGTTCCTCACAGGTAACATCACAGATAAGTTGCAAACGATAATTTATACATCTCTTTCATGCTTGGGAAGAGCTGTAAACTAGCATACATGCACACACCATTTATTTATCAAAAAAAAATCTCTCACTATTTTAAAACTGAGGAAAGACTTTGAGCGTACTTGTTGTCTTCAAAATCGTGCATAGCAGGATGAGAACAGGTAGAAGAATTATCCTTATTCCTTTTGCTGATTATTCTGGGTTTATGCTCAAAACATTTCTGAAATGCAACAGGAAAGCACTCTTAGAACAGGGAAAAGAAATCTACTGGTTTGTTATTGTTTCTCACTTTAATAACTCCTGCTTGGAAACATAAGGATGGTACTAACATTGGCTAGAGGCCTAACTTGTTCCCTGAAACAGCCACCCAGGGTAGCCGAACGCCTCTCAGTTTCAAAAGTCACAGAAAATACGGTGGTGGTTTGTACAGACTCACAGCAATTCCATTTCTTTTTTCTTTTTTTTGTAACTTGAAAAAAATTAAGATGTCACTAGCCGTTTGGAAAGATTCTGTAAACTTAACAGAAAGCTAGTGGAATTTGAGCCCATACAAAAATTTCAAAAGGGAGCTTTTAAAGTGGAGAGCATGGGAGAACAGGAAAAATGTCCTAATCGTGCCTTGAAGTACTTGTAATAAACACGCTCAAGAGTGGGGACGGAGACGCTTTAAAGGGAGCAGGATGTGTCCCATAAGGTGAAATTATGGAAGAAACACAAGCACAGAAAGGAAAAGTAATCTTGCAGGACACCTTCAGCATAAGCATTTGCGCATTTGCTTCCTGCAACTGACCAAGTGGGCTGTAGCACATGAAAGCGGATGCTGAAATAGATGGTCTTAAAGGTACTACAGGACTACCTTTTCCTTCCCTTTCTACACAGAAGCAGGATAAGATGGCTCACTCTTTTGACAATTGCATGAAATAATGCCTGCGCCACGCGAGGATGTTTCAGGATGAGGGTGGGGGAGACGCCCTCTCTCTTCTCCCACACTCTAGACATGCAGTCCAAAGCTCAAACCACCACACCATGTTGGCTGTCCTCCCGCCCTATCCAAAGTAATTATTTCGGAAAGGTTCCAGATCTGTTCAGCCAAACTGCCTGGAGCTGCTTTTGGCTGTCCCATTCTTGCGCCACCTTAACAAAGTCTGAGCTAAGCACCTCGCAAAGAAACATGAAGAGTCCGTGATGCTCTTGGAGGAGCTGGGAAACGGTCAAGCTTATCTCTCCGTTGCCTTCAAACAGGGCTTCCCGGCTGAAGGCTCCCTTGCGCTCCAAGGTCCAGACATCGATCTCCTCTTGGCAATACGCAAAGGTACAGTGGCCTGAATACCTACACTCCTCATTGGCAGCAACATCTGGAACACAACAAGATATTGGAATAAAACAGAGAAAAGCAAATGGGGAGGATTATACAGCAGTCC
The DNA here is from genome assembly GCA_030412105.1 of Cyclura pinguis. Lineage (NCBI taxonomy): Eukaryota > Metazoa > Chordata > Lepidosauria > Squamata > Iguanidae > Cyclura > Cyclura pinguis. Next base: position 743,539 of record CM059609.1, on the reverse strand, counting down.
TCTTCCCCACCTTATCCACAGGGGATACATTCCAAGGCCCCCAGTGGATGCCTGAAACCATGGACAGTACCAAGACCTATATACACTGCCCCCCCCCCATACATACATACTTGTAAGTAAAACATACAATAAGGGTTACTTGAACACAAGTATTGCGACACCACAACAATTGATCTAATAACCGAGACAGCTACTAAGTGATGAACTAGCAAGTGGTGCATACAGGGTGGACAAAGGGATGACTCAGGACGGAATACAATGCACAAGATTTCATCACACTACTCAGACCAGTATGCAATCTAAAACCTATTGTTTATTTCTGGAATTTTCCCATTTAATATTTTTGGAATGTGGTTGACTGAGGGTAACAGAAACCACAGAAAGCAAAACTGCAAATGCGGCGGGGGGGACTACTGTAAACCATACAGACAATTCTTTTCACCCTCACTCACAAATGCGTAAAATTTGGGTCACACTGCATCCAGGAAAAGGGGAACATCTAGACCACTGGGGACAAAGAAGGAGAATTTGCATTTCCTACAGCTGCCCACCAACGCTAAAGAAAATGTATTAAAAATTATTCATAAGTGATAACCCAGCCCACAGCACATGAACTGAAAATTCACACAGCTTCACCATTAAAATCCTTACCTTTGCATATATAATATGGTCCCACATACTGAGTTTTTGTTGGCCTTGGCCTTATTTTTTTCCATGATTTATCTTCAGAATTCTTTATTCTACCTATTAGGATATCCTTCTTACACATGTGCTCTAGGTTAGGATGGTAAGTATATTCCCATAATTTTGGATCTAAAAGGAATGGGAAAGAGGTTATTCGTTCAATGTACATTCCACCTGTTCCCTCATCAACTTCCCTCTCCCAGCCTGACATCAAATATAGAACTGTGTTCTCAAAAACAGGGGTGGGAAACAGGCAGCCCTCCAAAAGCGACCAGACTGAGTGTCTCCGAACCTCCTAGTCAGAATTACAGCCAGTGGTGGAGAATTCTGGGAAATGCTGCCCAACATGTGACAACCCAGCAGGGAAACTCCAAAGTGCTGCCGCTGTTGGGAGAATGGAAGGGATCAGGGCTTTCTCTCGACCCCCTTCTAATCTCCCACCCTGGCAGGGAAGTGCTGAAGAGCTGCTGCTGCAGTGGGGTGAACAGAATGGACTGGGGCTTTTTTTTTTCCCCAGCTCCTCCTGACCTCCTCCACTCTCCCCACTCCAGTAGGAAAGTTTCCAAGAGCTGCCGCCATGCAGTGGAGAATGGACAGGATGAGGCTTCTTTCATAGTCTCCCCACCTCTTCCAATCTGGGGACCATCCAAGCAATAAAACAAGAAGGTAAGAAGGAGACAAAGCCAGGCTCAGTCCCTCTCTCCCTGCCAGTTACCTGGCGCCCTCATCTGTTCAGCAGAGGCTGAAAAGCATCAGTACAGACCACAGTTTTCAGCTCGTGCCCTTTCAGTTTTCACCTCTAGCGCTGGGCCAGAAATTGCTTCATGGGGCCCAGGTGGCTCCTCACCTTTCTTGACAAAGCAGGTCTGGCAGGCCTGTCTCAACTCATGTGTGGCTTCCAGGGGATTTCGGGAAACTAAGGAAGTCGTTGTTGACACAGGTGCAGTAGCAGGCCCACTAACAAACATGCTGGAATAGTCACTTCGAGGCGGACTTGAAATCCCAATGTAGTTCTCAGACCCAAACAAACTTGTAGGTCCGTTCAGCTGTTGGGGGGGTTATAAGAACAGTTTTCAGGGGGGGGGGGAAGCATCCCACTGATGATAAAATGCTAATCGCATTATCAAAATCAAAATCCACCCAATAAGCTCAGCGCGGCACACACAGTTCTCTCCCCACCTCATTTCATCTTTACAACAGCCCCTGCAAAGGAGGCCAGGGCAAGAGACAGAGGCCATCCCAGGCTCATCAAACAAGCCTTGGGGCTGAGTTGGGATCTAAACCTGGATTGCAATGGCCCTGGCCCATTTTTTAAAATGTTCTGAAATTATCTTCTGAACAAAAAACAGTTTTTTGATAGAAAGAGAACAGATGCACTAAAGATTCAGAAGAATGACTACTAAAGCTACAGTATATTTGGAAAAGAAAGTCTACGCAGTTACTTACAAGCCGGAGAGGAGAGCTACTGTTTAACGTTGAGCTGACATCTCTAGAAAGAGAATTGGGGATATCTGTTGGGATTAAGAAGACCAAGAGTTAGTCTGAGACTCATTTCATACACAGAAAAGGTGAAAAGGGGTACCGCCTTTGCAAAGATGAGCAAGGCAGGCCTCCAAGACCCCCACCCCATATTTCCACCACAAGGATTCCCAAATGGCCTGCCCAAGGCGGAGAATGGGGCCTCTCAGGGTTAGGCCACAGTGGTGGTTGCAAGCAACACATGCTGGCATGAGGGTGATTCCCACCTCTGAGGCAATACCTTGCCACCCTTTAAAGACTGACAGGGTTTATTTGGCATAAGCCTTTGTGAACTACAGCACACTTCATTACATGCATGAAGGGGGCTGCAGTCCACATGAGGTTCACGCCAAAGGAAATTTGTTCAGTCATGAAGATGCCATTAGATTTTTTTTTTTTTGGTTGCTTTTCCTAAAATGGAGCAACAACTAATGAGCTCAACCTTTAAAAACAGGAGCCAGATCCAAGCGGTACTGATTTGATGTTTATCCCACCTTCCTCCTAAATGGGACTTAAAGAGGCTAGAAGTCAGGCATAGCCTAAGTCACAACAGAGGAGGAATTCAGAAAGGCTTACCTCTGGGCAGAAACCTCCAAGAGAAAGGGATAGGGGACACTACAAGCTGTATTACTAGGCTTTTCCTGAAGTTGCAAGTATGAAGCCCAGGGAAATAATTAAGGGAATACATATACATACACACACTTGTGCATGCACACATGCATGCGCACACACACACACAACCTCTACCTCTCCATGGGTCCAACAACAACACCTGCCTTCAAACATCCTCAGAATAAGGACAGTAGGACCTATCTTGGGATCTCACTCCAATCCACTGGAGGAGACTATCATCTCTGCTCCAGATTCTCAGAAGTTTAGAAAACAGTGGTCTGAGGTCAGCAGTTAGTTCCACAAAGGACAGGGGTGGGACTCATGCAGTCTTCCAGGTAATGGTGCACTGGAACATCCAGCTTTCATCACCATTGCCTATGCTAGCTCAGCGGCTGCTGGGAGTTGTAATCCAACATCATCCGGAGGGCTGCAAGATCTCCACCCTGGTTTAAGGAAATGATTAGAGGTCCTTCACTTGAAATTGCCATCTTCTAACTTTGGCTCCTAACAGAAAACGGCAACGGCAACAACTGCCACTGATCTTACAGGTTTTTTGCTTTCAGGATGGAAACCCATAGTCAAGCACTCCCCTATTTTGGGACAGATGAATGCTGGCCTCCCAGCACTCATCGTTTACTGATACTGGTATCTAAACAGAGGACAGAGATGCTTCAATTCACAGACCTCATGCTTCTGAGGATCTACTTTGACACTCAGTTTCTTACCTCTTTTAGAATCACCGATTGAGAAACTACTTAAAGAGGAGCAAAAGTTGTCCAGGGCAGAAACCAAGGGCTGCGAGGAATACATCTCCGAGTAAGAGCCCGCAGGGACAAAACCTGGCCCAACCGATAATGTCCCAAGCAAAGGGGCTGAGAAAGGGATGCTGGGAGTGATGGTAGCAGTGGAGAGGGCTCCTCGGACAACCGTGCTGGGCTAGGGAAGAAGGAGAAGATGATCAGAGGCTGGATGGCCATCTCTTGGGACTACTTTGATGTGCGTTCCTGCATGGCAGGGGGTTGGACTGGATGGCCCCTGGGGTCTCTTCCAAGTCTACGATTCTATGATACTATAAAGCCTATCACCTTCCTCAAGAAAGGCCAATACCATTAGTACAATCACGGGGAACGGGGAGCCACCCATTCCAAAACAGCTGGGTCTTAAGTATACAGCAACCACTAACTACAACCAGTTAGCTTGCCAAAGGTTAACAAATTTTCTGTGTCAGAATCTTGCCACCAACATATTTTAATACTTCTACTCTCAAGTTTTCCAAACATACGTGTAGAACCAGTTTGTGAAGAACAACTGCCGCAGCAAAAGATCTTGCAGGAGGCATCTATCAAGGTGTTTTAAAACCTACAGCTACAGCTGTGGAAACTATTATAACATGGATAACCTCCCAGGCTTCAGGGATGGACTCCTGTTTTCCTCACAAGAAAAAACATGGACGGTGGCTTCTTACCATGACGCTTTCCCCAGGATCTGAAACTGAGTCAAGCAATTCATCTATTTCATCTCCAAGGATGTCATCGCCATCCCCGCAGTCCAAACCACCTTCGGTGAGAGGGAAAGTCCCTCCATTGGCCAGGGAAGGGGCAGAGAGGGAACTCTTCTCCGTGGGCAGGCCGAGCAGAGACACCGTTGGTAAGGGAGCCAGGTCGCTTGGCAGCTCAGGGGCAAAACCAGCAGGGGTGGGGGAAGAGGAGGAAGAAAGGTCTTTTTCCTTCCAGCAGGAAAAATCTGCAAAAAACAGATTTCGATTGGGGAGGAGAAAAAGAGAGAGAGAGGCGACACACACACTCAGAACAGGAATCCTTAAAAGAGATCAATTCAAAGTTTTGTCAAAGACTGGAAACTGTTTATGGATCTTTTGAGGAATAAGAAATCTAATGATGCAACAATCTGTAGTTATGACTATTAGGAATTCTAGTAAGTTGAATGTAGATCTGTAATGGTAGAGTGATTGATTTTTCTTTTTCATTACAGTTGCTACAGGGGGTCACAGTTCTTCTGTATGTTAGTGTATTTAGGATGTGTTTAATACAGTGAATTTTTCTGGTAATAGATTGTGTTTTTAAGTCCCAGTCTTCATTTCATTCAATTTAGTTTTAGCTCTAGTTATACATGCATACTATGTACAGTTTTTTCGTTTTTCTCTTGTTCCTTTTTCTTTTTCTCTAGTTATTCATTAGCTTGTATCTCCTACTAAAACTAGTAAATATTAAATCTGACTTTTAAAAAACAGAAAAAGAACTTACCTGATTCAATATCTTCTATAGAAGTATTTGAAACCTGCAAGCAAACAAAATAGCCATCAGCAGGATATTTGTCCAGCAGTGCCTCAGGGCAGACTTTTTTTCTTTCCTTTCTGAGATGGGTGCCTCTAAAAAGTTTAACAAACATCTGAAGCTCTGGCCTGACAGGACAAAAATCCAAGCCCAAAAGCAGGGAACGCAGGCACCACTAACATGAAAGCTGCCACTGTCAAACAGCATCCACTAAAAAGTTACCAAATGGCATCCATGTACCATAAACTCCTACTGAACAAATTTAAAAAGTGAAATATCCCCTGATTAAACACAAGCCCAGCTGGTACTCATTTTGAACTCTGCTGTATGGGTATAATGAAGGTATATGCTTCCTTCGTCCAACACTAAAAAGAATTTTTTACAGCTCTGTTACTGGAAATCCTGGCATACAATTGTACAACAAGATGAACATAAATTACTTTATACTGACAGGAAACAGTTCTACAAAAAGAAAGCAGTTTACGTGAAGACACAACTTCTTACCTTACTTGATACTTCTCCAGAAACAGAGTTTGGGGAAGGCTGCAATGAAGCATATCATTATAATTAAATGCAAAATACAACAATAAAAATAGCCATTTGCAACCAATAAAGAAGAAACAGCTTTTCAACAGCAACACCAAAAAATCTGCTCCTACTTACTTTTGCCCTAACATAGGCTTTTCTTATTTTCAATCCAAGCTTCTGAGCAAGTTCTTGAGTTAATTTTATTACACTTTCATCCTATATTTAAAAAAAAAAAGATAATAACGTGCTGTTAGGGAGATGGGTGCATCAGTGCTCTCATGATTTTCACACAACACACAAACAGGCCATCTTGGCATCCAGCATTCTCCCAGGTCTCTGTCCCAGGAATGCTCTGTTCCAGGACTCCACGGGAGGAGAAGCCATCTCACACATGTGATACAAATCTCCATGTATGGCACTAAAGCACGTGAACAGAGGCCCAGCTTTATTGATACTGTAATGCCTAGGAAAAAGGTATCTTCTGTGCACTGTTCCCCTAGTACAAACAAGCAAGCCCCCTTGAGCAGCACTGTTAATTTTGCCGGCACGATCTGCTCACCTGTGGCACTGCAAGGGAACATTTAGCGGCAGCGTCATAAGCCTCCTTGTATCTTCCCAGTTCTTTTAAGGCTTTGGATTTCCGGTAGAGAGCTCTGAAATTGTTTTCATTCAGTTTTAAAACAACCCCACAGTCTTCTAGAACTCTGTCATGCTGCCCCTGTACAAAGAGAGTTATCATGAATGCTTATTTACTAGAATCCCATGGTTAGGGGAAGGCAACTGTGGCCAAAGACCACTTAATGCAGCAAAGACTGATTCCAAGTGTGCTAGCATATGAAAGAGAGAGGTTTAGACCAGAGAAACTCTGGTTCTCTGTGAGCTTTCAGGATTCCAGAAAACTGAAAGTCACACAGCATTGTTCCCACCTTCATAGTGGGAAATTTTAAACAAGGACTACTGGAAGGTATCTGTGGATGGATCTCTCCTGGTAGAACAGCGGAATCCAGTATAAAATGGGAGAGCTAATTTTCCCATTCGCCGTCTGCCCCCTCAAAAACCAGGTCTGCAGGGCTGACTTCTTCTTATGCAATGCAAAGAGCTGAAGCAGGGAGGGAAAGGGAACGGGAAGGGTGGGATTTAGGCCTCCTTCTCCAGCACTCCTTTCCCAGAGAGGAAATCCAGTACTTGATCAGGTCATGACCCACTCGCCCACCTACCCCCTTGATGCCGCACTTACCTTCTTCGAATAACACGCTATGCGATTTATGCGAAGCTTCTCTAATATTTCATCAGAAATGTGGATTCCCTCAGAACTGGCATAATCAGCTATGTCTAAAGCTTCTGTGTAGTGGTTCAGCGATCCTTCCCAATCACCTTCACGGTAAGCATCGTTCCCCTCGTTAAACAGATTTTTAACAAGCTCTCGTATGAATATCTGAAAGACAAATTCTCAGTTAAGCACTCAATAGGATGGCTCTTATGTTCACAGCAATCCACTCGTCCTCTAAAAAGCAACTGGCCTGACTTTCTTTCAGATGCATCAGCTGAAGGAAGGGCCGGCTGTTAAGCAGCAATTTCTGACGCGATGCCTCCTGAAGGCCTTAGCAACAACCACGCACTAGAAACTGCCAACAAGGCAATCAATGGAAAAAAAATGAAAGCACCACCAGAACATGCTCAGACTCAGGAGGGAAAAAAATGGAAGCAATACGCTGAAGAATTCAGTGTTTTGTTTTGCTTTTAAATAATAGCTTGAATCCTACGGTTAGTTCCAACTGCTTCAACTCATGGCCAGCCACTGGGAAGTAGCAACACTGACTGCTTACGTGTGCAAATAATATGAAAAACTAAAATAATATTTTGTACCACCAAAACAAATTACAGATTTCTACCCATGGCAGTGTCAGCTACAGCTCTGACAAAGAAGTTCACAAAAGAAAACTGTTACCTCATATTGTTCTTGTGTTCCTGGATAGGGTAAAGTAGACCTAGAAGAGAGAAAGAGGGAGAAACAGAAATCAAAACTCACATGTCCCTCAGACCTTGTTCAAAGGAGTTATACACCCGGAAAGCTTGCAGAACCAAACTATGAACAGAAAGGTCAAGCATACCTTCCTCAAAATGAAACAGCAACTAAAGCAGGGCACTACTGTCTGCTTACAGTACTATGAGTGTTTACTCAGAACTTTGCATGATGATGTTCAGTGAGACTGACTCCCCAGTTACATGTCCACAGAAGTGTGATCTTAAGAGCATTATTTTCAAAGGCAGGGGGGAAGTAGCCAGCCTCGAGCTCTGCTGTGCCCATACGTTTTTTCTGCAATGACCAATCTGGCTAACCTGTCAGTCTGATACATAAGAGATCCTCCAAGAAGAAAAATACTCCCTCATGTTTCAACCCAGCACAACTGCAAACATAACTCCCCCCCCCGGGGTCCAACTGTCAAGAGCCCTTACTGTATGAACTGCAGCCCGTTCTTGATCTCCTGCAGTCTGATGCTTCTATCCACGGAAACATTGGACATGTTATCATGAACACGCACTTCTCCAGCACGCAGCGTCTTCTGAAAGAGAAATGAGAGTGAGGACCTGGCTCACAAAACAAGCCGCAAAGAGTATCTTATGAAAGAACAATTTTGCCTATGAAAACAAAATACAGGCTGGTTCAGATACAATGCTAAACCACAGTTTGGCATTACAAGAATGAGCCGAGTATTCCTCACTGGCATTCTGCCTTTCCCTGACTTTCTCAGGGACAGCAACGAGGAGAAATTTAGAAGCTTCCGGTCCCATATTTTATTAACTACAGCTTTCCAAATTGTTCCAAAACAGACAAACTGTGGTTAATCTGCACTTATGTCAATCAATATAGGTCATATTCAAACCACAACTTATGAAGCTGGCTTGTTTTCACTAACCATAGTTAAGATTGACTGTAATTTACAGACCTGTCAGAAGTTTTCACTTTTGACTCTAGAAGGAATAAAAGGGAGTACACAAGCTTGTGGGGAGGGTTATCATGTTGCACCCACAGTTTCTCAAAGCCAACCTGTAGCTTCACATTCCATACAACTATTTATAAAAAGGCAGGGGAACATGCCAGCTTAAACATAAACTATTACAGTTTTATAGAAGAGCAATTTTGCCTATTTAAACATGTAATCGACCTCTTTAATCATAGCAGCCAATACAAGAGCTCACAGGAAGGGCAATGAAACTGAGAGGGTGAAGGGCAAAATACCAAGTCACTCAAATGGAATGAACTGGCATGAAAGACGGGAACAATTAACTGCAATGACGCATCTCCTCAGGACAATAGCTCTGAGTTCACAGTAAGGGTCCATGCTGAACTGTCAGAAACCAAGCATGCAGACAGCCCTTTTGCATCCACCCCACACAAGGTGAAGTTAGTTAAGAGGTTCAGCAAAAGTCATCTCCTTTGGAAGTTGCAATATGGGCTCAACAGGGAATGAAATATTGGCCTCCAAAACCTCACTCTTTCTAGGCATCATTTGCACCTGACCTCTGGCATTTTCAAGATCCAGACAGAAGACTTTGCCCTATCTTTAGAGGAGGTTGGCAAAGATTAGCCTTTAATACCTTCAAGCATGGGCCACAGAGGGCTCTAGCTAGGAGCTTGGAAATTCTCAGAGTTGGGGCCCAAAAAAGTAAATTTCATAGGCTCTGCTCAGGACATAAACACAGTCTAGGGAGCTAGCCTGATGTAAAGCTACGACTGTTCACAAGGACAAAATAAACCAGTTGAGCCCCACAGTCATTTTTTTTTAATAAAATAACCATTTCAAAACTCACTAGAGTCAAAAACTGTCAACAAGCCTAAAAGGTATTGGCCAGAAAGACATTTTTTCCAAGGTTACTTTCTAAGCTATTCATTTTAAATCCTGAAGACAATCTGAGGGCTTGATCCCTGATCTCTACTGGGATGAATTCAATGTTAATGGAGAACAGCAATACCAAAAACTCCTTCAAAGCATAAAGAAACCCAGACAGATGAGTAAAACTGAACCTTGCTGCTGACACTTTCTCTTTAAAGTGCAGCTATTACTGCAGTGACTTTGCTTTCAGTTTTGCTTCCTACAATTCAGGTTGCGATAGCTGTCAACATGCAGGCAATCCAGAGAATGTGAGGAATTCAGGGTCTGGTTTTAATTTACTGATGTTTACAAGTTGCTTTGTTGCCAAAGGGCCACTGAAGTGGCACACAACATAAAACAGAAACATTTATTTCATTTCAAGCACATCCTTTTTCCCCCCATTAACCCCTCAGAAGATGGCTTTCTCTTTTTACAGAAAAAAAGAAGAGTAAAAGCAATACACAATGGAATGAGGAACAAGTTATTAAAAACATCAGATAGAATTTTTTGTTGAGGGTAGCAATGAAATCAATAAATATGCCATCCCAGCTCACTTCATGCACAAGGCTGCCTGTGCCATTGTGTGCGCGCACGCACCCCACAGCAGGGCCACCCAGGACGTGGGGGAATAGTTCTTCCTGGGGAAGAGACAGAACTGGGCTCCCACCAGCCTGCCAAACAATTGTCTCTGCTTCAAGGCTGCGAGAGAGAGGGCCAAGTGGAGCTCTCAATAGGGCAGATTGCACAAGTCTGGTGCCAGCATTGCAAAGGACCTGTTGCTGATACTTGTAGCCTGATATACCTTGATTCAGCATCACAGAGAAAAAGCCTTAAAATAAACTTGTACTGGAATTACAAAACATACGAAATTGGTACACATTATAAAAATACTGGTTACAAATAAACAGGATCTAAACAATGACAAACAAAGCAGCCAAAATAATATCAAAACTGGAGGACATCAAACTATCTCAAAACAAAAGCAAGAACAGCATCATCCCATGAGTACTGGCCAAAATTAATATTAGTATTAGAATTGCAGAGTTTGGGCTTCCTGTTGTTGTGTGCCTTCAAGTCCTTTCTGACTTACAACAACCCCAGCGCAAACCTACGATTGGGATTGCCCTTGCCTTCCTCTGAGGCTGAGAGTGTGTGTCTTGCCCAAATGTCACCCAGACGGTTTCCATGGCCGAGCGTGGACTCAAACCCTGCTCCCCATCTAGAATCCTACACGAATGCTCAAACCCCTCCGCCATGCTGGCTCTCCAGAGCTTGGGCACCACATCTCAAAAATCCTACTAATGTATCTCTCTCCAAATTATCTGTATGGAAGGCAATTTAAAAAAACATACACAGGTATACATCCAGGGACAGACTCCTTTTCCATAGAGGATGAAAGAAAAACTGGAACACTTGTTTCCATTGCCCTGGTGAGTGTAGATAAAACCACTCTGCATTTTTATGAAACAACATCCAGTCTTGCACGGAAGGATCCCAGAAGCGCCTCAGCAGAACGCCCCCGCAACTTACACCAGACCCATCCAGGCTGCCAAATCATGAAAATATAGCACAAAACTCCTGAGGACTAGTGGGGAAGAGAAGGGGAGGAGAACAAAACCAGGGGGATCTGGCGAAAGCAAGTGGCAAAATTCATTATTCCCCCCATCTCTGTACGCATCCATCTGCGTACAGACCAAAGCATCCCAATGTCTGTTTTAAAATCTGCCCACTGGGGATAATAAACGTGCCTTATTGAGGGTCCCTGACAGGAAATTGAACTGATTCACCGAATAATCGCATCGTGCTTTTAGCAAAGCGGGCTTCAGTCAACACTCAGGCCATTTCCACAGTAGACTGTTACAGTGCTACGATTCCCCTTCCAACATCCTAAAGAATCCTGGGGTTTGCAGTTTCATGAGGTACTTGAAATTCCCTGCCAAAGCTCTCGTGTTCAGAGAGAGTTCAGGGGATCGCACGACAGAATCTTAAATCCCTTACCAACCTACAGATCCCAGGACTCCACAGGAGGGAGCCAAGGCAGATAAAGTGGTATCATACAGCTATGATTGGGCCATGCGGATACACCCAAAGGTATCCTTCTTCACAGGAGCCATTTCTGCACCGGCCGGCCCCTCCCGAAACTGCAGGTCCCAGGATTCCGGGGGATGTTGAAAGTGGCATTATAGCGCTATAACAGTCTAGTGTGGAAATGGCCACAGTTTTTAAAAAAACAGGCTTCCCATCGAAACAGAAAATACAATACGGAAATCAGCTAAGATTACAGCCTCGAGAGGGTCCCCTCCGCCTTGAGAGCCACGGCGCGCGGCCTTCGGGTGGCCACACACACGCCACCGCTCCCCCTTCGCGCTGTCTCGCTCTCGCCCTCAGCCTGTCCTACCTGGCAGGGCTGTACTGTGGAGGAAAGAGCGGGAGCGGAGCCGCCTGGAGCTCCCGAGAGGAGGACGGGCGGCAGGCGGGCGCAGCTCATTAGGGAATTAATACACAAACGAGGCTCCGGCGCCCCTCCCCCTCTACCGCGGCGCTTTCCTCAGAAGTTCCTTCCTCGGCCGGCCTCCCCTCCCCCCTCCCCCCTCCCCCCTCCCCCCTCCCCCCTCCCCGCCGTTATTCCCTCCCGGGAATAACGGGAGCGGCGCCGGGGCTCACCTGCTCCCTCAAGGCCGGAGGCTCCCGCGGAGGAGGAGGAGGAGGGAAGGGGGGGAAAAAGAGGGAAAAGGAGAAGGCAGCGCGGTGGAGGCGCGTCGCGACGAGACAGGCCCTCTCTCGCCCCCTCCGCTCCTTCGGACGCTCTCTCCGCTTCCTTCCGCTCTGCGCGCCCTTCCGGTCTGGGCCTCTCGCTCCCGCCGCCACAACGCCCCCTGTGGCTCGGAGGCCGCTGCCGCCCCAAAGATGGAGGGTGCCCCCTCTCCAGTCGCGAAGGCTCCCACCGATTGGCCGGAGAGGATTCGGGGCCTCCTATTGGGCGTCGCATCCTCCCCGCCCACCCACTTCGGACCGAGGTACCGCTCCTTTCCATTGGCTGCACCACCGCCAGTCCCACCCCCTTGGGCCGCGGTGGAACCGCCTCTTCCCCCATTGGCTGGGCTTCAAAACTGCAGCCATTCTGATAGGATGGACGTCTTCAGCCACGACGAGTCGCTGTTCTCCACGAGCCCCGCCTCCCGTAAGCAGGAAGTAGAGCGGTGCCGAGTTCATGGGGCGAGAAGCAGGTAGAAAAAAAGGAGGGAGAGGGAGGAGACTTTGCGCGGGAGCCTCTGGCAGCCGGCTTGGCCCGCGGTAGCGTCTCCCCACGCCAGACCTCTCCGCGGGAGAGAGCTGCGAGCTCGTGAGGTTGCAGGAGAGGTTTGCGGACGAGAAAAACGGGACAGCACCTACAGTGTACTGCGCATGCGTGCCGTAAAGGCTGCCCTCACGTGATTCTCCCCATCGTAGCAACCGTGTGGAAGGGAGTTGTGCGCTTGCGCGTGGCTCGGGAAAGGGGGCGGGGTTAATATCGAGAAGGCGGGGAGCTCCACAGGGGGCGTGGCCTGGAGCCCTTGCGTTTTTCTGTGGGTGGAGTCGTAGTTAAGAGGATTATGACGTCATCGTGACGGCATAAGATTCCAAAAAATTCATTCAGAAACCACAATAGAGTGGAGGTGGGTGGGCGAAGAGTCCGAGAGAAGAAAGGACAGGATAGGTAGTACTTTTTCTAAAAAAAAATCTGGAAATGTAAAATTCTTGGATTCTTCAGGGATTGCCTAGATTCTTGAATTTTCACCTTTTTTTGCAATCTTTTAAGTCTTTTTTTTACTTGCTCAGTTTTGACACCTGGATCTGTGTCATCCTGGCCCAGTGGCCCAGAAGGAGGTGCAGGGCTGTTGTGTTTCCTGGAGGTCCCATCATCCTGCTGCTGTGGGATCAGGAGGCCGCTTGGCCCGCCGCAGCCCCACCCTAAGTGCGGCAGGCGGCCCTCCTGTCAGGGATGCCACCAGTCCCGGTCCGAGTTTTTGTGGAGCTATCCTGTTGGGAAGGCGCTGAGCACGTCAACAGATCCTGGATAACTCCTTTAAAGTTCGGACTGAAACCCAGAGTGGATTCCCCATTGCCCCACCGATAGGCTGAGGATTCACAGGAAGGCGCTTTACAAATAAAGTTTGCTTGTGGCTGCACCCTTTGGTTGGAAGGAATTTGCCCACAGATTGGCTTAGTTCTTGCAAAATATGGTTAGATGTTTAAAATGCCGGTGCAATTAGACCACACGCTGTTAATCAGTGGTTAAACCCCTGCTGAACACGGCAGAGCAATAAATGAGTTTCCTGCAGCACCTGGAGGTGACCGAAACCCAGCGTCCACAGGCAATCCAGAAATCAACAACACAACTTGGCAGGGGGTTTCTTTTCTCCTTCTTTGACTTGACATTAATCGTCCATTTCAGTACCAACCAGAGATGTATCGATTCCCTAAGTGGAAGTTCCTCGAGTGCCAGAAATTATTTTAAAACACTAAAATATAGTAATAAAAGTAAGCTCACGCACGCCGTTGTCTTGGTGTCATCGGGCGAATGCTCTCTTTTCCAACACGCTTTTGAGAACAGACCGTTTCCAAGGAAAGCGCTTTTGATCACAAGACTGTGTTGCTTTTGGATTGCATTTTTATTTTTTCAATTTTTTAAATATATATTTTACATTTTTCCTAAGGTGTAGGTAGTTTATATACAGTTTAACCATTTTTTAAATGTTTTTCTCTGTACATTGTCCGTGTTAGTACCGCAAGCCACCGAAGTCCAGTTTTGAGAAAAAGTGAAGCAGGACGCAAATGAAATTAATAACAATAGTCAAGGTAATGGTTATAGTACCTTGGACGACTGATCAGATGTGCGCATGTTTTCTTTTTTCTTGCAGGGGTGCTCTCTGAACCATGTTTCCCTTCTCTCTGGGGATCGTGCTGGGTCTGGCGGCTGGTGCTCCGGCCCTGGAGAACGGACTGCTGAGGACTCCGCCGATGGGCTGGGTGCCCTGGGAGCGCTTCAGATGTAACACAGATTGTGCCAGGGATCCTGACAACTGCATCAGGTGAGGAAGGAGGGCAGCAGGTTGCACTCAGTTGCTTCCCGGGGTCCGAATACAGGAGCAGCGGTTTTGGAATTCTGACAGCCGTCATTAAGATGAGAAATTAATTCATCAAATTCTACTTCATTTTATAACAGCCTTTCTGCATTAGTAGGCTAATATGCCCGGAAGTTTTATTCCACATCTGGAATCCTGGCCCTATGTGGCACTGGGTTTTTTTTTTCTTATGATTCTGCCATTTAAACTTGAGACTTGGAAAGGAAAGGAATCCAGTAGGGTGGGAGGAAAAGGCAGGGCTGTTTTCTTCTGCCCCAGAAGGTAGAACTAGGTCTAATGGTTTGAAATTGCAAGAGGGTAGTTTTCAATTGAACATTAAAAGGAACTTCTTGACAGTGAGAGCAGTGGAACCAATTACTTGGAGAGGTAGTAAGGTCTCTTTCTCTCTTCAAAAGGAGGCTGGACAGTTACCTGCTGGGGAAGCTCTAACTGGAAATCCTACATTGATCCAGAGGTTGGACCTATAGCCCTCAGGGCCCCTTCCAGCTCCGTGATTCTGTGACTATGACTCTGTGATTGTCTTGCCCTTGCTTGCCAACAGTGAACGCTTGATCAAGGCCATGGCTGACCGGCTGGTTGAGGACGGGTGGAAGAAGCTGGGCTATGAGTACATCAACCTGGATGATTGCTGGATGGCAAAAAAGAGAGATGCCCAAGGCCGGCTCCAGCCAGACGCCGACAGGTTTCCCAGTGGCATCAAAGCCCTCGCCGACTACGTAAGTCCAGCGAAATTGTGCTGCTTTGAGTACCCAGTTCTCCCTGGAACCCTTCAGGTTTAGCAGCTATGAGAGGAAGAAAACAAGTTGCACAAAATCAGCCACATTTGCTTTTCTCTATTATTTATTTAAGGGATTTATACATCTTCTCGCAGCCCTCCAGGGCTTCCAAGGCAATTGATAAAAACACTTAAAAGATTAAATGCAGGGATAAAAAAAACTTCTGAAAGCACACTAAAATTAGCTTGAAAACAATTTTAAACAGTTAAAAATAATTTAAAACGGGTGGACAGTGTTTGAGATGCAAAGTCCACCTGAAAAAAGGCTCTTTGCCTGCCAGCAGAAGGACCTCAGGGAGTGGGCAGCCTAGAGCCCCGTGACAATAATGGAGACAAAGCTCTCTTTTTCTCTGATTTCCACCTGCTCTGTTTCCTCTTTACTCCCAGATTCATTCCAAAGGCTTGAAATTCGGTATCTACAGTGACCTGGGCAATTCCACCTGTGCAGGTTATCCTGGGACAACCCTGGAGACCATTGAGACGGATGCAAAGACCTTTGCAGACTGGGGGGTGGACATGCTGAAACTGGACGGCTGCTTTTCCGATTCCGCCACCAAGGCCATAGGTTTGTGCCCTTGGAGATGCAGAAAAAGCCTATTGGACAAGGTGGTTTAAGCCACCAGCACCTTTTGGATGATTCAGTTTAAAATCAAGACTGGGAGCTGTCTGTCCCTAAAAATCTCAGGACGCAGTTTTTAACGATTTAAGACAGTGCCTGGATGTAGTGTTTCTCTTAAAGATACAAGAAGTTTCTAAGCCTGTTTTGCTTTGTTTATGGTCCAGGCTACCCCAAGATGAGCGCGGCACTGAACAAAACAGGACGGCCAATCGCTTTCTCTTGCAGCTGGCCAGCCTACGAAGGGGGCCTCCCTCCAAAGGTAATTTCAGAACCCCAGACCCCAGAACAGACTGTGTCCTTGAGACCATTTGATTAAGAACAAAGGAATTCTGACAATAGCACCCTGAAAGTTGAATTATTATCCTCAACAATTGCATTGCTCCCAAAAGATGGGCGTCCAACCTCTGTTTAAAGACTTCCAAAGGAGCTGGAGAACAGTGGATGCTCCATCTTTGGGTGTCCTTAAACAGAGGTTAGCATCCTTAGCTCTGTGTGTGTGTGTGTTTTACTATATGGCAGGGGTTAAAGTAAACAGTCTTTTTGGTCCATTCTCTAAGATTCTGTTGTTGTAAGCAGGGTTAGGCAGCTGTAGGGGAGGAGCAGGGTCAATTCTTAGCCCTGCAATGGACCACAGTTGGGTATTTTCATCTGAAAAGCATTTTAACATGTGCTCTGGAAACAACCTCAGTCTAAATCTGGTTCTCACTTCCAGGTTCATTGGGCCCAGCTTGAGCTGATTCATGTTAACTTTGGCGAGGTCAGGGACTAGAGAGAGGAGCCTTGAAGGCCAGAGGCGGGGCAGGGAGGGGTGCCTGCAATTTTTCCCTCCAAGCTCAGGGACCAGGAAAGGAGTTTGGGGCCACACCTGGCCTACAGGCTATAGTTTCCCCACCCCTGTTACACAGCTTGGTTCCTTCCAAGACCGTAGCAGAATAAAGAAGCATTTTGTTCATGGAAGGTGGTTTCTGTATTGTAACAGAAAGCAGCGTTCAGCCATTTGCGTGGTCCATTTGGAGAAGGGAGCATGGGGTAGTGATCCAAAGCCTGCCCCCACCCTGTAATGTCACTTCCTGCTCCCACCACCAAGTCTCTGCTGCAGCCCAATTCTCCATCACTGCGCTCTCCCCGACCTTATCCTGGTAGCAGGACAAGGCTCAGGCGATCAGCTTCCAGAGGCCAGCTTTGACCCACAAGGGCTGTCACGGGTTATAAAAGCATCTATTCACACATGTACAGTCTGAGCAAGCGTGAGACAGGTGACAAAACACGCACACCAGCAGTAGCAGATGGATTCCATTGTCAGTCCCGTAGGAGAAGTCTCATGTGTTCTTTTCTTTCCATTCAAGGTGAATTATACTTTACTTGGCAAAATATGTAACTTGTGGAGGAATTATATAGACATTGAGGACTCCTGGGACAGCCTCTTCCGTATCATTGAGTGGTACGGAAATAACCAAGACATGCTGCAGCCTGTCGCTGGGCCCGGAAGGTGGAATGACCCCGATATGGTAATGAACTTTTTCCCCCAAAATACCTTTCCGTGCAGTCGCAGTTCTGGCACGTGATCATGAGCTTATTATCAGAAGTGCCTGGGCGGCCATTTGGAATGAGAGTTTAGTCTGGAAGGACCTTGTTCTGGTCCCAGAAGCACAGCCCTTCTGGTACCTCCGAGGCAACCACGTTGTGGTTCTGGACGGCAAGAGGTGGAAAGCCGGCCAGACAACCCCAGAACCAACTCTGGCCTCTTATAGTGGCCAAAAGGAGCCACCAGAGGGGGCTGGGAGACTCCCTTCCAAACTTCCTCTATACTGCAGAGTTTGCTTTTAGATATCTATGTATTTATTTAATCTGTTACACCCCCCACACCTGCATCGAGAAAGGTGTTCAGGGCAGCTAAGAGTCATGAGTGCAGGTCCAAAAACAGGATCTTGATTTAAAGTATTTTTCAGTCTTTGAGGTTTTGTGTGTGAGCTGAAAATGTTGCAATGCTAGAAAAGCATCAGATAGAATAATATTATTCTCATTTATTGTTACTGGAAGAGATTAATAATAATAATAATATTGTTGTTGTTGTTGTTATTTCTATTAAAAAGAGTGCCTAATTATACAGATTCAGTCCTTGGCAACTTGTAGTCCAAATCAAGGATTATGATTCTCCTTGCTTTGAGCTCTGTAACGGACATTTTCATTTTCGCCCCCTTGTTGGCTCTTTATGCACCATCACATGTCTCTTAGCAGTGCTATAAAATTACTCCCCGAATGATGGGTTTTTTTCTCCCCTCTCTCTCCCCCCCCACCCCCCCAGCTGATCCTTGGGGACTTTGGCCTGAGCCAGGAGCAGTCGAAAGTGCAGGTGGCCCTCTGGGCCATACTGGCCGCCCCGTTCTTCATGTCCTGTAACTTACGCACCATTTCGGACGAAGCCAAAGACCTCCTGCAGAACCCCCTCCTCATCTACATCAGCCAAGATCCTCTGGGAATTCAAGGCAAGCGGATTTCAAAGGTGCGTGCATGTGTGTGTGTGTGTGTGTGTGTGTGTGTGTGTGTGTGTTTGTCTTTAAAAGAGATAATAGATTTCATAGATTGGGAGAAAGGGAGGAAACTCAGCTGCACCTCCCTGACCCTCTTCCCACCTTAATTGTACAAGCAAGTCACTAACACAACAGTTTGTTCCCCTTCCCTTCTCTGTCCTTGAACTGCACCAACCATCTAGCAGGGCCTTTTCGTCCTTACTTACTTGTTTTAAAACAAGCAGTCTAACTTTCGCTCAAAATCAGAATCCGAGAAATATACAAGCAGAAGAAAGACAATGCACTGAACTAAGACATTAATGAACTAGAAACTATACGCTAGCTAATTAAAACACTAAATACTGACTTACTAAAACACACAAGAGGTCAGACCTCCCCCCTGCCAAACTGTAATGAAAGAAAAAGTTTGTGTGTGTGTGTGTGTGTGTGAAAAATTCTACTGTTATGGATCCAACTAGGTAATTCTATTAGAGTTGCTCTAACCATAACCACAACATGTTGCATTTCTAGATTTCTTAGTGCTCAAAAAGTCCATAAACAATTAAAAAAAAGCCTTTTAAATATGCTGGGTAGCTGTTAACATTTGGACATGATCTTGACAAGGACTCTAGAGCCCATGTGCCTGTTGGCAGGGGCCATCATCCCCACAGACTTCCAGCCACTTCTGGGGGCATCCTTGTTGCTGGTTTATTCGCTCCTTGGCTTTTTTGGAAGGGGAGGGTCAAGGAGAGGCAGAGAGCCAAAGAATGCTTAAGAAACAGTAGACGTGGCATCTTCCAAGCGGTCCAAGTGGACCATCGGGAATTCTTTGAATGCTGCTGGGATGCCAAAAGGAAGCCTTGGGCACCAGCCTTCTTCTCCCCACAAGAGAAGGGAAGAGCCAGACCACAGAGCACAGCTGTAGTTTGGAAAGGTTCACGCAAGGGCAACCCACGTGCGTGGTACGGCAGTGCTGGTTGCGGTAGAACAAACACATTTTCTTACAACGTAAGGTCTGTGAAAGTCTGTATCTACCCATTCGAACCTGCCAGAGTTTTAAGATCTGCAGCAAAGGGCTTTCTCTCGGTCCCACTCGCATCCCAGGCTTGCTGGGTGAGGACATGCTCCTACTCTCTGGAATTCCCTTCCAGGGGAGGCCAGGCTGGGCCCCTCCCATGTCCAGAGAGAAGAAGAAATCCACTGATGCATAGAACGGCAGCTTATAAATGAAGGTCACAGTGACGATGATCGTGCCAGTAATAATGACCAATAATAAATATTTAGCAAGTGCTTAAAGAACCGGGTGTGCCAGCTGAAAGTCAACTGTAGTATAGAATGCTTCTGGTGGGAGATACTGAGCCTGTATTGTGATTACTTCTCTTCCTACTATTCTTAGGAGCTTCATAGTGTAACCACTGGTTACTGGCAGGAGTTTTGGACCAGTTCTGTTGCTGCCGTTGTTAAACTTATACCTCGCCCTTCTAGACTGGAGTTTTGGGGCCTCAGTGATGGGGATGGGGATGATGAAGGCAAAAGTAGTTATGGTTCCCTTGTGGTTTTTGTTTCATAGAATCATGGAATAGATGCCCCCCCATGAGACAACCTGCCCATTAACCCCCGCGCTCGCTCGCTCTCTCTCGCTCTCTCTCCCCCCCCCCCGACAGTCCCTCCACTTTGAGGTGTGGCAGAGGCCCCTGGTCAACGGCCAGTTTGCCCTGGCGGTCATGAACAACGGCACCGACGGGGGCCCCCGGCCCTTCGTGACCACGCTGGGCCTGCTGGGCATCGTGGAGTGCAAAGCGGGCTACAAGTTCTACGACGTGCTAGAGAAGCTCTTCCTGGGCGAATACAGGCTCAACGACCCCATCACTTACAAGGTCGCCCCCACTGGCGTGGCCCTCTTCTTCCTCAGACCGCTCTGCTAAGCCGCTCCCCCCCCTCCGGGGTTCTGGAAGGGCAGTGGGCCGAGCGCCGAGGGGAGGAGGACGGAGGAGTCCAGCGGAGGGCGGTGAATTAGAGAGGCCGCCGCGGCCGCGGCTTCCTGCTCCTCCCGGTGAGGTTTGGCACGGATCTCGGCAAAGGTGCGGAAGGTGGAAAGACCAGCGTCAGTCTGCCCCGCTCCTCTGGATGCCGTGGAGCTATTTAAAACTGCTCACCGACAGGAATCTTTAATCGGCCGCACCGAAGAGAATTTGCAGAAACTGCCCCTTCTCTGCTTCTTCCCAAAAGAGGAAGGTTTCGTGGAAATACGTTTTGGCTTTTTTGAACCACAGAATGTGACCCGCCTTAAGAAACGTCCAGAGAATGAGGCTGCCCCAAACCCAGAGGGTCTCCCACCGGAGTCCAGTTGGGGACCAGCTGTGTGTGTTTGTGGCAAATGAAGGGACGCGCACGCCCCTCCACAAATCAATAACCGTGCAATAAAACTGTCACGTCAAAGGCACGGCAAGTGAAGGTCCCACTTTGGGACCTTCCTGCGTGTCCCTCCCTTTTTCCCTGTTCAGGTTGTCCAGAAGTCCGTGGCTTTCTTATAAAGGCAGAATCCCGTCCGTGGATGTTCAGGTCTTCAGTGCAGTTCCCAAGAGAGTAAAAAGTGCAGTTATGTCCAGTAATGGGCTGGATCTCTCGTAACTCCTTCCTCCAAAGGCAGTGTGGGGGCAAGCTCCGTTTTTGGCACTGCCACTCCATCATGACAATTTCTGGTTCTCTCTCCCCTCCATCTCTCCCGCCAACCATAGGATCCCCCTGCTCCCAGCACTGGGCTTCACGGAGGAGCAAGGACTCTGCTCCTAAGCTTATCTGCTCTTCCCCAAACCCTGGATTTCCCTCTGATGACAGAAGGGAAGGAATGTGTTCCGATACCCGTCGGCCTTCCTTCCTCTTGCACGGAGAAAGCTTTCTTTTCCTAAAGAGCTGCCTGCTTTTTTTTTTTCGTCCCTCTCTCTGATCAACAAAGCAACCCTCAAGTGATTTTAAAGCAATGAGAATTTCGTGCCTTTATGGTTTCAAAAAACAATCAGTTGCAATGAACTGTAACAAATAAATGTATTGTTTGATTTTTAACTTTTTGAAACCAATCCATTGTAAATTAATTTGTTATCAGAGCTTGAAGTGTGGTGGTGGGAGGAGAATGTGGGTGCCCTAAAGAGGGACAACAAAATCTAAGACATAAAACATATTCTGTAAGCTTTCAAAGATTCACTGGCTTCTTTATCAGGCATAAAAATCACTCAGCAGAAGAAAAGTGACGATGTTAAGAGTCCCAGGCCTATGTTCTGTCCGAAATGTTGTCAGTTAAGATGGTAGAGTGCAATTATATATTGCACTCTAGTGGCCCAAAATAATAGATTTCAGGTGCAGTCCTTTGAGCACAAGATTAGGGTCCTCAAGACCAGAGTGTGAATCGCTGCTCAGCCATAAGAACCCAGAGTGACCCTGGGCAAGTCACACTCTCTCAGCAAAGGAGGGCA
Source organism: Cyclura pinguis (assembly GCA_030412105.1). Classification (NCBI taxonomy): domain Eukaryota; kingdom Metazoa; phylum Chordata; class Lepidosauria; order Squamata; family Iguanidae; genus Cyclura; species Cyclura pinguis. The sequence continues at coordinate 721,531 of CM059609.1, read as the reverse complement.
ACAGCAAGCCTCCTCTGCCTACCAAGAAAATCACAGGATAGGGTTGCCGTAAGTCAGAAACGACTTGAAGACATGCAGTGACAGCATTCCAGCTCCATTAGCAACAGACAAGTAACTTCCCTTGAGAACCAGCTATCTCTGTCCTGGGTGAAGAAGCTAACTGCTTCTTTCTTAGGTAGAATATCAAATTTTTCAAGGAGTGTGGGTACTGTAACATCTGGAAAACCTTTCAGGTGCTGTATAAGTAAAACTTGCAAGTTGCAGTCCTACGAAATAGTTTTACCGAGAGTCGTAGTCCGGTGCTCAAACCACTATGCCGCATTGGCTCTTAAAGCACAATATTCCCAAGAAAATCTCCCATGCGTTGGAAAGATGGTGGCATCCCAGAAAATCAAGTTGGAAAGGACACCGAGGGCCATCCGGTCCAGCCCTCTTCTGCCCTGTGGGAATGCAGAACTCCATCACTCCTGAAAAATGAAAGGTTGTGGTGGATGAAGTAACAATAAACCCACATAGGAAGATCATCCCGCCAGTCTCTTATTAATGCTGAGAATCTTCAGCTGAGTGTATATCAAATTAGAGGCTGTCACATTTCAGAGAACCCAATGCAATACTAATTGAATCGCTTACATTCAAAGCAATCTATCTTGAAAGTTTATTTGGAAACAGAAACGGTGACTAATCCTTTGATAATAAGCAGATCCATAATTGCAAGAGGAGCGCGTATCAGCTCCAGTTTAATTATTAACCGTGCATAAGTAAGTATGCAGCTGCTACATTGAAACATAACATCTCTATCCCAGAATTAACCTGGAAGAAGTTGAAAGACTAGCTTTGTTCCAGGTATTATCTGTATCTGTAATATAAATATGGAAAGAAAATGCTACGGACCAATATATTTTAGGAGCTTGGTTGCAGTCCTTTCCGTGTCCAATTGCACAATATCCCCTGAGGATTAATTAGAATCTTCTAATGAATTAAAACTGGCCACCAATCAAATAAGCCTTCAGAGGTTATGATCCAAGAGGTTTTATTTAATTATCTGCATCCTGGTTTTGTACAACCCCGTTTGTCAATAAAAACTTTCTTAAAATACAGCACTCAGAACTGCCTGACGTGTGCAGGAGAGGGCAAGCGGGAGGCAGGGAGACCATCCGTTTTCATGCAAATACAACCTGCCAAGATTTCCTTAATTGGAGTAGATTTTAATTAGTTTGAATTTTCCATATGACTGATGATAACAGTGCTGAGAAGAACTGTGCAACTGGACACTGTTAGTAGTGCAAACCAGCCCATAAAACATGTTTGGGAATTATCCAGCCTCCCAGGGGTTGTTCCACTGCAGATCCCAGCAATTTCTCACTATCGTCTAGGCAGGCTCGTAGGCTGATGGGAGTTGCAGTCTGACAACATCTGGAGGGCCACATCGTTCCCACCCTTGCCATAAAAAGTTGTGGCAGAATGTTCTTACTGGCCCTGTTCAGGCATGTTGATGAGGATTAATTATACATTGCACTCTAGCGATCTGAAAAAGATTGAAAAACCAGTATTCTGCAAAATCATAGATTTTTATCCTGCCTTGGTCACCTGGGTGATTCCCATCCTCATCCCGGGAAACCAGGTGAATTGCTTTTTTTAAAAAATAGTATGGATAGGCACATATATACATATGTGTGTGTGTGGGTGCGTGTGAGATTCTGAGCCGCTGTGGCTTTGCTAGTCCTCACGAGACAAAATGGAGACCCTTTCACAGACGTGTCTGTCAATTCTCCTTAAAATAAGATGAACTCTTGTTGCCCTCTCCCAGCAGATTTCTTTTTAGATAAAAGGGTAGTTAACCTGCATTCCTCGCCATGTGTACTCTTATGTAACATCCCAGTGGTTTCAACAGGATTTACAGTACCATCTTGTACACGTCGACTTAGAAGTAAGCTCAGCTCACTGGGGCTTATTCCCAAGTAGACGTAAAGGCTTATCCCTTTGTTCTGTGAGAAGCGCAAACTCTCCAGCATTTCAGGGACGGAAACCAGAACACCCCATGGGCAAGAAGGCGGTCAAGATGATACAAGTTATTAAATGAGGAAGAACAGACAAGCTAGGAGAGGGTGAAGCGGTTTGTTTATGCCTCGGCCAACCGGGAAGGGCAAGACCCCACTTTTTCCTTTCCTCTCCCCACTGCTGGGTTAATTGCATGCAAAGTACTTTGCAGCAATGGAAGTAAGTGGCGGCCCATAAAAGCGAGGCTGCGAGGGGCTTTTCCCACAAATGTGGGGGCCACCACTGCCAAGGCACCGCTCTTTGCTGCTCTCACCGTGACCTCCTGCAATGCTAGCCGGTGAAAGAGGACACCTCTCTTTGACTTGACTCATTTCTCTGGATCCCCAATTTCTCAGCAGAGGCTGGACTACCAGCTCTCTGGCATTGCATTCCCACTCTCTTTAACCTTCACCCTCAGTTTTTCCAATGGCCCGGACTCTGTCATCTAGATGTCACCCCAAATCACAATTTGGGGGCTGGAATGCATTAGAGAAAAAGGAAACACTCCAAGTTCATGGTGATGGTTGCATCTGGCACCAAGTGTTCTGCCCTTTTTTTTACTCCAAACTCCAGGATTTCCCCAAAAGACGCCTCTTCTTCCAGCTCAGAGCTTTCTGACAACCAGATCCTTGCTACGTGCAGACGTGGCATCCGAACCACGCTTTTTCGGGCTTGTTTTTGCTCTCACCCCAGGTTACAACAGCCACAGCTGTGAAAAGATGATTCAGACGGTACAGCCAGGACACCCAAGGCACCGTTCCTTGCATCATTCCTCCCTTTGATTTTTCTTCTCCTCTTTATTGAGATCCCCCTGCGGGCTTCTTGATTGGGCAGGGGAGGGAGGGAGTGCCCTTTATTCCAGTGGGTCTACTTTACCGTGGAATAAGTAAGGAGGAAGCAACAATGGCCGGACTCAGGAATGTCCCCAGGAATGAGGACAGCGTCGCAAGCACTAATGAGCCAAAGCTAATTTGCAGCTATGCGTTAGGATGCTTGGTTAATAGCACCCCCAGTTGCGCAAGGCGAGAGTAGAGCGCAGATCCCATAATCCCTGCCACCCGCCCGTCTGCCAGCAGCTATCGTTCTCTGCAAGCTCTCGGTGCCGCCTTTGGGAACGAGGGAAGCAGGCCGGTCGGGAAACTGCCGGAGAACGTTTCGGAGTCCCTGGTGACGGTGGTGCAGCCCAGCGGGCGGAGTGTGGGGCTTAGGCCCGGGGCGGAGCGCGTTCCTGCCTACCCACCCGACTGCTGGGCAGCATTAAGCCGTCCCCTCTGGTTTTGGTGCTCCAATTCCCCATCTGAGAATTTAAAAAAAAAATCTTATTTTTAAATGTTGCTTCCTCAAGGTCGTTACAGCCAATACTATTCCAGGAGAGAGAGAGAGAGAGCTATTCTTTCTCCCTTCCTCAATAAGCAAAACCAGACAAGGATTAGAGTACACCACGTTGGCCCCGTCCTTTGGAAAGCACCTTTCAAGTTCAGACTAAAACCCGGAGCGGGTTTTGCACTGCTCCATGAGCGGGGGGGAGCTCCAGTCGCCCCGGGGTCCAGCCTCTGCCAGCCGGATGGGAAACGGAGTCCTGCCGCCCCGCCTCCTCCGGAGGTGACCCTCCGGAGGAGGAGGAGGAGGAGGAAGGGCGGCGCAGGTGGGGCGGCGGTCCGGCCCCGTCTCTCCCTCTCTCTCTCTCTCTCTCTCTCTCTCCCCCTCCTTCCCCGGGCGGAGTCTGCCGGCGGCGCCTGGACGGGACGGACGTGCGGACGGAGCGCTCCAGAGACGCTTCGGGCGCTGCTGCCGCCCCTCCTGATGGGCCCCGCGGGGCGCCCCCCGGCCCCGCTCCTGCTGCTGCCGCTCCTTCTGCCGCTGCTGCCGGGGACGGGTGAGTGACCTTTGGGGGGGACTGCAACGCCCGGCATCCCCACGCCGCCGCCGGGGTCTCCGCGGGGGCAAAGAGCGGGGACCCCCGGGGAGGTTCCTGGCGGGGAGGAGCCCCGAGCCCCGAGCCCCGAGCCCGGCGCCCTCGGGCAGATCGGAGGCAGGGAGGCCGCGGGCCCCCCCCCGGGGCGCTTCCCCGCCGGAGGAGGCCCACCGGCTCCACGGGAGTTACCCGGCGTTGACTCGGGTTGGGATGCCCAGGACGCCGGGCGGGATTTCTCCGGGCCTGAGGGCAAAGTTTGGGGAAGGGGGCTCCTCTTGGGGACCACGGCTCCCAGAATCCGGCCTACGGGGCCAGTCCCCCTCTCTGCTTCCTGCTGTTTCCCGTGGGCTCTCACGTTCTGGCTCTCCTCCTCCAGACAGTATCAGATGGCAGCTCCCATCATCCCCAGAGGCCTGCGTGGCTGGTGCTCGGGGGTTCTGGGAGTTGAAGGCCAGCACCATCCAGGTAGCCGAAGAGGGAGACCCACCGGGACTGAGAGCGCGGTGGGCTCCGGCTCCGGTTTGGGCAGCTTCCTGAGCTCTGAGAGAATCCTAGAGTTGGAAGAGATCCTCAAAGACCATCCAGTCCAACCCAATCCCACCACGCAGGAAGACACAATCCAAGCCCTCCCTTCTCTTTTCATAAAGTTTGAAGCCGTTGCTCTGTGTCCCAGTCTCTGGAGCAGCAGCAAACAGGTTTGCTCCATCCTCCATCTGACATCCTTTCAAATACTGACACCCGGCCATCTTGTCCCCTCTTCACTTTTTCTTCTTCGGAGGGCCCCTTCCCATCAGAAGAGCCCCTTCTGGCCTAAAGGGACCCCTTTCTGTCCAGATCCTTCCCTTTTCTTTTTGAACCCAGAAAATCGCACTCTGACGTCAGTGCCACTGCAAAAAGATTTGGGGACAGGCCTTCGGAAAACTGGGGCTACAGTTCCAACAATCCCCCAGCCAGCTTGGCCAACGGCTGTGGAACTTTTGGAGCTGTGCTTTAAAAAGATCAAAAAAAGCCCCCAAACCCTACAACTTTTCCAAGCTCTTTAAAAACGGAGGAGGTGCAGCCCGACAGCGGTTGACAGCAGCTCCCAGGTCTGTGGGCGGTGAGTCCCTGCTGACTTTTAGGATGCGCTTGGAAAGACCTGCCCATGCTGTTGAGCCCCCGTCCCTGAAAAATGGGTTCAGCACCTTGGATAGCTCAGACTAAAAAATCCAGAGCAGATTCACCGCCCCACAGACCTAGAAGGGGCCACCCCCCCTTGGACCACCCCAGACCTTCCACATCAGCCCACTCCTCACTGGGGCGAGATGGAGTTCAGGGGGGATAATCTGGGACCGAGGAGGTCGCCAAGCTTTTTAACCCCCCAGTGTCAGGGTGCCGGTTTCCATTTTCCCGCCCCATCGGGGTCCGTTTCACCTCCGAGCCAGACTCCGGGAAGGGCGTTGCTGCTCTTTTCACGGCCTTGAGTCAACAACCGGGTGGGACTCTGCCCTTTCTCTGCCCGCCCTTTGTCCCAGAGTCCAGGGCAAACAGAGCGAGGCAGCGGAAGCGGGGGTGTGGGCCGGGCGGGCTGGCCGCGGGGCCTCCCTTGGGGCCAGCTGGTCGTGGTCGCCCACTGGGGCCGCAGAAGGTTGGACCAGAGGGGCTCTGCCTGGCCCACCTTCCACCGACATCCACAGGCTCACCGTTTAGACTTCTATTTAGAGCTTAGACCTGGCATTCCTAGGTTTGGAACGTAGGCTTTTGGGAAGTCCCTGGCTATATTGTTTGGGGAATTCTGTAGTCCAGAAAACTGACTTCTCCTGGCTGCGTACTGGAAGAACTGTGCTCCATTATCCTTCCCGTATCAGTCTGGGAAGTTGTACCAAACTATGCATCTTCTAATGGCTGGCTTTACATGCAAAAAGGTGTTCTTGGGCACTCAGGTCTCCAGTCTCCTTCCAGGTAAATCAGACTGAATAGCAAACATCACCCAAGGAAAGGAAAGTACACGTACTTTCTTGTCTTAACCACCTGATGAAAGTGGTGGGAGAGGTGAAAAGGACTGGAAAGCTTATGACAAATAAAACTTGTTTGCCTTTAACTTGCCACAGAGTTTTATTGTATTGGCAAGACGAGACTCAGCAGAGCTAACAATTCAACTACCTCATCATAAATCCTTTTGTAGAGGAACAGGAAATTCACCCATGTTGCCCGGGCTGATATGGATAATTTTGCTTAAGAGTTAAATGAAACCAAGGTTTGACTGTTCTCAAGTGCAGCCCTTGAAACCGGTTTCACCCTGAGTTCCGTGCAAAATGGAACAAAGATTCTTGTTCCTCTGAAAGCCAATGTTTGCCAATTGGTCCTTATCTCCCACCACTCAGCCCTGTATCCAAAGAAATGGATACTCATGAAATCTCATGTGAAGATAAAAACCAGTTAGTCTTAAAGGTACTGCCACGTTTCCTCTGCCTTTCCTTCCTCCTTTTTTTTTTGCACCAAAAATGGGTGGTCTAGTTTGGTCAAAATGGGCATAACAATAAATTTGCATTACAGAGCAATAGGTATGTAAACAAATCCATTCTTGAAATTCAAAAGTGGCAAGGGTTTGTTAAGGAGGATCCTGAATTAGTTGCTGGATCAGGTCTAAAACCTCAATATGGCGTTCTGTTTGGGTCCAGTTAGATCACATGCCAAGTCTTTATGGTCAAGGGGTTTGGGGTTTGTCCAGAATTAACGGACAAGAAAGAGGGGGATGATTTGACCCCTTTGGCGTTCTGTTCTAAGTCCCCCTCTCCAGACTCCAGATTTCCAGAAGAAAGGAGGCAAAGTGGGACGGCAGTGCCAGAACTGCTTGTGCGGACACGCCCTTCAAGCGGTCCTCACCCGGACGCTTGCTCTCCCTCTCCCCCTCTCTCCCTCCAGCGGCAGCAGGAGGCGGTGCTTTGGGCCATGCGCCGCTGAGGAACCGAAGAGGCGTCTTCCAGTTGGCGGGGGCCATTCTGTGCACCACGGGACGGACCCCCCTGGCCTACCTGCGGTACGGGTGCTACTGCGGCTTGGGAGGAAGCGGATGGCCCCGGGACAAAGTCGACTGGTAAGGCGGCGGCGGCGGCGGCCCCCTTTGCGAGTGGCCGGGGGCCTCAGTGGCCACCTTCGGGCAAGACGTCCTCTCCCCTTATGTGTAGTGGTTAGAGCACTGGACTGTGCCCCTGGAGACCAGGTTCGATCCCTCACTCGGCCATGGAAACCCACTGAGTGACCTCGGGTGCATCACATGCTCTCGGCCCCAGAAAACCCGTGACAGAGTGGCTCTAAATCAGAAACAACTTGAAGGCACGCAACAAAAACAGCTTTTCCAAAATGAATCAGGATGCATGATTATTTAAAAACCTGCTCGATGCCCAGGAAGATTTCAGAGCAGAAGAATCACAGATAATTTCCAGATGCTCCTTTAACGCTTGGGATCCCCACCCCGCCTTTTTGGGCAAAGAATACAGAATCCTGTGGACTTTGCTGAGATCCAACTAGGCTGCTCCAATATTTGTAAGCAAGAACGTGTGTTCTGGATCACACAAAAATGGCCACAAAGAAAAGAGAACATACTGAGCATCTCTGAACATGAAAATGGAACTAAACTCTGTTAAGAGATCCTCAGTATGCAGTTTTCTTTTTCTTTGGCCATTTAAAATGTTCGCTGTGAACCATGCAGAGAGAAAGAAGAAAGAGACCAGCTCGCATCTGCCTCTGAATGTGCCATGTTGGAACTTAAAAATAAAAAAATGCCACGCTGGTCATTGTGTGCATAAAGAAACCACATCCCTTAAACTGCTTTGGTAGAAACCCCCAAAATATAGGCATTCGTGTGGGTTAGATGTGGTGATCATCCGGCTGCTTGTATTTGAAGCTTTTGGGAAAACAAAACCTCCGCCGTTCCCCATCGTTAGGAGGAGAGAGAGGACGGCTTTAATCACTACCCGTGGAGCCCAGCTGGAAAGAACGGCACCCGCTCTCCGGCCACTTTGCCCACAGAGCTGCGCGTCTTTCCCCAGGTCACCTTTTGCCCCAGTTCTGGGCTCCGGTCTGGCTGAGCCAGGGCACCTTCTTGTTTTTACAAGGCAAGGCGTGGGCACGCTGGGAGTTGGTCGTTCCTCCCCAGACGGCAGGCCTCCCTCGGTCTTCCAGGCGAGAACGTCCGCCCTGCAAGCACTTGGAAGGGTGGCGCTTTTCCCTGTCTGGAAGCCTTCAGGCCGTGGCCGTCAGCCAAGGGCTCGTGCATAACTGTCTCCTAGGAGGAGTTCCCAAAGAACTAGCCACGTTAGTCTCTTGCGGCATAAAGAGGTGGAAGAGGGAAATGTGGCAGCACATTTAAGGCTAATTGGTTTTTATTTTGGCACGAGCTTTCATGGATATAAATGCACTTCTCTAGATGCAGCATACTCTGCGAAAGCTAACATAGAAACCAGCTAGTCTTAAAGATGCTACATTTTTTCCCCTTTATTTCTCATCCTCTGTTCCTCCTTTTTTTTGTCTCTTAGGCCAGGACCATCCTCCTGGTTCTCCCTTTAGAATAAGCAGGGAAAAAAGACCCTAAAGAAACCCTCCAGCTTACTTAATAAATTAATCAAGAGAATATGGGGCAAGATTAACACTTGTAGTTTCAAGGCTACAGTCTCTGGGAGTTAGCAGAGTACAGGACGTTAATTGAAGGTTTGCTACATGCCTGTATTTCCACTTGGGAAACAAGGTGCAAGCAAACATTAAGTGGAAAGAGCATTTAAAGAATTGCTAGCAGCCACATTTTAAAATGTGAATTACAAACTAAACCACACGTGTGTATGGGGGGAAGTACTCTGTTTCCTATTATTTTTAAGGGTATGTTTAATACAGTATATTACAGATTTCTGACTTATCACAAGCCCAAGGCCAAACTATTCCAGGGTTTTCTTGGCACAATTGGCTTGATGACAAGTCGGGCAGCGGGAGAGACGAAACAGACTACCTGACACACACGCAGCCCGGATTTTTGACACTGCAACCCTACTTACTCTCCCCACTGGCCGTGCTGGCTGGGGCTGATGAGAAATGTAGTTCCAGTGTATCTGCTCAGCATCAGGTGGCCCAGCAGGAGCTTGGAATACCTTGGTTTTGGACCACAGCTCCCATAATCCCCATTGGTAAGGGATTCTGGGACCTGCACCCCCCAAAAGCTTTGTTTCTCCAACCCTCCTGCCTAGCCCCACCATCTCCCTTTGAAAGGTTTCTTTCTTAGGTGGCAGTGAGGAGAGACGCTGATGCAGTTGCCCAAATAATACAACCTGGTTGGGGGGGGGAGTTTCTGCCGGGGTCCCTGGCACTTCCAAGCTTTGCTCCAGCGGAACAAGGCTCCCAAACAAAGCCTTCTTTTCTGATCCTGCGCAGGTGCTGCTTCGCCCACGACTGCTGCTACACCAAAGCGGAGGAGAAAGGCTGTGCCCCCAAGACGGCCGCCTACACCTGGGAATGCAAGGACCAGAAGGCCGAGTGCGGTGAGCGCCCGTGTTTGGGGGGAGCTGGGCCTTTGCTGCCCGGGCAGAGGGGCTTGAGAGGGTCTTGTTAGCACCACAGCCAGACACTGACAACTGTCCAGGGACAGAGGAAGAGTCAGCTTGGATTAGTGACCCTGTAGTAGCATTTTTGCAGTCGCTTGGCAGTCGGAGGAGGCTGGGAAAAGATAAGAGGGGTGAGAACAAAGCAGTGGGGTGAATTTCCCCCTCGTTGACCTGCTGGCACAGTTCTCATTGCTAAGGGGGAGGAAGTGGCTGTGCCCGGGCACTTTGCTTCCTTTTGCATCCTGGAGCCCCTGGGATCCCATCTTCCAGCAGGTACCTCTGAGGACGGAGGGCTGGGGGACACGGCCTGCCATCCCTGCGGCCCACCCCTGCCTCGGACAGGCCAGCTGCCCTTCCTTGCTCCTGAGCCTCTTGCCTTCTTCCCACAGATGACATCGAGGACGAGTGCCAGAAGCTGGCTTGCAAATGCGACCAGAAAGCGGCCGAGTGCCTGGCCAAGGCCCCCTACCAGCCCCCCTACATCTTCTGGCCGGAGTCCTCGTGCGGGAGCCGCAGCCCTAAATGCAAGGACAATTAGGGTGGACGATGGTGGGCTGGCGTCGTGCACGAGACACGGGAGAGAAAGAAAGAAAAGGGGCAATGTGCTTCTCTCAGACCAAGGCACTTCCACCCAACTCCAGCCCAGCTCTTCTGGTTCAGTCCAGCTGTCTTTCGAAGAGGGAATTTTAAGGGCCCTCCCACCACCACCCAGGGCAGACTGGGAAGAACCTCTGGATGCAGAAACAGCAGCCGGCTCGCCCAGTGCCCCCCCCACTGCCAACCTCAGTGCCTCCCATTTCAATTTAGCCCACAAGCTCTTCCTTCTTCTCAATCCTAAGGCCCAGGCCTTCCCCACAAAGGGCCACGTTGTTGTTACTTGCTGGCAAGTCAGCTTTGAATGAGAGCCCTGGTCAAGCTGAAGAGGTGACAGGATAGCCATGTTTAAATATTTGAAGGGATGTCACATGGAGAAAGCTTGTTTTCTGCTGCTCCAGAGACTGGGACGTGGAGCAATGGCTTCAAACTTCAGGAAAGAGAGATTCCATCTAAACATTAGGGAAGAACCTCCCGACAGCAAGAGCAGTTCAACAGTGGAATATGCAGCTGCCTCCATGGAGCGTGGTGGAGACTTCTCCTTCTCTGGAGGTTCTTACAGAGAGGCCAAATGGCCATCTGTGAAAGGGAGGGCTTCGACTGTCTCTTCCTGCACAGTGGAATGGGGTTGGACCGGATGGCCCTGGGGGGCCTCTTCCAACTCTAGGATTCTGTGATTCCATGATCCACCATGCTTCTCAGGGCAGCAGCCGTGGCTGCTTTAACTGAATCGGCCCACCTGGAGTTGTCTTCCTCTCCGCTTACTGTCTTTTCCAATAAGTTGCCTCGGCTCATGACACACCCCACGTACCACAGACTCAGCACGCTGCCATGGTTGTTGTTTGCCGTCAGGTTGCCTCTGACTTACGGCAAGCCTCCAAACGAGAGGTGTCCAAGATCCTCAGTCACCCACAGTCCCGCTCAGGCCCCACAGACTCAGCTTTCTTGGTTCCCTCAATCCACCTGTGGCGCAGCCTCCGTCTTTTCGTGCCGCCTTCCCCTTTACTGAGCGGTGGCTAGAAGGGGCCGGGGGCTACAAAATGTTCACAGCCACCTCTGTGTGCCTTATACAGGAATAGTCACGGCCAGCTCCCGGCAGATGGCGGAACGTGAGCCCCCGGCACTGTGGCTCAGAACCATTCACGCCCCCGAGGCAAACAGGCACGTCAGAAGAAATAAACAGCCCAATTGTGTAAATAGTATCTGTAGCTGTAGTGCTGCAAACAGGACTCTGGATTCGAGTCAAGGCAGCTCAACCACAAATCCCCACCTGGCCGCCCCACCTTCACTCAGATCTTGCCTACCTCACAGGGCTGTTGTGAGGAAAGCTACAGGAGGGGCCGGAGAAGACCAACATCTGATGAAACAAATACTATTAGTAATAAATACTAGAAAAAAAATCTCTTTTTTTAATTCTTAAAAATGTTCATATGCAAACCGGAAGATTAATACAAATGTAGAGTCAAGTAGAGTCAAGTTTCATTTTCTATAGGGACGCTGCATTTAAAACAAATGTTGTCTTGGTTTTGGCATACTTTTAACCAACAGGTGGCATTTTTATATGTATGTATATAAAAGCTACCACATCACAGCTGGTACTGACATGCAGGACGGTCTAGGTTTGGTGTTTTTTTTTTTTAAATCAGGGTTGGCAAGGAGACTGAGAAAATTAATACAGCAACAGAAGTAGCCTCACAGTCACATTTTGATTGATGGGGGGAGAGGGAGGAGGAGAGCCTGAGTCGGGCTTGAAGCCCTTTTAGAAACAGGCAAGGACCACAGAGGGACGCGTGCTTAAGCACAGAACTCGGGGCACAACACAGAAACAGAGTGAGGTGGAAAAAAAGGAACATCTAAGCTTCTGATATTTTATCAGGCTTTTCACATGGATGCTTCTGTTGTCCTATACTGAAAGCAGAGAACAAAAACTGTACCTCTGGTGAATCCAAAAGCCCACTCTTCTGATTACTGCAAAAAACCATTGCTCTCTGGGAAAAGTGCTTACCTCCATGAGACGCAGCCCTCGCTGCTTAAAAGAAAAGACTTGCCAAAAACAGTAGGTATGCCATTAAATTAACTCCCCCTTCTCTTCCCTGTCCCCAAAATCAGCATGAGTTTTATCTCCCTAGAAGGGAAAGAAAAAATAAGTTTCTCTTTTTTTTTTTCCCTGTTGCCAGAGAGCTCCGGACGGCAAAGAGGGACCCCCGAGCCCTTTCTCAAAGGACCTGCGTCTCCAAGCGCCGGAGCTCCTTCACCACCAGGTCAATGTTTATGATGGGGTTGAAGTACAGGGCCCAGTAGAAGAGGCAGTTGCAGACGAACTGAGGAATCACGGGCCAGAAAATGGCCATGAGGAATCCCTGGGTAGACACCCTCCAGAAATGGCTCCACATCCGATGAGGAATTGTCCTGTGGGGGAGAGAAAGGGAGAAGCTGAGCGGCCTGACAAAGAAACTGGAAATCTGCAAGGCGTTTTGTCACTGCCAGGCTCAGACCCCCTCACCATACGCCACAGGTCAGGCAAAGCGAGCGTGGCCGTCGCCCACTGAACCAAACCCCCCACTGTTGTTGTGGTGTGCCTTCAAGTCAGGCAGCAGGGTCACACCAGAGAGATGGAAAAGTAAAACTGTCATAGGCACATTCAATATACACTCTTCCCTGATTTCAGCAAAAAAGAGTAAGATATAATATCTAGAAGGGTAGTCAGGCTAGCTGTTGCAGCAAAAACAAGAAACGCCCTGTCTGAATTTTTTTTAAAAGTAGCTCTAGAGCGGGTAACTGCACCCGCTAACTGCAAGAGCGACGAAGACTGCCCACAAGCGTTCCTAAAGGGGGGGGGCTTCTGGGGCTCTTACCTCAGCTCCCTCCTTGACCACAGCCTCCAGAAGGAGAAGAGCTCCAGCACGGAGAGCAGCATGGCATTGACGATGATGAAGCGGGACGTCCAGTAATGCACCTCCAGCCAGTCCCAGGCAAACTCGGCAATCAGCTGGTAGGGCAGGAAGAAGTACTTGACAAAGAACTCTCGCCACTGCTTCCAGGCCGGCTCCTTCAGGTCCTGCGGGGAGAGAGCCAGTCAGGAAAGAGCGTGGCAAGGCACAAGAAGAATGTTTCTTTTACACACGGAGCACCCCTTATCCAAAAAGTTTGGGATCAGAAGTGCTTTGTATTGTGGGTTTTTTGGATTCTTCTGTTTGCAAATACCGAAAACACAGTCCTGTTCAGGAAATCTCCGGGGAGCTTGCAAACAAATGAGCAGGGGACTGCAGCTGCCATCTTGAAGGCAGAAGCAGGGGGTCGGGGGCTCAAGGGAGGTCTCCTGTTCAGTAATGTGGTTTTTTCCCTCACAAAACAGGTATCAGGTCCTTTATTTCCCAGTCTTTCAGATCCTCAGTTTCACTCCAGCCTGATCTCTCATACACAACACAAGGTCCGAACCCTCACCAGCAGCTTGGCAATGATGTCTTCGAACGCCGCCTCCTGCACGGGGCAGATGGTGTGGATGAAGGGAAGGAAGACATCTGCGTAGTCAAATAGGTAGAGGTACAGCATGGTGAGCCGCGGGGAGCTCTTCAAGGCGTAGAGGAGGAAGAGGGACTTCCCAGGATGGACAGCCTGAAATGTGAAGAGATCATTGAGCAAAGCTTAACACAGGGAGGGAAAGAATGCCCATGGGCAGGAGAACAAGCAAAGGTAGAGAGGCTTCCGCCAGAGACAAACTTGGCTTCAGGCCTTCTTCACCCAGTGGCTTCTCATGAACAACGAGCTCTCTCGGCACCTGTCACGTGAAACGGATCACTAACCTTGTTGAGACCAAATCAGCTGAGCCCCACCTGACCCAGGGAAGAGACCCAGAAAGCAGCATAATGGGAGGGAGGGTGTTGAGGGGGAGAGAGAGAAATGAACCCACCTCCCTCCTCCTGGGCACAAACAGCTGAGCAGTCATTCTGCACGAGGCCCACTGAAACCCTCCCACGGCCCCCATACACTGCAAACAAGGCGGCAGAGACTGGCTGAGCTCCTGTGTGTGGCACAACAGTTCTACAGGCAGAACTAGATAATCTCTCTCTTCTCAAGCCCTCGACTCACAATTTAGCCACTGCACGCTGGCTATGGAAGGGGAGGGCGGCAGCAGCTAAAGAACTGTGAGTCTGGAGGGGGAATCTCCAATCACTGCGGAGGGCAGAAGAGAATACTAACTTCCACAAGGACCCACAAAGTTATACACACAGGCAGGAGGTGGACCTAAGCTTGCGCATGTCACTAGCAGGCCCTGAGCTCCTGGTGGTAAGGGGCTTCTTCTCACTCCCCACCCACCTTGTACTCCCACAGGTTCTGTGGCGGCTTGACCCCCAGCGTCTTCACGCGCTCCAGCTCCATCATGATGGCTTTTCTGTGACTGCCATTCTCCACATGGTAGGGAGCCTTGGCAAAGTCCTCGTCCGTGAGCGTTAAGAGGAGCCTAAAAGATAGACATGTTACGGGAGACCAGCGCTTCAGCTGCACTGAGCTACCAAGGCTAGGCACCACCATCAACACCAACGAGACCAGGGAGGATTACGTGCACGGAGCTGCCAACTTCCTCATCAAAAAACCAAAGCACCTGCATCTACTCTAGAGTTCCTAGCAAGACAGCTAGCAAGGTGGGAGGGGTGCGCGAGTCTAGGACCAACAGGCAAACTAACGGATTGAAACTTACTTGGGACACAAACCACTTTTCCCCCATTGTTCTTAATCACCTGAGGGACATAAAACCTTTGATAAGCAGAGGACCACATAGAACAGAACCTCTCTCCGTCTCCCTCTCTCTCTTATTCTACTCTTTGTGACACCCACGGGTTCCTCCTCACCTTCCATTGATCCTCTCAAGTAAAAACCTCTCCTTGTAGAGGGACGTCCAGGGTCCCAGTTGTCCCAGCCAGTGGACCACCTCCTCAGCCGTCCACTTGGCAACAGGCTTGTGGACCAGCAGGTCATCTTCCGACTCCCGGCTGCTCCAGTGATAGCCCAGTAAAACCACCTAGAAAGCAGGCAAGCGAGTCTGCATCAAGAGGGGTGCACAGAGAGAAGACGCGGAACAAGGGGGTCGTGGTCACTGAAGTATGAGCAAAAGTATTTAGGGAAGCTATGGGCTAGCACTGAGAACACAACCTCTGAGTCCAGTTTGTAGGAGAAAGGAAGGATAGAGAACAAAATAAAAAAGCATAAATGCTTAAGTTTAAATCCTGCATACAGCCAAAGATACTCCCAATAATACCCCAGGAATGCCATTTGCCTGACTGAACGGTGCACCCCTTGGGGCCACTGAGATGATGGAAGAACTCTGAACAGTGGGAGAATGGGAAGAAAACATGTACACTTCTCAGGGGACTGTCCCTTGGGGGTTCAAAATTTCTCCCAAGGGGAAGGGCCGATTCAAGGCGCTCCTTAACCCAATTAGATCTGTTAAGACTGCCACTCTCCCAAAAGCTGTGTTCAGAAAAAAATACCCTGGTCGCAACACCAGTATAATGTCTTTAAGAGGGGAGCTGGGCAGGGGGGGAGACGTACTGCCACACAAGTCAATGCCGTCAGAACTCCAGAGAAAAACCCCGCTCCTCGAGGATTGATCCTCCTGGTGCTGGGTGCTGCAGGCGTCTGCTCGGTCCCGTATTTCTGAAAGGCAGCCAGGCTGTCCAACGCTTCCAGGCTTTGCCGGATGTCCTCTTTCCGCTGCTCAATGGCATCTGGAAACAGCTTCTCAATGGCGTCTCTAAAGCAAGAAGTAAGAGCTGCCTTTTTCAAAAAGTCTTTGTACCCACAGCCATTATACAAGGCTAAATGACCAGCCTCTCTCTCAGCCGGGGAGGCGGACAGAGCCTTTGGCCCCCCAGGTGTTTCTAAGCAATGACTCCCAACACTTAGCCCTACTAACTGGCAAGGAGTAATGGGAGGTGAAGTTCAACGACGTCTAGAGGGCTGGGGTTTGCCCACTCCTGCCCTTCCAAACATTCTTTTCCGGTTCCCATCAGCCCCAGCCAGCCTAGCCAACAGGAGCACTAGTTCAGCAACATCTGGAGGGCCCAAAGTCCTTGATCCTGAACCCAAGAAAGACCGAAGCAACACAGGCATGCCAAAATGGAGAGAAAAGGGCAACTAGGATATTTCAGGCAAATGGTGAGGCATGCTGGGAGTTGCCATCCAACAACATCTGGAAGGACACCCGATTCCTTCCCCTGCTTTCAGTGAGGAGACAAGAAAGGGATGGAAAGTCTAGAACCAGCAGAGAACAAGAACAAAGCCCCGCAACTGTCCCAAGGAGGTAAGCGGAGGTTTCCAAAGAGCAGCACCCCAATCACCTGAGGAGGATGTTGACCTTGGGGAACCCTTCCCACTTTTCCCGGCATTCCGGACACTCGTTCTTCTTGGAGGCTGCCCACCACAAGGCCAGGCAGTGCCTGCAGAAGCTGTGCCCACAGTTCAAGGTGGTGGGGTCTACAAGAATGTCGTAGCAGCAGTGGCAGGAGAACTCGCTGACGGAGATCCGCCGGCTGACCCCGGAGGAAGGGGCCCCCTGTTCGCCCAGCCTCTCTGACGATGATGGCACCCCCACCTCCATCTTCTCTGCACACCTCAAGCAGCCAGAGGCAAAATACACCCCAGTGGCCTTAAATCCCGTAGCACATCATGGGCTCTGAGAAAGGATGAAAAAAAGGAGTCAGTAGGTTTCTCTGGAGCAGCTTTTGGGGATAACAAAAGGCTCCAGCAGTAGGAGGAGTCCCAGTTCTGTCAGGATACCACAGAATGCCACTGGATTTTGGCCTCTGTGTTCAGTTCCTGCAAGGAGCTATCCCCAAAAAGAGGCAGTCACAGCCAGCATTGCACAGTGGACTGAGCATGGACCAAGACTCGCATCTCCACTTGGCCACTTGGAAACCAACTGGCAGACCTTGGCTGTGTCTCTGTCTCTCTCAGCCTCAGAGGAAAGCAAGGGCAACCCCCCTCTGAACAAATCCTGCCAAGAAAACCCCATTATAGGTTTGCCTTAGGAACACCATAAGTCAGAAACAACCTGCAGGCACGCAACAACAATCGAGTGGGCCTGGCAATTATATTAGGACACTTCCCGGGCAACAACAAATGAAGAAGGGTTAGGCCCTTTGCTGACTAATAACCTTACATTTAAAGAAAACTGTACAAACAAAGTGGAATATGTATATTAAAGAGCTTTGGAGAAATAAAAGAAAGTACTCTTGCCAGCTGCCAAGAAAAAGCCAGCTTCTAGCTATTCAGCCTTCTTCTGAGTACATAAAACATTTCTACCAAGAGCATAAAGTGAAAAGATCTTACTTTCAAACATTACACAAGAAACTTGACTAGACATAATCCTGACATCCAAATGCTACAACATTTGGCTTTGCAAGGGCATCCACCAAGCAGTCCAACCGAAACACCCATTTGGGGTCTCGGTCTCTGCCGAAATGCTTTCCCCTCCTAGAGAATCCCCCTTACGTACCTGGAGCTGGGTAAGTCTGCATCTCACACATCTCAGGTCTTGCCAAGGAAACTTCTACCAGCTCTAGGGGGAAACGGGAACAGAGGGAAAGCTGTTTACACTAATGGAAACCAAAAGCCCCAGAAGAACTCTCCAGCTGCTTCAAACAGTTATTTTTCCACCAGTACGTCGGGCACATTTTTGGATGCGTACTGCTTCTTATTAAGGGAAAACGGCGCAGCAAAAAAGCTGCCAGGAGAGGATGCCTATATCCACGCCCTCTTGCACAAACAGCCGGTAATAACTCACGGGCAACACAGAGGGCCCTGGGACGCTGGCTGCTCACTACCGGCCCCGTTTCTCCCCGCCGGCAGCGCTCCGCGGACCGGGGGGGGGGGAGCGCATTCTCGCGCCTTGTTTCGCAGCGCGCGGGCGAGGGAGGGCTGCTGTCTGCACACCCAGTTCCCACGCCAGGGGCAGCCGGGTGCCAAGGGCAGAACTCGGGCTGACTCTGACAGGCACGGCCAGCCCTGCCGCGGCGGCCGCACGGAGCCACTCTTACAACGGCTATACCTGAAGAATACCCGTACCCTGCGACGGGAAACTGATCCTATCCTTGGGAGCACTCCTTCTACCTCTAACATCTTCGGTCGCACGGCGGCGCATTCGTGTTCGGCACCGCGTGTCGGTATCACAAGTTAACCGGTGGAAACGGCATAAAACACCACAACAACTAAAATAGCAACGCCAACGGTAATAGTGACGCCCGACCTAAACAACACGAGGGCGGCCGGCATCCTGCCGGTCAGCCCCGACCGGCGCAGGCGAACCCCGCGCGCTGCAGCGCCGCTGGGCCCACACACCGGGGGGCCGCCCCGGCTCCTTGGCCCTGCCCCGGTCAGGACCGGCAACGCGATTCAGGCCATTAATACCGCCCATTATCCTGCCTGAAATTACAGCGATAACAACAACAACGACCATAGTAGCAGTAGCAGCAGCAATCGCGCCCCTGGTATCAGCTTAACGACAGCAATGCATACGACACCAATACATTACAATATTTTATAATAATATAATAATATTAATTGATATAATAGCGGCCGTTGTTCTCTCTGCGAAGTAATAACGACGTCGCTAATTGTAATAATAATAACAGGGGCAGCAAGAGCGATGGTTATCGGTGCGATAACCACCACAAGGGCAACAGCAGCAGCGTTAACGGCCTCTCTAAACCATCCCCGCTCCCGCTCCCGCTCCCGCCCCGGGGGCCCGAGGGGAGCGTCGGGGCCCCTCACCGGGGCGGCGGCGGCGGCGACACCATCCCGCTCCCGTCACAGCCCAGCCCCGCCGGCACTCACTTCCGGTCGCGCATGCGCACCGGCAGCGGACGACGTCTCCTCCGTCGTAGCCTTTCGCGGCTGCGCGGGGAGGGTGGGAAGGGCGAGGGGGCAGACTGCGCACGCGCGCCGGAGAGCGCCTCCTCGGCGCGGTCCGGGGCCGGGTTAGGCCCGTTGCTGCAAACTGAGTTCGACGCGGGAAGCGGCTCGCGCTCGGCTGGCCCGGCGGGGCGCAGCATCTTCCCTTCCCGGGAGGCTCAGGCGAAGCCACGCCGCTGCAGCTCGCCCTGGCTTGTCCTTTCTTCCTCGTTAATAAACCTTTGCCGTCGCGGCCGCGCGTGTCCCGGTTCTGGTGTGTGGGATCGCGGAGCGGGTGTAGTCCCGACAAATGGCCCTTCCAGGGAGTTGCCCCGCAGTTTGTGCTGCCTGTTTTTTTGCTGCTTTCCTTGTAGTCCATCCAGCAGAAATGCAACGGGCCCAACCTCATTTGTTACTCAAGGACAACAACAGGAAAAGAAGCTGTTTTCGTTCTTGCTGGTCCCAAAAAGGAACAACTGATGACGTGTCATTTGCAAAAAAAAAAAAACCTCTGGTCGAGTTTTGTTCTTTCTTGTGGAAATTGACAGATCAGAGTCCAGTGGAGAGGTTCCCACAAGGGAATTTTTCCGATTATTGTGTGTGTGTGTGTGTGTGTGTGAGAAATATGCTTTTTCTTCATTCCACCTGGGGAAGAAGAGGGCGTTGACCGAGCCCTCAGATAACTACATGTCAGTGTTTTGGACAGTTACACGTGCAAAAGAATGCGAACTGTCAAGTTTTGCTGCCCTGGGAAGCGGGGAGGACGCCCAGCCTCGCCGAGACGAGCCCCTGTGGAAGAGCTGGCCGTCCCCCGGGTTGCCAGGCCCGGGGCCTGGCGCGGAGGCGCCGGTTCTCGCGGCTTGCCTCCCGGCGGATGGCGAGAGCGCAGATTCTCCGTTGCTGTGGATCTCGGCCCCGGGCGAGACGGAGGAGGTAGGCGCAGATCGGTCAGAGTGGCAGCTTCCCGCGATGTGCCGGGCTCGCGTCGTTCGCTGCTGCGGGTGGCGAAGACCCTCCGGGCCCATCTATGTGCAGCTGCTTGCTTGGCTTCCTTTCTCGAACGTTGTTACGCCCATCACTGCCACGAGAAAAACGAGATCACCAGCCACGGGCCCGAGACTTCACGCACGCCACGAAGCTGTAGCGGTTGTTACGGAGCAAAAGACCGCACGGGTTCCACCCGGACCGGTTTAGTCTGCTCCTCTCCCCTGGGAAGTGCTGTGGAGAACTTTGCTTCCCGGTTTCGGCTTCACAACAACCCCACGAGGTAGAAGAGGCTGAGAGAGTGGGATCGGCCCAGTGTTGCCTCACAAGCTTTGGGGCTGAAGGAGGATTTGATTCAGAATCTCTCCGTTCCAAATCTTACATTCCGCTCCCGAAGGACATGAAGATTACTTATAAATATTATTGTTGGTGTGTACGTTCCAGTCGTTTCTGACTCATGGCAACCCTAAGGCGAACCTGTCCCAGGGTTTTCTGTGGCTGAGAGAGTGTGAGGTAGCCAAAGTTAGCCAGCGGGTTCCCATAGCCAGGCAGGGAATTGAACCCTGGACTTCAAGAGCCATTTCCACACTAGACTGTTATAGCGCTATTATTCCAGTTTCAACATCCTGTGGAATCCTGGGGTTTGCAGTTTAGGGAGGGGCCAGGATTCCATAGGATGTTGAAAATGGGATAATAGCGCTATAACAGTCTGGTGCGGAAATGGCCGAGGTCTGCCGTCCAGTGCTCAGCTGCTATACCACGCTGGTTCTTGCTTATAAATATTACACTGTTTGATTTTTAAAGAGGATGTTTTGACACATTGAGACACTGCACTGAGAAAATGAAGAACGGCTATTAACTTCTTATCATTTCAGGAACATTTATCTTTGGAAAATTTGTAATACAAAACATACTTTTTTTCACAGAAGCTATAAAAACAATTTTTGGAGCAAATATTAAAACGTGGAAAGAAACCCTCTTATTCTCATTCAACAGAAAAAAATGAATTACATGTACTTAAAAGCAACATAAAGGAAGACTGACATTCCTACTTTCTATGAGGGAGCAGCCTTTTCCTCTGGTAGTTGCCTGCCTCCTTAATTGAAGATGCTTGCAAGTCTAGCAGGTAGCTAATAGGGAAAAAAAGTCTGATTTGTCCTAAAATTGCTGCAAACTCATGGCCCAAATGGAGAAGCTTTCCCTTTCTGTTAAAAAAGCAATGTTGTTCCTTTTCTAAAAAAGGTCCCTGCTCCCTAGACAGTAGTACTCTTAGAATATTTACATGGGCCAAAACATAAATGTAGTCAGTTTATTTGTCCATCTTTCCTGATTTTAGGGTGCTGGGAAAATCCCCAAAACCCAGCCCACGGTCTCCATTTCCCTTCCCTGTCGTTGCATTTTTCCACGGCTGGCGGGAGCTTCTGGACTAAACTTGGCTTCTTGGGAATGCCAGAAAGAAGTCTGTGGATCTCATCTATTCTGAGAACAAACCAGGGTCTCTTTTTAGCTTAGTGGGAGGAAACCGGAGCGTTCAAGGAGCACAGGAGGAATTGCAGTGGCAGTTAACAGCAGCAGTTGCTACTCACACAAACAACAGGGAGTTTGAGGGGAACCTTGGAGCCAAACCCCAGACCACATCTTCACGGCCCGGGAGAGCGTGCCCTGAAAGGTCTGTGCCAGCTCTCGGGATGTTGGAAGGAAAGCTGACGGTTGTCCTGATTTTGGCTGCGCTCTGCCTCCAGGACACCCTCCTTCAGCAGCCTGGGGCTGGGGAGCAAAGAAAGCCGTTTTTTGAAAGGTTCCGGCGACTGGAAGAGCAGGTGAGCTTCCATTATTCCCTTAAAGTTAGGAAGGTGGTCTTTGCTCTCTGGGGACTGCAGGCTGCCTTATGGGGCTTGTCTTCTGGAGCCCAGATGAGAGGTGGTGGACAAAGGTTAACTCTACCTGGAGCAGAAGCAAGTTTTTCAGTGAGAAAGTCTCTCAAGCTGAAATTCCACAAAAATAAAGAAAGTGCCAAATGAACATGGGGTTTTGCTCTTTTTTTTGCAAGCTGTAGAGAACAAAAACAAGCCGTCAGAATCCGAGTTCCCCCTCAGATGGACAAAAGAAACATTTTGCATTTTGTATCTGACGTGTTAACGTCTGATTTGCTCATTTTGGATCTTTTCCTGGCATTGTTCTCTTTCTCAGTGGATAGTCCAATAAAAGGCATTGTGAGATTTCTTTGAGCTTGCATACTCTCTGTTCCACGGGTGAAAACTGGAACACATGTGGCCAAGCAACATCCAAGTGTGGTCAAGATAGCAAAAGTTATTAATGAGGAAGGACACACAAGCTAAGAGGGGCAGTCCTAACTTTAGTATTCAATGATAAATCTTGAGGATCTTGTCTAGTTCCTTCATAGCTGCCCTTCCAAATCCTGGTCTTCTTATGATTTCTTGACTGCAGTCTCCATTCTGACTAATGAGTGAGCCAAGGTATGGAAAATCTTGAACTATTTCAATGGCTTCATCATCTCTGTTAAGGTTACATAAATCATCTGGGTCATTATTCTTTGTTCTCTTACCATTCAACTGTAAACCTGCCTTTGCACTTTCCACCTTGACTTTCTTCAGTGATTGTTCCAAGTTTTTACTGTTTTCTGCTAGTAGTATGGTGTCTGGCTGGCCCCTCCCGAAACTGCAAACCCCAGGATTCCATAGGATGTTGCAAATGGAATAACAGCGCTATAACAGTCTAGTGCGGAAATGGCCAGAGTTAAACAGATGTGGTGCTAAAATGCAACCTTGCCTAACCCCCTTGCCAATTGGGAACAGCATACTAAGTTCCAATAAATCTTTCCCCCATTCATATGGTTACCTGCTCACCTTCAGTTTAGGCAGAACCGTCTGTGGTTCAGTAAGTTAGTTTACAGTTTTAGTTAGTCATTGTCCAAAGTTTTAGTTTAGTGTATTAGAATTGTATTTTAGTTCTGGTTCCTTTTCTTTCCTTTTTCCACATATATTTCTTTGACTGTGGATTTTAACTGTGAATTTGCCTGTTTTAAAACTAACTTTTAAAAAATAAAGGCATCCTTTGGCACAGAGTCAAAAATATTCCAGCATTCCTTTCGTAGGCTTCTGTGCTTCTGTGCCAGGTCTGTTGCGAGGCCGCTGACAGCTGGAAGAAGCCAAGAGGGACTTACCGGCTAGTGGCTGGCATTAGTTACGGGGGCTTTGAGGGCCTGTCTCCCTCTGTCTGACATCTGGCTATATCAGGCAAGGATAAATAAAGACTTGGGACCTTTTGGGAAACAGCTGCCTTCTCTTGCAGGAACAGCCTGAGAAAGAGTCTCCATCTGAGGGTGCTGAAGGCTGGGGGAGCCTGACTTGCTCTCGTTGTCCATTTCTTCTTCGGACAGGGCCAGCGACCGGGCTCAGAGGCCCCTGGTGTGACTGTGATAAATATGGAGGCCAGGGCCTGCACCAGAGGAGACCATCTGTTTGTGACGGGCAGGTCTGCATTGCGCATTGTGACACACCCGTCCAATATAGTGGACTAACAGCTGCCCATCTTGAGGCCCCTCCGAGAGACTCGCTGTGACTCACAGGGTCCGGCTTCTCTTTAAGTGTCAGTGGGAGTGGCTGGTGCTGTGATATTTAACCCCTGGAGAACACCCCTGCCAGGGGAGAGTGTAGCTTAGCCAACACCAACTTGGCAAAGACAAATACAGGGTCATTTTATAGGCCTCCCAGCCCACGGGATTAGAGGGCCAAAACGTGAGAGCTGGGGAGGACCCCTCGTGAAGCTGTGGGGAGTGGGGTCCTAGTGATGTTATAAGGTCAGTGTTACAAGGAGAAGCCCCTCGAGATGCCACTAAGCATCCAGCATAGTTGCGAAAGCATATGTACGCAGCCCTTTCAAGGCTGTGCTCTCGCCCTAAGATTCCTCCCCCTCACACTGGGAACTAGAGAAGAGGGGCCGGGCTCTGAGACCTGGAAAACCTAATTATAAGTGTATTCAATTAAGACAATGAGGGCAGGGGATTATTTTCGCCTAAACGCTTGGAACTGCAAGGAGGTGGAAATTCATCAATACAGAGCCTGTAAACTGAGAAGTTTTATTAAAGTTTGTACAGGAAAGACCACGATGGCATCTTAGTCGGGGCAAAAGGTTAACAAATTAGCAGCCGTACAATGAGAAGTAGTGAGCAAAACACAGTATAGTCGGAAGTATAACACACAGGCAGCGCGCTAATCAGTGGGAATTGCACTGAGGAAAGATTTCCAGTTAACCCTATAAATAAAGACGCTTTGCTGGAGCAATGACCACTGCCTAAATATAGATGGGTTTACTCATCTGCTCCAAGAAGCGTGGTGGGGAGGAAAGAGAAGACACGGCGCAGCAGCCCGGCCTGAGGAGCTGTGCCCGTTCCCAACAACACGCCAGAGGCTCTCGACGCCTGGTTTACTCAAAAGGAGGAACCAGCTGTCCATGCGCATAAGGAACCTGAATTAAACAGGAACGCGCATGGAAATAATCTGTCCTCCACTTTTAACGCTGTTACTTCCAAAGCCACCCAGGGAAGGGAACTCCCCTGACCCCTATTATCCTCAAAACAGTGCCCGTGCTGGTTGGAGGTGGATGCTGGGAGCTGTAGTCCATAAAATGTAACTTCATCAAACTCAGGGGCTGAGGCTTGTTTCCAGAATCACATGCAGCAATGTCCGAGAGTCCCATCATGTTATCCCAGAAACTGGAAATGTTCCTTTGGAGAGGGGACTGCAACATCCAGAATCTGGCTGGGGGAGTCTGGGAACTGCAGTCAATAAAGGGATTGTTTCCCAATTCTGCATTATCACAGTTCAAGGAAACAGGGCTGGGAGCTGTAGCTCATTATCACAGTCCAACGGAACAAGGCTGGGGAATTCTCAGAGTTCTAGTCCAAAAAAGGGACATTTCCAAATTTTACATTATCAGAGTCCAAGGAAACAAGGAGACCAGCATTTTCCACACCTAAACAAGATGGTCTAAGATCTTTTATCAGTTTTCTCAGTTAATTTCTCTCCCCGTGTTCATCTTCCTCTAGAATGGTTTCCTTGAATTTCCTAATTCTATTTTGTTTCATTTTTCTGCTTTTCTTTCCGCCCACCCCAATTCTTCCCCAGTTCCGACGGTTCCAGGAGGTCACCCTCCTCCGCCTCCAGGAGATTGCCGGGAATTACAACATCTCCTACAACATCAATGCCAAGTTCGACCAGCTCCTGAGCCAGCAGGAGGCTCTGGAGGCGGCAGCAAACGTTAGCCACGTTGCCATGCAGGACGAGCTACACCGGCTCAAGGCCTGGATGAAGAAGCTGCAGGGCAAAGCCAAGAAGCAGGACTCGGCGATCGTGGCCCTGGAAGGCTCCTTGCAGCAGAGAAGCCGGGAGGATGAAGCCGAGAAGGAGCGAGAGAAAGCCCTGCTGGCCAATTTGACCCAAGAGGTGGCCAATCAGAGAGAGGAGGGCCGGGCTGTGGGCAGCAAACTGGAAAGTCTTCAGAAGGTGCTTGAAGGCCTCCAGGATGCCCTGAAGACCCAAGGGAGCAAAATGGACGAACTGGAGCAACAACTGAAGAAGAGCCCTGCCAGCAATGAGGTCCTTCTGCCCGGGCACCTGGCTGCAGCCCACCTCTTGAGCCATGATCCCCCCGCCAAAGAGCCCGTGGCGGCAGGCGGGCAGCAGCCCACCCTGAAAAAGCTCCGTGCCAAGCACCGGGAAAGGAAGAAACTGCAGCAGGAGAGGTTCCGCCTGGCGGCAGCCCAGGCTCAAAAGATGGAGACGAAGGAGGGCTTCCTTCTAGGCCAGAAGGTTCCCCTGCAGGAGACACCCCCTGACCCAGGGAGACCCTCTCTGCCAGAACTACGGGCACTCACGGAACCACGTCCACCTGTAGAGAAAGGACCGGAAGAGCAGGAGGCGGCGGGAGTGACCCGTAGGCCAGGGACCAGTACGTATCAGCATGGCAGGACTCTGTCTTTGGTCTCTTTCACACAGTTAGAGTGCTTTGATTCTGCTTTAACTGCCTTTGCTGCGTCCTATGGAATCCTGGGATTTGGACAACAAAATGCAAAATTTTGTTTCATTTTGCCGCACAGACAACATGGCTACCCCTGAATTTATTTTTTCCCCCAGAATTTGCAGTTTGATGTGGCATTGGAGCTCTCTGGCGGAGAATGCTAAATGTATGTGTTTATATGTGCTTACAAGTTCCCTGTCACTTTATGGCGACCCCATGAATTTCACAGGGTTTTCTTAGGCAAGGAATCCTCAGAGATGGTTTTACCAGTTCCTTCCTCTAAAATAGAGTCAAGATCCGGTGCCTTTAGGGTAGACCCCTTCTCTAAACTATAAATCCCAGGATTCTATAGGATGCACCCACAGCAGTTAAGGTGGTACCAAAGTGTTACAACTGTGCAATGGGAGGGGGCCTAAGAGGTTTCAGTTGACCTTGTGAGATGCTTTGTGTCTCTCAATCCCTTCTCCCTCTCTTCCCTTCCCACAGTCTGCAACGTGGCCTCCATGCTGGTCTTCCCAAACGCTTCCACGGAGAGCTTTGCCGCCTTTCAACCGGCCTTCCCCGCTGGGCTGCTGGAACTGAGCCTCTGCAGTTGGGTGCGTACCTGGGCCGGCTACCTGGGCACCGTCTTGTCTTACGCCACCGAGGAGAATGACAACAAGCTGGTCCTCCACGGCCGGGATGCCGCCCCCCGCAACTCCATCCATTTCGTCATCGGCGACCCTGCGTTCCGGGAGCTGCCGGTGGGACGGATTCTGGACGGAAATTGGCACCACTTTTGCATCCTCTGGTCCTCCATCCAGGGGCGCTACTCGTTCTATGTGGATAGGAGGGTGGTCTCCATGGGATCCAGCTTCCGCAGGGGCTACGAAATCCCCCCGGGAGGGTCTCTGATCGTGGGGCAGGAGCAAGACAGCCTCGGCGGAGGGTTCGAACCCTCCGAATCTTTCGTTGGGTCCCTGGCAGGCTTGGCCGTGTGGGATCGCGTCCTGGTGCCCGGGGAGGTCTCCAGCATTGCTGTCGGAAAGGGCCTTCCCCGCAGCCCCCTCCTCACCCTGGCCAACATTTCTGCTCTCCACGGGTCGGTGAGGAAGGTGGACTGTGCTTGCCTGGAACACTGCCTGTGATCTTCCCCCCCCGTGAGAAAAAGAATGCAAGGCAGGGCCCAAATCACTAGCTCCAGAGGGCCCTTTTATTTTTCCTTCCTGAAATGTCATGGGATGAGGATCCTGCTACAGGAAGGACACTGTGGCCACAATCAAGGAAGCTCGGGTCCATGAAGGAGCTCCCTCAACTGCAGAATACAAGAACAGGAATCATAAACCCACCAGACTGTGAGGTTCAGACCATATTGGGTTGCAAAATCAGCTAGCAAACAGCAGAATGCCAGGAAATCAGTTGCATTCTGAATACTGTTTATTTCAGAGCATAGAAAAAAAAATTCAAAAAAATATAATCTGTCTTCAAGCTCAGCATCCAATGTACGATTCAGAATTTTTTGGGAGGCCACTGCTTTTTAAAACAACTCATTTCCCACTTACAAAGTTACGGTGTTTGGGAAATAACCCATTGATGTTACTTCTTGCAACAGAGCAAGCGTAACTTTTTACAGAAATTGTTGCCCTTATTCTTTTCCCTGACCTTTTGTTGTTGCTCTTTTAAAACAAATTCTTAAGAGTAACTCGTTTCTAGTTACACAATTTAAGCATTTGGGAAATAATACCACTGATGTTACTCCTTGCAACAGAGCAAAAGCAACTTGTTGCAGACATTGCTGTCCTTATTCTTTTCCCTTTTTGTTGTCGCTGTTCGAAACAAATTCTTCAGAGTAACTCATTTCCATTATACAGTTTAAGCATTTGGGAAATAACCCCACTGATGTTACTCCTTAACAACAACACAGCAAAAGTGACTTCTTGTGGTAACTGTTGTCCTGATTATTCTTTTCCTGTACTTGATTTAAAAAACCAACAACAGTTTTTAGGATTTGTAATGGCATATAACGTGGGCATTTGCTGGGAACACTGCTTCTTGAAAGTGCCTCAAAATACCCCCTTAGCCAAAAGAGTAACCTTTGAAAATAACCAGGGGGAAAGTGATTTTAACACATCAATAAAGTAACTTTATGCCTAACTCGTATCTCTGTTCCAGATCGAACGGGGTGAAGAGAGGAGGACTGGGGACCTCTTGACCTGGCTTGTTCTCTCTCTTGTCTTCCGGAGGTCAGGAGGAAAGCAAGGGCGCGCCGCTCCGGTAGGGCGGGCTGTGTGCCTGGAAAAAAAAACACAACAGGCCAGGATGGAAAGTCCGGCAGCCCGGGGGGTGATGATGGGGCCTGAGCCAGCAGAGACGGTGACCTTGAGTCATCGGCAGTCTTCCCTGCTCTTACACTGCATTTTTTTAAAAGAACTGGTTCCTAAATTCTGGTTCTCCTGATTCCTCCTGCCTTCTCAGGGTGAGATCTTAAAGGTTACAGAGAAAGAGACAGGGAGAGAGAGAAGAAACAGAGCCAAAACAAGTCACAGCTGAGGAGAGGCTTAAAACCAACAAACTGGCCGGTGGTCGGGGATTGTGGGATTTGAAGTCCTACAACATCTAGACGGCCAAAGAATGAGAACCAGTGGACCAGACTGCTCTGTCTGGGAAGGTTAAATACTTTTCCAAATTACAAATCGCAGGATTTTGTAGGATGGCGCTGTGGCATTTGAAATGGCATCAAATTACTACAACCGTGCTGTGTGGATACAGTGCAGCACTCTCCAGATCTGCTTTGCAGGGTTGTTGTATAGGAAGTAGTGTTGGGGAGAAATGACTGTTGTGAAAAAGCTCAAAGAAACTATAAATACCGAGATTCCATAGGAGAGGCCCATGGCAGGATCGTCTGTCCCATGTGAAGGGGACCTCAGGCTACAGCAGAGCTGATGGGGAGCGTTGCTTTTGGATGGAGAGCACTGCAACTCCCAGAATCCCCCAGCCACATAGCGTGGCTGGAGAAACAGTAACGTTCCCAAACTCCAGGCCACCAGGCAGGGCCTATTGCAAAACAACTGTTACTGCTCTTGTATGGCATTTTAAAAGTCTAACAGTTTTGATGCGATCTCCCACTCTTCAAATAACTTTTGGAGAACGTATCCCCTTTTTCTGGGTTCAAAAGGCAGCTCAAATAATAGAATGCAAAAATAACTACTTAACAAACATAAAGAAGATAAATGAAACCATAAACCCTCAGTCGAGCTCTGAGTGGTTGGTGCACAGATTAACTTTTATCAATGCACACCGCTGTGACATTTTTAGATCTCGACGGTGCATAAAAACAGTCCCTGTAAATAAATCAATAAAATAAACAAGATTTTAAAAACCCTCCAAACACGTTCCAAGAAAAATCACAGGAATGACAGAATGTGAAAGGCCGAGCTGCGTAAAGACGCCTTTGGAACGAAAGCACCTCTTTTCCGGCCAGGAAGAGATGCGCAAAGATGACGAGGAGCCCACCTGCCCGGGGGGGGGGGCGGAGACTACAACTCCCATGGTGCTGCGGGAGGGAGCGGGTCACGTGGCGCCCCGCCCCCTCCAGCTGCGGCCGGTCACATGACCGCCGCCTGCTGCCTCCCTCCAGCTGCCGCTGCCGCTGCGCCTGGCCGGCCGGCCTCGTCCTCCTCCCCTCCGCGGGACCATGGCGAACGTCTCCAAGAAGGTGTCGTGGTCCGGGCGGGAGCGGGAGCCCGAGGGCCGCGGGGAGGCCACGCCGCTCCTCAACGGCACCGGAGGGGGAGCCGCCGCCGCCTCGCCCCGGCGACAGGTGAGCCTCCCCGGGCGGGGGCAGTCTACCGCGGCCGGGGGCCACCGGGGCGCTAGATCCCGAAGCGTCTCGGGGCGCAGAGGAGGGGGAGGGAGGCAGCGCTTCTCCTCCTCCTCCTCCTGAGCACGTGCGGGGTTCCTTTCGGCTAGAGGGGAAGGAGAGGCAGAGGAAGGCCGGGAAAGTAACTTTTCCAGGCTGTAGGACGGGCCGTAGCGCGGAGACTCCGGGAAGCTGCGAGGCTGCAAGGGGGAGGGCCTCGGGGAAGTTCCTGATGCTTCCCTGCGTGTATTCCGAGCGCCCTCCTCTTCCCCGAGAGAGGAGCCCAAGTGCCGCCTTGGCGGGCTCACGGGGAGACGGGGGGCCGGAGGCCGAGGGGGCTCAGCCGGACTGCGCCCCAGCCCCTCTCTTCCTTTCGCGCCCACCGGGGACTAGCCGCTGGCTGCCGACAGGGTTTCCTCCGGCTGGGCTTTGCCTGAGAGACGAGGCTTTGGGGTGTCGGCCGCCTGCTTTGCCGCCATGGCAGGTTTTGGGCCGAAGGGAATCCTGAGCCGCTTTTGCTTTCTCTTTTTCTGAGGACTCGCCGCTCCCTGCGGGCACCCTCTGCCGTGTTCCCCCCCCGCCCGAGTGACAGCGGTGTTTTCAGGGGACGCGCGGGAAGCCGCCTCCCTCGCCGTGTCTTGGGCTGCAGGGACTTCTGCGCCCTTATTCTTCCTCTTAATGGAAATATTTTATCACCTGCACTTTAGTTCTGAAAACTTTCGGAGCAGTGTGCAATTCTGAAGCACAAATACAACAGCCCGTGGCAGACAGGCCTCAATTTGGCAAGAATTCTCCGGTGGAAAAACTTTGGGGAGGGCTCGGTCGTCTCTTGATTTGCATCAGAATATGGGGGGAAAGGGAAAAGCGTGGTGGAGTGGTTTGAGTGTCGGACTGTGACTCCGGAGATCAGGATTTGAACCCACAGTCAGCCATGGAGACCCATTGAGTGACCTTGGGCACGTTACACTCAGCCTCAGAAGAAGGCAGGGGCAAACCCCCTCTGAACGAAGGTTGCCTCGTATAAATTCACCCTGGGGTTGCCCTGAGTTGGAAATGACAGGAAAGCACTCAGGAATGAGAAAACCCTGTGAAACTCATGGGGTGGCCCTAAGTCGACAGGTGACACGCACACACACGCAAATGCGTGCACAACTAAATACCCTAAAGGCACCCGATCCTGTCTGATCTTAGATGCTGAGTAGGGTCAGCCCTGGTTAATACTTGGATGGGAGGTTGCCAAGGAATCCCAGGTGCTGGAGGCTCTATTTGAGAGAAGGGGACTGGCAAAACCTCCTCCTGAGCACTCATTGACTAAGAAAATCCTATGAAATTCACAAAACAGACACACACCCCTAAGAACCACACCAGTGTTGGGACCAGTTGGGCCTGGGAGGGGAGGGCGTTTGCATAACCGGGGAGGCCAAAGCAGAGAAGACCCCTCTCTCATGTCCTACAGTGCATTGCCTCTGCTGGTGGGACTTGGAGGAGGGACCCTCCGGCAGACCTCAGCTCTTGGGTTTTGCCCAGTCGCATCTCCATTCCTGCAGACTTTGGAAGGACTGTTGGTACTGCAAACACCAGGGTGTTTACACACACAACGGCCTCCTTGATTGCCTCCAATTTTGCCCTAAATGCAAAGCACTTGATTTCCCTCCGTGTGGCCTCCGGCAGAGGGGAGGCCGGCTCCCTGTGATCTCCCTCTGGGTCAACCAACAACGCCCACTCCCCACCCGCCCCCGCCCCAGCGGAGAAAAGCCGCTCATTATCCTCAGGAATGTCACATGCTACCGTCGTGAAAGGGAGGGGATTTAAGAACGCCGCCCCTGCAAGAGGCAAACTGTTCAAATTGGAAAGATGCGGCCCACATAGATTAGCAGAGATGACGTGACCGGCATCACTCCGTAGGGGCTGCGGGGAACATGTGGGCCCAAGGCTGGTTTTGTGACCCCTGGGAGTCTCCTAAAACGCTCCTGAATGCCCCCTGTGCCCTCTAGGAGGTGGGAAAAATTCCCCTTCGGGGCTGTTGGAGGCCAGGAGTAAACGCTCTGTCTGAGAAGATAGTGCCTCCTGGTCAACGACTGCCATGACGAAGCCCAACCCACTCCCACGGGGGCTGTGTGCATTTTGCCCACCAGGCCCTGAGTCCAGTGTTGTCGATGTGGTGCGTTATGATTGATTTTAGCCCCCTGAACCCCTGCTTTTCTGGGTGATCTGCTGTTCCGGGGTGTATTTGTGTGTGTGCGTGTGGACTTTGTGCGGCAAGGAATGGCGTAGCCCTGTATCTTCCGACAGCCCCAGTTTGGCAGGGACAGACTGGACCAATCCCCTATCTCCCCACTTTTTCAGCTCCTTTTCAAATGTCCCAGCTTCTCTCTCCTCCTTCCCCTTTGTCCTCAGCTAACTTCAGTTGCTGTGAACTGACTTCAAAGTGCAAAAGTAGTCCGTACGCAATTCACTCAGCAGGGAGGAAGTGAGAATAAGGGGTGAAATCTCACCCTTCCTGTAGCTTCAGGCAAAAGCAAAGGCTGCAACCTCTCTTTGCTCGTCTGTTCTTCCTCATTAACAACTTTTTCCATCCCGATCATACTCTGGTGTTGCTTGGCCCCATGGTTCCCAGTTTCCATCTGCAAAATGGTGCAGGGTGGGGGCCCTCCTTTCGGGACCAGCCTTTCGGGCACTGTGAGTTCCGACCGGCGAGCTTACCTTACCTTTCCTTCTCTCCTCCCTTCCCTCTTTCTCTTGAGCAAGCCGGGACTTGCCGGTGCCTCGTTGCGTGAGCGGTGCGCTGCCATTGTGGAATTTCCTTGGGTGTCATGGCACAGGGAGAGGAAGAAGGGAGGTCACTGGCCTACAGTAAGCTTCCTCAAGTCCCTGGGTGCATCTTTTATTCTCTGTTTGAGTTGTTTAAAAGGACTTTAACGAAGCACATCCTGGTTGCTTGAATTCCACAGGTTTCCATGTGACTTGCAATAAAATAAAAATAATATAAATATTTAAAAACTAATCAAATCAAAGGTGTGAACCATAGAGCTGGAAGGGACCTCCAGGGGTCATCTATTCCAACCCTCCGCCGGTCTAGGAACCCACCGCCAAAGAACCTGTCGTGTCTCATGCAGGGACTTGTAGGTTGATTTTTCTCTTTTAGTAGTAGTGGTGCCTATGGAAAGAGGAAGTTTTCTCCCAGGGAGAGGGGAAGGTGGTCCAATGGTATGGACTTTCATGAGAGTCCGGCATATGAAAAGGCAGACGTCTTTGCTTAGACCTTTTTCTGTCCTTTTTTCTTTCTTTATTCTTTTTCTTTTTTACATTTTTTAGTGTGGTGTCATAATTCATAATAAAAAAATGTTAGGAAGCCTCTATGAACAGCTGGAGAGTACAGAACAGCTGCAAGGAAATTTCCTTCGTGTGCTTCTGGTTGGTGCATCATGGACCGGCTGGCTCTGAGCTCGGGCGATCAGGCTCAAGTTTCCAAAAGTCTTATCAGGAACAACAGAGGAAACAACAGCACATTCTGGCAACTGCCAAGAGGAAAGCTGCACCGAGCCGGAACCCATCAGTGGCGGCAGCTGCAGGAAACTGACTCTGACCTCTCTTTTTCTTTCCGCCTCCCCAGCTCACTTCCTCCTCCTCCTCTTCTTCGCGACTTGGGCGCCTGAGCACCGTGGACCTCAGCGAGGACCACGAACCAGTAAGTCCGAGAGGCGTGAGGCGTGTCGGGGCAGAGGGCAAAAGGGTACCCCGGACGCTGTGGGGCGGCCGGACAGTGCCGTGGCCCAAGCCGGGGACCACCGAAGGCCCAGATTCTGGTTCCATTTGTCACGCTCGGGCCAAGACTATCTGAAAGCCCAAATCTCTCGGTGGGAGCCTGCCCAAGTCTTAGGCCATTTCCGCACCAGGCACTTCTAGCGCGATGATTCCACTTTCAGCATCCTATGGAATCCTGGCGTTTGCAGTTTGGGGAGGGGCCGGCCGGCCCCTCCCCAAACTGCAAACCTCAGGATTCCATAGGATGCTGAAAGTGGAATTATTGCGCTATACGTGCCTGGTGCAGAAATGGTCTTACAGTCCTCCAGCAAGGGCTTTATTTTGGTCCCACTAGGCTCGCAGGCATGGGTGGTGAGGGTGCGGGAAGGAGCCCTCTTGGTGTCTGCTCTCAACCTGTGGAACTCCCTCCCACAGGAAGCTCAGTTGGCTCCTCCATATTCTCTTTCCATCGGTGGGCTGACCCCTTTTTGTGTACCAGAGTCCTTGGGCAGTGACTGTCTGTAATTGGGGCACTCACTATTTGAATTTTTCTCATTAGTGTTCTGTTTTAACAACCTTTTAAAAATTGTTTCAAAGTTAATGTTTTTAATATGACTGTTCTGTTTTGTTTTTTAACATTTGCATCATGCCTTGTTTTAAATGTATTTTGCTTAAACTCACATTTTGAGTCTCCTTGGGTCCCATATTGGGAGAAAGGCAGGGAGACAAAGACCAGAGAACTAATTAATCGGAATCTTGTTTCTTGCAGGAGGGTGACGTCCCGCGGGCCTTCCCTCACGAGATCCCCCACAGCGAGAAGCTCCTCTCGCTCAAGTACGAGGTGAGCCAGGAAAGAATCTGGGGAGCCAGAGGGGGGATGCTCAGAATCACAGAATCTTGGAAAGGACGCCAAGGGCCACTCTACTCTCAAATGTGTCTTACGGCCAAGAAGTTCTTCCTAGTGTTTATATGGAACCTCTTTTCATGTAATCTGAACCCGTTGGTTCGTGTCCTGTCCTTTGGAGCAGCAGAAAACAAGCTAGCTCCGTCTTCTGTATGACATGTTTATATGTCCTATATGTGACTTATTCCTAAGCTAAAAACTGCCCAGGAATCTTGCCCAGCAAGGGTGGGGCAGTCCTGGACAGTTGCCATTTGCTCCTTGTGGAGCAACGTTTGCTCTTCCCAAGTGAAGTTGTGGGGGGGCAAATAGACCCCCGCATCTTCCTGCTCTCTCAGTAGAGGACTCCCCCTTTCTCTTTCCCCATCCCCAGAGCCTGGACTATGACAACTGTGAGAACCAACTGTTCCTGGAGGAAGAGAAGCGCATCAACCATATGGTGAGTCCCACAAAATGTGGGGGAAGTCGGGGTACGGGGGGGCGAATCCTGGGTCCTGCACCTGCTTGTGGTCAGAGCCTAGGAAGTTACTTTAAAAAGAGAAAAAACTCAAATGGTGATCCTGTGGGCAGCCTGGACTCAAACCGTGCGGGGCTTTAAGGGCAATAATAACCGAGCCTTTTAAGGACCCCCTGGCCCACTCTGGTTTGTGACTCGCTCCCCCAACGCAGGCCTTCCGGACGGTGGAGATCCGGCGGTGGGTCATCTGTGCCATGATCGGGATCCTCACCGGCCTGGTTGCCTGCTTCATCGACATCGCGGTGGAATACATTGCTGGGCTGAAGTACAAAGTGGTGAAGGGGAGTATCCTTGGAGAGAGCACCCGCCTGCCCCCTCCCCGGAGCGGCTGGGCTTCCAGAAGGCAGAAGGGTGCTCGGGCAGGACAGATTCAAGGATGCGACCCAAAAGGTCCACCTCCTTTTACAGTCAGGAGAGATAACAACATGGGCGCCTGTCCTCATCCCTAACCATTCTTTATCAGATCCCCTGCATTACCAATGGAGAGGCTGTGCTAAAAAAGCAGAGTGTTCTCCTAACATGCCTTCCCAAAATCTTTGGCTAGGAAGTCTCTGCCTAACACGAGAGCCAGCATGGTGTGGTGGTGGTTTGACCGTTGAATGACAACGCAGGAGACCTGGGTTTGCTCCCCGTTCTGCCACAGGAACCGACTGGGTGACCTTGGGCGAGTCACACTCTCTCAGCCTCAGAGGAAGGCAAAGGCAAACCTCCTTTGGATGAATCTTGCCAAGAGAAACCCCATGATAGGCTTAAGGTCTCCGTGAGTTAGAAACAACTCGGAGTCCCATGATATAACAACAGTGCGACCTCCATGAGCTCATAGCTAGACCTTCCCCCCTTAACCTGCTTTCCTGCAGATATCGACAAATTCACAGAGACGGGCAATTTGTCCTTTGCTCTGCTGCTGTGGGCCACCCTGAATGCAAGCTTTGTGATGATCGGTTCCGTGATGGTTGCTTTTGTCGAGGTAGGTCTCTGCCTGGATGGCCCCTCTGTGCCACCATTTTGAACAGTGGTGGTGGGAGTCTGAGTAGCCAGGCTTCTGGTGCTTTTTTGAAGGGGGGCTGCTGAGAAGGGGTGCCCACCGAGTCATTGGGCTGAAGGGGTGTCAGAAATAACCTCCCAGGTGAAAATGAAGGAACAGAAGAGTTGGGTA
Source organism: Cyclura pinguis (assembly GCA_030412105.1). NCBI lineage: Eukaryota > Metazoa > Chordata > Lepidosauria > Squamata > Iguanidae > Cyclura > Cyclura pinguis. Next base: position 685,347 of record CM059609.1, on the reverse strand, counting down.
ACAGCCTTGATCGGGACTAACCGAAACAAAATCCAAAAAATATATGAGCCTGTGGTCAAACAATGGTGGTTAAGTAACAAAAAGTTCCGTAATTTAGCCGGAAAGGATTGTGTCCATGAGGCCTGGAGGTTGCTGATCAAGTAGTCTGCCCAAAATAGCAAGCAGGGTCTCTTGAAATTCAAAATATGCAAGGCTGACAATCAGGAAGTGGCTCTTAACAAGTTTCTCCCTGAATAAAAAATGAAAATAACTGATTTCAGTTAATTTTGCTCTATGTTTCCCTGCAAAATTAACTTATCATCCACATTCATCAGTTAAAGGACACATGCATTTCCATCTTTATGAAGGTCCACACCCAGAAATAAAGGACCTTTTTTGGACATCTTATTCAGTCTACATAAACGGAAAAGCTCTCCAGTCCTCAAATAAGGGATGTCCCTTGTGATAACGGACACCTGCCAGCCCTTTAAGGGACAAGATTTCTGGCCCCCAAATAGGGGACATAATTAGGGGGAACCATCCAGCCCTGTAAGGGACCAGCTTTCTGACCCTCAGATACGGAGCATCCCTTATAACGAGGGCTTCCGTTGCCACTCTCTGTGAAAAAGACCAAGGTGCGAAGGGAGCAGCCAGCGCCTCGTGTTGTTTTCTGGGATGTCTAGTCAGTGGCTGCTTCCCATTTCTGGAGGTGAAAGCCCTCACCTGGAGACTCGGGTTCACCTCTCTTCTGTCCCTGTAGCCCGTGGCAGCCGGGAGTGGCATACCTCAGATCAAGTGCTACCTCAACGGGGTAAAGATCCCACACGTGGTTCGGCTGAAGGTAAGAGGGCCTGGCTGGCGAGGGGCCTGGGTCTCTTCCTCCACTTCCCTTGGGATCTGTGCACATGTATGTTGGGTTTGCACGTGTTTCCGGGAAGGTCCCCCGAGGTTAGGAATGGGCCGCCGCGTCTGGCATCGGCCCCAGGGAGGCTGCAGCTGCTGCTGCTGCTGAGTAATGGGGTGAACGGCTGCACAGTTTGGCTTGGAATGGGGAACTGCTGCTGTTCTTCCTTTGCAGACGCTGGTGGTTAAAGTTTGCGGTGTGATTTTCTCTGTGGTTGGAGGCCTGGCGGTCGGAAAGGTAACAAGGAGAAGCAGGGAGGAAGCCCAGTTTCCATGTTTGCCGTTGATCGGTAGTGGTTCCTGGTTATTTGCATTATGGGAAACTCCTTCCACCTAGCAAACAGGTCCAAGGGTCTCCAACAGTTTTTCCTGGTTGGCTCCTTGGGCATTTTGATGTATCCAGTTTCCATTGCATCCTTGTTTTGAACCAAATTAAGTTCAGTGGCCATTACAACAGGAAAGACACTGCTGTGACCAGAATCAGTGCAGAGCCCTGTGCGTGGTCCGGTTGAACAATGTCAATCTTGGGGCAGGGGTTTGAATTTCAGCTCAGCTCTGCATGCTCTGGGAAAGTGAGCAAGCAAAAGGATGTGCCCAGGCTGTAAAATGGGCACATAGGAGAGCTTGCATTATTAGCAATGAGGATGCCCCCTGGATTAGAGTTAAAGGTGGCTGGCATCAATCACGGGTGAGCCGACCCGTAAACTGGGTCTGTGGTCTCTCAGCGTGCCACGAGTGGGGCACCCAGATTGTGTTTTCGCCGCCCGCTGCCTCCGCTCCTCTCACTTCTCCTTCTCTGGGTTTCAGGAAGGCCCCATGATTCACTCTGGTGCTGTCATTGCAGCTGGCATTTCTCAAGGGCGCTCAACTTCCTTAAAGAAAGACTTCAAGGTTAGTTTTGCTCGGCTGTGGGGATTGGTCGGGGTGGGTTTTCTCTTGAGGAGCTTGGATCCTGCTCGCATCTGAACAGCTGGAAATTAATTAATGTATAAGCAGGAGAGGTTATCACTGGGTTGTTTTGTTATCTTTTTAAAAAACTTTGTATGTTTTTAAAATGATTTTATATGGTGACACTGTGTTTAAATTTTATTGTAAAAGTCTTTTATTTGACTGCTGCTGGAAGCTGCCTTGGGTCCCACTCTGAGGGAAAGATGGCAGACAAATGAAATAAGTAAAAAATTAGGTTGAGCTGTGTAGAGTAAGGGGAGGGCATCGTCCTGACATCAGGGCTGCATGCATCCCTCGCTGGACTGTGGAATCCTGCAACCAACCTCACGCCGCTGTGCTTCCATCAGACGGCCATATCAGAGCACGGCATTCAGTGCTTGCAGCAGTTTGCTTTTGCCTGGGCCTCCTGGGGTGGGCAAGATCCTGCCTCCTCTCCTCTCCACCTTGCTGAGTTAACTGAATGCAAATCACTTTTGCACTTTGAGTTCGGTTTGCAGCAATGGAAGTCAGCTGAGGACAAAAGGGGAAAGCCATGAGGAAGAGAGAGAAACTGGGATGTTTTAAAAGCAGCTGGAAAAGTGAGGTGGGAAGGGATTAATCCGGACTGTCTTTGCCAAATTGAGACAGTTGGAGGGTATGAGATCCATGACCTGCGCATCTCTGATAGAGAGGATTTTGGTTCCCCTGGGCATTGTCGGCTTGCCTCCAAAATGTTAATTGGATCTCCGTTTGCTTTCAGATCTTTGAGTACTTCCGGAGAGACACAGAGAAACGGGACTTTGTTTCAGCTGGAGCTGCCGCTGGTGTCTCAGCTGCCTTTGGGGCACCCGTGGGTAAAGTGTCTTAATTCTCCATCTCCAAGACCTCTCTGTTCAGAAATGCTATTTCTCCCTCTGGTTGGGGGATTCCGGGAGTTGTAGTCCAAGCGAAGGCACTTTCCCAGGCTCTGGGCTCGGGCTCCGAAAATGCCTGCTTCTGAAGGGGTTCCATGGACCCCACGCGAATAGAAGGCCACAAGGGAGCTCGGCACGTGAGGGAAAAGTACTTGGCTCCCTTGTGGTCATCCCGACTTCAGTTCCTGGCAGAGCCGGGAGAGAACCTCTGCCAGTACAAAGGACCACAGATGACCCGGTGGGTTGGCCGTAAGCTTTGTTGCCTTGGTTGAGGAAGAACAAAAACCTCAGTCGTGCCGGGATCCCAGGTGAACCCAGAGGTGCTGGGTGAGACCCTGAGTCTGTTAGAAAAGGAGAATGCTCCATGCACAGAGCTTTGATCAAAGGGCCAACCCTTTGCCAGGCCATGGCTTCTCACAGCAGGAAGATGGGACCCACAAACTTTATTTTTCAGTTACAGCTTATACAGATTGCATTCAGGAGACGTTCAAGCGGAATGAGAACTGAACCGAGGCCATTAGCTGAAAAGGGAGTTGGGAATTTAGCTGCCGTTTCCTGGAGTTGCTCATGAGGTTTTCTTTTTGCCTTTTCCTTTGACAAGGCGGCGTTCTGTTCAGCTTGGAGGAAGGTGCTTCCTTTTGGAATCAGTTCCTGACGTGGAGAATTGTGAGTGGGACCGCCTGACGGGGGGGATCTGGAGGTTTTTTGGGGGGGGGGGTGCCATCAAGGAAGGCACAGCGAAGAAGAAGTCTTAGGTGGGCTGGCTCAGCGAAGCTCTTCTTGCGGCTTCTCTCGCCCTCCCCAGTTCTTTGCCTCCATGATCTCCACCTTCACCCTGAACTCCATTCTGAGCATCTACAAAGGGAACCCCTGGGACCTCTCCAGTCCGGGACTCATCAACTTCGGCCGGTTCGATTCGGAGGTGAAGCTCTTGCTTACCTTTTCCTCCCTTCCTTTGATTTATATACCACTTTTTTCCCAAAGGGGACTCAAAGCGGTTTACAATATAAACAGAACATCATCTAAAACAGTATGAGGTACAAAAGTTTTTTTAAAAAAGCATGAAACCATTCATCTAATTAAAAGAGTACTTTTACAGCCATTAACAATTCATTAAAACACACAAAGTGCATGTTCCATCCTTAAAATGCCAACAAAGAATCCAGACATCCTTGCTGGCTCTCTGTTGCTTTCCGGGGCCTCCTTCCGTGGTTTGTTGTTCTGACTTGTAACCATTTTTGTCAAAATGAAAACTTAAAAGTGCTTGTGTTTGCCAAGAAAATGTTTATTTGACATTTTTCAAGAAGGGAAGTTTTTACTTGTGCTGGAAATAACTTTACCATGCAGAACCGACTTCCGAGTAAACACATCAGAGCATGGAAGTGGCAAATTACAAGCAGTCAATTTATCTCTCATGAGTTACCTGCCCTCCCTCTCCATTTTGTTGACAAGGGAATCACAAAGTATCATCTGGAAATGAAATAAAAACGAAGTGGGAAGAAAGTTACATTTTCTTATTTTGGAAAAGGCATTTCTTAAGTATTTTTAAAGCAAGAGAACTGGGTGGTCCTCCAGATGTAATTGGATTCCAATTCCCATTGGCCTTCTGGCCAATGGTAGAGAATGCTGGGAGTTGCAGTACAGTAATTCAAAGCATTTTAAAAAAAGAAATACAGGATAATAGAAAGGTAACAACACAAGGAATTACTCTCCCATCACACAGCAACAAATAGTGGCTGTGAATTTCTTTCCAGATGTTGTTAGAAGTAACAAGAACAAACTGCTTTTTAGAATGAATTAACTTCCCAAACTCTGGACATTTCTGGAAGGATTTTGGTGGTGGGGATTATGGTTTTTGGATAATACAGGGCTCTAGCAAGCGCCATGCGTCCATTTTGTTTGAGCTGATTGTGGGAAAGGAAAGCCTCTCAGGTGGATGGTTGTGGTTGGTGGGAGTCTGCTGCCTGGAGGATGATAGGAGTTGTAGTCTCCCCAAGGTAATTGCTCTAAACCCTGCAACTGCTGGACCTTGCCTCGTCCCTGACCTTATCCTACAAGCATCTTTTCCCCAGTTATTCTCAAAGGTACTATGAGATCCCTTTGTCTTGTCCTGGTTTTTGTAACGTTTCCCAACTTTTCCTTTGGTTGCAGAAAATGGGGTACACGATCCAGGAAATCCCAATTTTCATCTTCATGGGCATGGTGGGTAAGGACCCCCCTTTTTAAGATTCTCCCCTTGCAAGAGCCGTGTGAATTCCCAGCATCACCACCGCTGCCACCTCCAGTCGTAAAGGCCGAGAGAAATGCCACCGAGGGAGGACTGGCACCGGGCAACCCTCCTTGAGAGCCAGAATCCGAGCAGGGGACGTAGATGGCCCTCGGGAAGGTCTCCCTCCAGTTTGGTTGGAATCTCCTCCCTTGCCTTGTGAACCCGGATGTTTTCTTTCCTTCTCTTGGGTCTAGGTGGCATCCTCGGGGCAATGTTCAACGCCTTGAACTACTGGCTGACGATGTTCCGGATCAGGTAGGAGACCTGGCAGAGCTCCAGTGCCCGGGCTGCGCCGTTGCACATGTGCAACTCTGTTACCCACAGTGGTTGGTTCGTAAGCGTATCCAGCTCCCCCGCACACATTTTATTTATTCTTATCAGGTTTAGTTCAATATAGGCTGCTTTTCTCTCAGTGTAGACTCAAGGCAGATTACAACAGGTTAAAACAAATTTGTTGTTATTATTCAAGTTGTTTCTGGCTTATGGCAATGCTAAGGCAGGCCTATCACAGGATTTTCTTGGGAGGATTTGTTCAGAGGGGCTTTGCCTTTGCATTTCTCTGAGGCTGAGAGAGAGTGAATTGCCCAAGGTCACCAAGTGGGGATTTGAACCCGTGTCTCCTAGGGTCCGGTGCTCAAACCACTGCACATGCTGGCTGCACCCTTCCTTGTTTAGCAGACCTCCCGGAACAGTGTTTCCGTTGCTTAACCTTCTAGAGCCTGACGTAGCAAGTAATTAAACTGCGGAACTCACTGCCACAGGAGGTGGGCAGAGCTGGCTGCCACATTGAATGGCTTTAAAAGGGGAATGGCATAAATTAGGTCTTAGCTGTCCTTGGCTGCTAACCAAAATAGCCATGTATTCCCTCCCATTTCAGGACAGTTAGTTTCAATTAACTTAGGACGTAAGTTATTTTTTTAAGTTTTACCGTGACCTGTTGAGCTTTGCCATCCGAAGCCAGCATGGGAGCAAAGTCCCACTCCGCAGGCATGCCCGGCAGAGCCCCCCAGAATATCAGAGGGAGGTGAGTTTGACGGGAAAATTAATTCTTTCAGAGGCTCTTTCCCAATCCGGCCTGAGCCAGAAATCTGCAATATCACTTTGGGCCTCTCTGTTTATTTTTTTCCCCCAAGTCTGGTCGGCTCCTGGCCTCGTCGTCCTCTGTTTTGTCTCCCAGGTGGTTTCTGGGGGCTGCGGAGGTGGCGGCGGAGCAGGGCCTGCTTGCGCAGGAGGGAGGCAGAGGGGCTCAGGTCTGCAGCCGCCCACCTCGGCCAGAAAGCCGCCAGGTGTGGAGAAGCAGAGGTTGTTTACCGTGCAACTGTAAAACAAATTGTCCAGACTAAATACAAAAACTGCAGTGTAGTATAAAGCAAATTGACAAGTGCAGTTCATTGAAGAACACAACGTTATGAAACAATATTAAAAACTCCAAAAGCTTTTTGGAACAAGAAGGTTTATAACCGAGATTTAAAAATAACAAGGGAAGGAGCAGTCCGCAAATGTTTGGGGAGGCAATTCCAAGAGCCTGGAGCAGGGAGTGAGAACGGGCGAAGCCGGAACCCTCGGTTGGGTGAGAAACCACCCCTTTGACTTTGCTCAGTTCGTTCCCTCTTCGCCCGAAAGCTCTGCCTCGGTTTCCCCGTTTGACCCCTGTGTTTTGCGCCAGGTACATCCACCGGCCCTGCCTGCAGGTGATCGAGGCCATGCTGGTGGGGGCCGTGACGGCCGCCGTGGCCTTTGTGATGATCTACACCTCCAGAGACTGCCAGCCCCTCCAGGGGAACAGCATGGCCTACCCCCTCCAGGTAGGGGACCACCGGGATGCGGGGAGGCTGCCTCCCAGGTGGAGATACTCACTAAAGGAAAGTTAGGAAGGACCTTCCTGGAGCCATGGGTCGGTCTGGCATGGGAACAGACTGAGAGGTTGGAGGAGCGATGCTGTAATACGGGTGGATTTCTGTAAGGGCAACGGGGTTGGACTACATGACCTTTTGGGCCCCTTCTGGCCCTACAGTGGCTTCCCCCTCTCCACCCATACTGGCCCCCATCGCCCTTTGCACCCCACCGGTGGAGGGAAGGCACTCTGGGAAGGCATAAGAGCGGGGCCTCGTTCACTGTGCCCTCCCCTCAGAGTCCTTGGCTTCGTTTTGGCGCCAGACTAAAGCGTGGCTTTTCAAATTTAAGCCTGGCAGAAGCAGGGCGTTCTCATTAATTTTTATCCAGTTCGAAGCTGTGTACTGTTTTAAATTGTGTTGATTTGTTAGGTAGCTTTATGTGTTTGTAGACAGGAAATTACATTATACTGTTTCCTGCTTTAACTGAATCAACTGATTAAGGAATCAGTCAACTGCTTTGTTTCCATCCTGCCTTTTTTGCAAGAACAGGACTCAAAGCATTTACAGAAAAGAGAGACATGCAAGTAAAATGACAGAAGGCGATTTAAATGATTTGAATGGCCATCATAGTATACTGCTGTCAGATTTTTGGGGTGCAGGGTGGGATAGACATATCCTGAAAATAAATTTAAGTAACTTATTAAATGTAATGATGCAATGACTTCTCCTCCTCTTCCTCTCCCTACTTAATTCCCCCCCCCCCGCCATGCCCCCCAGCTTTTCTGCCCAGATGGCGAATACAACGCCATGGCTGCCGCTTTCTTCAACACCCCCGAAAAGAGTGTCGTCCGGCTCTTCCACGACCCTCCAGGTCAGTTGTTCCTCCCCGTCTCCGTCCACCACAGGGCAGCCATTGAGAATCGTTCGCTCCTGGAATTCTTCATGTTTGTTTTAGCCAATCCTTTATTATGGTCCATAGGCTCAACAAGTTCAAAATAACATGTAGGATAAATTAATGTTCCCAGGGGGCAATTGGGCCAAATCCTACAGAGAGAACCTGTTTCAGACATTGTTCCCTAATACAGAAATCAACTGTTCTCTAATGCTGACCGCCTCGGACAAAACCTTGTCCCATCATTTATAATCCGCTCCAGCGCTGAGCAAAGCCCCTCTTGTTCCCTTCCAGCCTCCCAAAATTGCTGGATCTTAACCTTGCGTTCCTGAAACCTTAGAGGAGTTTTTGCAAGGTTTTTCCTTTTTTCCTGTCCTTGGCTCCTCTCTTCTTAAGGGGTTTACCTGATGTTCTTGTTGCGAAGGGAGGAAGCGGGGACAGAAGAATCTGATCCTCTTTTACAAAAGCTCCTTCCCCTGGCCCCAGGCTGGGATGCATTTCCCAGCTGACGATGACTTAATGACCCATGATATTTTAATTAAAGATGGCACCACTGCTGTTCCCACACTCAGAGCGAGCGAATTTTATCCGGGAGAGCATCATCTGGGTGTGGGTTTTTTGTCAGGCGGTGCAATCTCCAAACCACAGGAGCAGTGTGGAAAGGGTCCTGGGGTTTCAGCCAGGAGGTGTCGAGTTCAAATCCTCACACAGTCCTGCGATTCACTTGAATTCTCTTTTGCGGAGGGGGTGTGTGTGAGAGAGGGACCCTCTCGTTTCTCAGGGGGTGCAGGAGAGAAGAAGAGAAAAGAGTTTTGGCTGTGGGTGGGCAGATCACCGCGTGAGCTGTGGATCCTTCACCCACTCACTTTTGGGACTCAAAAGGCAGCTGCTTTGGAAATGTTCCTAATCTTTTATAGTCTGGAAGCAAGAGAAGTGGAAACGCAGAGGGCCCAAAGACCTTTTTCTCTCTGTGTCTTGATTCCAGTTGTTTCTGGGAGGTTTGTAGATTGAGGCTTCTTTGCTCTCAGATGTGCTCTAAGAATTTTTATGGGTTGCTGGCTTTTCACTTAGGAGTGGGAGATGAGGGAACCAGGCATCTTCCAGAAGCCCTTCCAGTTTCAACCCTATTAAAATCAGAAGGTCCCCATCCACTGTGCTCTACGAAGGAGCCTCAAGCCTTCGGGGTGGACGTGTGGTTTATAAAACACATTCTGCTGCATGGGAACAATTTCAGGGCGTTTTGAGGTGCTGGCCGCGTGCCCAAACGTACAGAATTATGCAGAAGCACAGCAACTCACCGGTGGTCGATAAACAGAAGTTAATCTAAATGACAAAACATTCAAGTTGTTGGCTCTTGGTAGCAAACTTTCCAACCATCTTCGATATGAGCGGCAGAGATCTCTGCTTCTCTTCTGCTGTTCCTGAGAAAGAGTTCTGTGCTGCTCCAAACCTTATTTCCTTTGCCACCCAAGAGAATATGGCCCAACTTGTCGGTTTATATGATCGTTACATTTGCATCCAGCCTTTCCACTGATGAACTTAAAGTGGCAGGCCGGGGGCAGCAAAAAAATCTGGAGAGGGGAGAAGTACGCTCTGCCTCTCTCCCCTCCTCTAAACAGTACATCCCCCGTTTTGAAAACGGCAGAAAGGGACAGTCCAAATTCATGAAATACAGGGTTGACCCTCCGGAAGTAGCGACTGGCAAGTTTGTGTCTTCCCTAAATACGAAAGGGAAATACTGATTTCAGTTAACCTAGCTGTGTCTTCTTCTGTAAAATTAACATGTTATCCACATTCATCAGTTATGTGATGCATATGCAGCTCTCTTTCTGAAGGGCCCACACCCCAAAACCAAAGGGCTTTTTTGGCATCTTGCAAAGTCTGTGCAAAAGGAAAAGCTTGCCGACCTTTAAATAGGATCCTTATATTAATAAGGGGCACCTGCCAGTTCTATAAGGGAGAAGCCTTCTTTCCCTGAAACAAGGGGCATCCTTTAAAATAAGGGACATGTGGCAACCCTATATCCTCCCCACAGATGCCTAGATGCCCCCCCCCACTAGGCGCATCGACAAGAGGGGAGGAGGAAGCAGGGTCCCAGCAGGGCATGGCTGCCCAGGGGGTTTGCACCCCAGTCTGGGGGAAATGGGGAGTGAAGCTCTTCTGTGCTGCTCTCTCTTGCTCCCCCCGCCGGCTTCCAGGGACCTACGACCCCATGACCCTGGGCACGTTCACCCTGATGTATTTCTTACTGGCCTGTTGGACCTACGGCCTGACGGTCTCGGCCGGCGTCTTCATCCCCTCCTTGCTCATCGGGGCCGCCTGGGGCCGCCTTTTTGGCATCTCTCTCTCCTACGCCACCAACAACTGGGTAAGCCTGGACCTGCGCGTTTGGCATTTTGGGGTGCAGGGGAGGTTGGGGGACCCAAGGCCATCGGCTGGGATTCTGCATAACGACCTTAGTTGCGCAGGTAAGTAGACCCTCGCAGCCCAGCTGGGCCCCCCAGCCTATTTTACTGGGCATCATCCAGAGGGGGGAGAGGAGTTTCATCCTTTCGGTGATCGGGGCTGGGCGGATGAAATTTCCACCGCCCGCCGGCCAGTGAGGCCGCGACAGGGAAGTGAAATGGGGGTCCTGCTTCTGATTGGCCCAGGAGAGGGGGTGGGAACTTCGTCCACCCATCCCCCAGTTGCCCCTACGGGAAGCTGCTTTATTGCTGTGGGGTTTTTTTCGGGGGTGGTGGTGGTCCCCTTTGCATAGCCCTGATTGTCCTACAGCTGTAACGTCTCCCTCTTGCTTGCTGGACTTTTCAGATCTGGGCCGATCCCGGGAAATACGCTCTGATGGGAGCCGCGGCACAGCTGGGTGAGCGAGGAGCTTTTTTGGAACGGGAGAGGCGGTGGCTTGTTGGGAAGTGGAAAAGGAGTGGGAGGTTCAACCCCACATGGTTGAAGGGTGGACCATGCATCAAATATATGGGTTCTGGTTGAAATTGAAAAAGGTCAAAAGGGCAGATAAAAAAAAGCAGCCCATCAAAAAGGAGGGCACACCTCTACTTAAACTATGCAATCATAAGAGGCGGAAGGGGGTCCCAGGGGTCACTGAGCCCAAACCAGTTAAGGAAACGGCAGAACACGTTGAGAGGCACCAAACCAGTTTTGCCTCTTGCCAGGTGGGATCGTCCGGATGACGCTGAGCCTGACGGTTATCATGATGGAGGCAACGGGCAACGTCACCTACGGGTTCCCCATCATGCTAGTGCTGATGACAGCGAAGATTGTGGGGGATTACTTTGTCGAGGTGAGACACAGACGGTGCAGCTGCCATCCCATCGCAGGAAAAAGCCTTATAAATTTCCTTTGGCTACGATGGTTGTGTGGAGCCTCCAAGCACAGAGGCAGTTGACCACCGAGTAGCAATTCCTGGGGCCGTGAAAGCCGGAGCAAGTCTGTTGGCCTCCCCCGAAATGCCTTGAAGACACACAACAGAGACGCCAGAGGCCATCCAGGCCAACCCCCTGCCGCGCTGGAACAAACACTCAAAGCATTCCCAGCAGATGGCCATCCAGCCTCTGCTTAAAAACCTCCAAAGGACCACACTCCATGGAGGCAGCAGCAGATTCCACTGCCGGACAGCCCTGACCATCAGGAAGTTCTGGCCGAGGGTCAGGTGGAATATCCTTTCCTGCAGCTTGAATCCATTGCTCCTTGTCCTAGTCTCTGGAGCAGCGGAAAACAAACCTGCTCCCTCCTTGACATGACATCCCTTTAAATATTTAAACATGGCTATCACGTCCCCTCTTAACCTTCTCTTCTGCAGACTAAACATCCCCGGCTCCCTCAGCCGCTCCTCATAGGGCGTCATGGCTCCCAGACCCTTCACCATTTTGGTTGCCCTCCTCTGGACACACTCCAGCTTGTCCGTATCCTTCTTGAACTGAGGTGCCCAGACACAGGTGTTCAGAGGGACCCTTGCTGGAGCCGGAAAGGGGACACATACTGGACACAGTATTCCAGATGAGGCCACCCAAAGCAGAATAGAGTGGTACCATTACCTCCCTGATCTAGACACCATGCTGCTATTGATGCAACCAGAATGAAGACATCTTCGCCTAGGAATGGGTGGAAAGGAAGCAGCTGCTCTAGCCTTCCTGGGAAGAGGGTCCCATGGGACAGCCACAAAGAGGGCCCTGTGCTCTGGGTTGACCATCTTCCTCTTCCTTCCCCGCCAGGGCCTGTACGACATGCACATCCAGCTCCAAAGCGTCCCCTTCCTGCACTGGGAGGCCCCGGTCACTTCCCACTCCTTCACCGCCAGGTAAGTGGACGGGGCCGGGCCAGCTGCTCCCCGTTGGGACAAGGGCATCTCTGTCCCCTCCTGCCCCGAACCAAAATCAAACTGAGTTGCTTAAGGTGTTCAGAAGGACCCTTGCTGGAGCCGGAAGGGGGATGCCCATAATTTCTAACAATTGGCAACTGTGTTTAGGTTTTCCATACTCTGGGGGAACCTGTTTAACTCTTAAACCCACAGGTAGGAATTGTGCAGCCTTATCTGATGGATTAGGGACCAAAGCATGGTGGAAAAGTGGAACCCCATCTTTCGTCAGCTCTTCTCCTCTTGCCTTCTTCCTGGAGGGCACAGGGGGGAATTATGGAGGCTCACTTGGTGAGCCTCCGTAATTCCCTCCTGTGCTCTCCAGGAAGAAGGCAAGAGGAGAAGAACTGACGAAAGAGGAGACGCTGCATTGAAAGAATGGCACACGTCTATAATTTGCAGCAGTCGAAAGAGTGCAACGCTGAAAAACAAGTCATCAAAAAGTGGGGGGCACCTGTAGATTTTTCCCCCCTTGCATGGGGTGCATGCGTGTGCATTTCTCTTTCCCTCTCCTCAGAGAAGTGATGAGCACGCCCGTCACCTGCCTGCGGAGGATCGAGAAGGTGGGCACGATCGTGGACATCTTAAGCGACACGTCTTCAAACCACAACGGCTTCCCCGTGGTGGAGAACGTCCCTGGGCATGACCAGGTCAGGAGAGCCGTTGTTTTGGGTTTGGGAGGGAATTTGGAACCCTCTAGGCTGCTGATTCGCAGGATGTCGGACGTGGGAGGCCGAACTCCGGTCTCCCGAGTTCTAGTCCAACGCTACGCTGGCTCAGGGAGGTGCCCCAGCGTGCCCATTTTGGGTCTTTTATTTCTGGAATCTCTTCATGAATTGACAGCCGGTGGCTCGGCACTGGTGCCGATCCGCAGACCACCGCTTTGAGTAGCATTGATCTAATCCACATTCCCCTGAAGGACAGCACCAGAGCTCCCTGGTATAGAATCCCAAGGGCCCTCCCAAACTACAAATCCCAAGATTCCCTGTGACGGAGACAGGCCACTAAAAGAGCTATTGAAGCTCTCTAATTGTGTAGTTTGGACATTACCACAAAGAGTGTGTGTGTGTGTGTGCGCGTGTGTGTTTTGTTTCTGTGTTTCGGCAGAAGCCTCTCTCTCTCTCATTGCAGGTGTCGGGCCTGCGGGGCCTGATCCTGCGCTCTCAGCTGATCGTCCTCCTGAAGCACAAGGTAAGGTCTCTCTGGGGCCCCCAAAAGAGGAGGGGAGCCAGGGGTATACTTAGTTGCAGCTTGGGGCTTCTTTTGCAAAAGCTCCATCTTTGCAAAAAACCTTGGGGAGCGGGGAGAGTTGTGCGAAGCATCTGAGGGACGGGACCTTGCCCGTCTGTCCCTCCTGGCGACCGCTGCCCGCCTGTCAGCCCCCTTCTGCTCTCCCTTCAGGTCTTTGTGGAACGGGCCAACCTGAGCCTGGTCCAGCACCGGTTGAAGCTGAAGGACTTCCGGGACGCCTACCCCCGGTTCCCCCCCATCCAGTCCATCCACGTCTCCCAGGACGAGCGGGAGTGCATGATGGACCTGACCGAGTTCATGAACCCCTCGCCTTACTCTGTGCCACAGGTGCCAACATCAGGGAGTGGGAGGAGGCGGATGGCCAGAGCTCGGAAAAAGGAACCTTTTTGGATCACAACACCCATCTTCCCCCAGCAAACCTGGGGGATTGTGGGAGGATTTTCTCCAAAAATGCTCCTATTCCCAAATGTTGAGTAGGGAGAAATTGCCTCAAGTGACGAGCATCAGCCAAAATCTGAATGAACCCACAGCTTTGGGGGCACTCGGGTGGGTCCCAGCAAGGCTCCATCCCTTGCCTAGAAGAACGGACCCCCTTAAAGGGGCAGGGCTCTAGTTTGGAGGGCGATGTCTCCCTCCCGGTTCCCTTCTGACGGAGGGCGCATGGCTTGGATTGCTGAACGGACGCAGAGGTGCAGGTCCCGGGCTGTGGGGAGGAGGAGGACAGTTCCTTTTGTTGTGGGCGGGGGCTTCGGGGACCCCCAGTCCACCGGGCTCAGGCTGTGGCTCGTGCAAAGCCGTGAGGTTATGGTCTGGTTGTGCTTCGGCGTTTCTGGACGCGACTGGCCGGCTGGAGTCAAGGATGCTGCTCCAGGCGAATTTCTGAGGCTGCCCTCTTTGCAGATAATGACAGCTGGGGAAGGAGGGAGGGCGTGGAGGATCTGCTTACCTGCGAGGGCTGGGGTTTGTGTGAGGGGCGGTGGCTTTGTCTTAGCCTGGGGCTTCTTCCTTCCTTCCTTCCTTCCTTCCTTCCTTCCATCCATCCATCCGCCTTGCCCCGCAGGAAGCGTCCCTGCCCAGGGTCTTCAAGCTCTTCCGGGCGCTGGGCCTGCGCCACCTGGTGGTGGTCGACAAGCACAACCAGGTAAGCGAAGGGCAGGTGGGCGCAGAAGAACACCTGTACCCCTTGGCATTGCGGGAAGGGAGGCCCGGGAGAGAGGGGGTTGTTCAAATTTGGGGGTGGAGGGAAGCCCCCACTTGGTGTGGGGCTGAACCGGCTTCTTCAGGGGTTACTGGGAAAGTCCTCCTCTTTGCTTGGCATCCCCGGGGGGGGGAGAGAGCCACTGCTGGACGGAGTCAAAAAGACAAATAGCCTATAAGGCAGCTTTCCCACATTCCTCTATGGCCAGGGAAGGGGGGCTTCTAGATATGGTTGCTGCTGTTATTTATATCCCATTTCCCCCGAAATTGGGACTTAAAACAGCTCACAGTTTAAAGGAGCAACACAGTTAAAAACATACAAAAAGTGAATGTTAAAATAGAGTTGGACCACAGTTCCCATTGTCCCTCCACCACTGGTGGTTAGGGTGGATGGAAATTTAGGAGGGGGTTGCACTGCTAAGGGTCCCTTCCAGCTCGGTGACTCTGTAAAACTTCAGTCTAAAACTTGTCCCCCCCACAAGTATGTACCCTGGCAAGAGAACAGGGAAGGGAGGAGGGTCCCTTCCTTGCTTGGCCGTATTGCCCTGCATTGAAAGGTACACTGCCTTGGAATCTGGAGGTTCCATTTATCTCTGAACAAGGGGGCCAGGGCGTGCCTGTTTTTTTGAGTCAGGGGTGCCTGTGTCTTCTCTTTCGTTCCTTCCAGGTGGTGGGCATGGTCACCAGGAAGGATCTGGCCCGGTACCGGCTGGGGAAGGAAGGCATCGAGGAGGTCCCCCTGGCACAGACGTGATCGTGATCTCGGCATCCCGGATCTTGCCAGGTTCCCGTCACAGTTGCCTTTAGGGAGAACCACACAGAAGAGGGAGCCAACCCCGATGCCCAGCGTTGGAGGCAGGACGGAGGCACCTCACTGGCACCCCCTCCGACGTTTTCCCTGGTTTGGCTCACTCCTCCGCCCCCAGGAATGGCCTCTTCCCTCCAGTCTGGGCTCTCCGTTTCTTTTCTCCACCAGGACTGCAGCCTTCCTCCTTGCCACACTGGGGCTGGGATTGGATCTGGAAACCTCATGGGG
Source organism: Cyclura pinguis (assembly GCA_030412105.1). Classification (NCBI taxonomy): domain Eukaryota; kingdom Metazoa; phylum Chordata; class Lepidosauria; order Squamata; family Iguanidae; genus Cyclura; species Cyclura pinguis. The sequence goes on along the minus strand of CM059609.1, from coordinate 669,772 downwards.
GTCTAGGTGGTTTTAGGAATGGGGTTCCTGAAGACACAAGAGGCAGCTGCCTCATGGCCCCACCTCTGTGTCAGAACTGGGCTTGTGTGGAGGGATCAGATAGAGCCTCTTCTTTCATTCCTCCGAATAGGCTTTGGTCCCTCCGAATAGGCTTTGCCCCCAGCCCAGCCCTCACCAACTGTGCCTTCCAAGAAAGACTCCCCTTAAGGGGACAGTTTAGGTCCCACAGGGCGGGCAGTGAAGCCGTTGGGAAAATCCCAGTGGTGAAATACCTGGAAACAACCCAGCCCCTTCCCTGTGGCTCAGTTGTCTCTGTGTGTGTTGTGCAAGTCGGCATTGTTATCACTTATTCTGCATGCAGAGGAGGAAACAGAGACCCTCCTCCTCACGTCCCTGAGGCCTGTCTGACTCCATTTTGCAGCACTTGGAAGAGTTGAGGAGGGGGTTAAGGAAGTTATTTTGGCCTACAGCGCCCACAATTCTGCAGTCAGGGAGTTGCAGCCCAGGATGGAGTTTAAGAAAATGTACTTTCCGAAGCTGTGTGTGTTTTTGCACTGTTGGTTTTGCTAGCTGCCACTTGTGGGGGGAATCGGTTTTCGACACTTGGCAAAGTCCAACCTCTCTGTTGCGGAAAGATCTCCCCCTCGCCCCTTGGGGCGAGGGGGAGATCTTTCCGCAACAGAGAGGTTGGACTTTGCCAAGTGTCGAAAACTGATTTTCCTCCCTTTGTGGGAGCCCCTCCACTTCCAACACCTCCTTTGTCTTATCTGGAAACTTAGACAACTGATGCCAACCCTAGGATGAGTTTGGGGGAATTCTTGCAAGACAGAACAGCCCTCTAGGTTCCTAGCCAAAGTCTTGCACACACGGGTGTGTTTGTGTACACTCCCCTGGGGCACTCACCCTCCTCTTCTCGTGCATCCCCTCTGCTCCCCCGTCGCTTTCTCAGGTGGAGGACTTCCAGACGGGGCAGAATGGTCCCCCTCATCTGCGCACCTTGCCTTCTTGCATGGATTCTCAGTATGGTTTGGGCTTTTTTTTATTTTTGGAGAATGCCTTGAAGTTTGGGGTGGGAACCGTTCTGGGTGATTTTGGCTTCTAGCATTCCTTAATGTCAGCGATACTGGCTTGTAGGGATGATGGGTGTCGCAGTCCAACAATACTTGGATGGCTCCACATTCCCCACCTTGGAGTTTAAAAGGTCAAGGTTCTCTTTCATCTTTCAGGCTGCCCCCCCCCAAAAAAAAACACCTTGTCTATAAGGAATGGTTTTCCGCAGCTGGGTGGGCCTTTTTGTTTCTCCCCTGAACTGCCAGTCAGGAGTCCCCCTTCGCCTGGTAAATCCAACATCTTCCTCCTTCCCTCTGGATCCTTCTTACCTGCCCTGGGCTTGGGAGGAATCGAGGGAGGTCAGGAAGATATTCTTTCTACGCAGAGGCCACCACTGTTAGCGAGGATCTGGGGCCCGGGGCATCGCGATCCCCTACCCCCTCCCTTATCCCAATCTATGAGCTGCTTCTCTGCAAGGATCGGGGCCTCTTTTTGGACTCCTCCGTACCGTGGCCCAGGTAGCCCTGGCTGGAAGCAGCGCACTACAAGGCAGGCGTAAGCGGATGGGCTTTCCTTCAGCTTAAAGGGTTGGCGTGAGTGGTGTAGGCAGCTGGCAGGCCAGCTTTCCTGCCCCCCCCAATCCTTGGCTGGTGTTCAGGGCCTGTGATTTTTTTAATGCCCCCCTGATAGCTGTTGGGCACTCGCCTCTCCTCTTTTCTATGACATCGATGGCTGCACCTGCGTGAGAATTGTTTTCTTTCTTTTTTGTGTGTTTGCAGAAATAAAAAGCAAGCTATTTATACTTTTCCTGCCTTGGTGTTGAGATTCTTGCCTTGTTGTTGCGGCAATGCTTCAGGGTGCAGAGCGGATCTGGTGGGAAAGAGAGGGGTGTCCCTTTGGGGCGCTGTACTGGGAAGGGCCCTTAAGAAGGGCGAGCTGTGCAGGTGGAAAGCGCCGGTCCGTGGACCGTGGGATCATGGAATCTTGCAGCTGGAAGGTACCCCAAGGACTATCAACCGGGCCGCCTTGGCTCTGTGTATTTTCCCAACACAGGCCACGTTTCCAGGCTCCCAAGGCAAGTCGGATATCATGCTGGCATGCTCAGACTCTTGAACATTGGAGGATGACGCTCCTGTGGGAAAATCCCGAGCAGAACTTGGAAGTCACAGAGATCTCCTGCTCCCCAAAAATTCCCATCTAGTGGCAAGCTGTTCCAGAGGCAGGAGAGGAGAACGAACCCTGCCTTCTCAGAGGTGGGTCACATTTGGTCCTTCTCGGAAGGCCCAAAGCCCCTTTTCCTGGGACGTGGTCCTTTGATGGTCTCCTTATAACGAGGGACAGCTGGCAACCCCACTAAAAAGGCAAACTCCCCCACAGGTACGTTTTTCTTACAATTCTAGAAGGGGACCAAAAGCGTCATAAAAAGGAGCCCGTTTGCCATCAGAGGAGACCCTGCGCCCACCCGGAGGGGTCTTCCCCACGCACATATGCACACTCTCCATTGTGTCACAATGAGACCACTGCAAGCCTGGTTGCTAAGAGACTTCACAATCAGTGGCAAGAATGTGCAGCCCGGCCTCCCCAATTTTGCCCAGGCTGGCAAATGGGGTGCCAGTTTGCCACTGTGGTCATGGAGTGAGCGTGGCTTCTCTCACCACATTTTTGGCCAGTGGGAGGCCCCACCATGCGCTACGCCTACGGGGCTTTGGTGCTCAGTTCGCTGGTCTTGCACAAGGACCTGAGCGGAGATCTGGGCTTCCTCAGCAGAAGGGAGAGGGTGGCCCAGCCTTGCCAGGGAAGGACCAAGTGGACGCAGTTCCAAAACACCTTCTGCCTCCGTCCGGGCCTCTGCTGGCTTTCCGAGTCCCCCTGGGGAGTCCCCCTCGCAGGGACTGTTGTGTTTTTCCTGTGCCTGTTGGTCGAAACGTGGGTGTCGTCATGCCTGGCCGGTTTGCGAGCAAAGCTACGAAAAACAAGAACTGCATGCCTGGTAAAAGAAATTTTTAAAAGAGAGTTGTTGCTGTTGTGTACCTTTGTTTCCAGCTTACAGCAACCCTAGAACAGGGTTTTATGGGGCTGAGAGTGTGTGACATGCCCAAAGTCACCCAGTGGGTTTCCACGTCCAAGCAGGGAACAGAACCCTGGTTCTCCAGGATCGTAGTCCAAGGCTCAAACCACGACACCACGCTCTGGCTCTAGAGAGATTTTACTCTTGTGGAAGCCTTTAGTCACCAGAACTCTCTTGCGCCTGTCCAACGTAGGGTTTCCAAATTTCAGGGCCTGGACACTTTTCTATATATACTCTGGGGCCCTGACGGTTCAGGTTGCTTTGTAACGGCTACTATATCGTAGTTTCTGTTTGAGGCAGAGTTTGGAAAACTTTCTTTGGTTGTTCCTAAAAGCAGGGTTTGCTTAGGAGGTCAACTCAGAGCTAGGAAAAGTGTGATTTCTTAACTTCAACATAGAACTTGGAAAACTTAAATTTTCAACCAGAGAAGTATTTTCTCTTTTGTTTAGTGTTTATTTGAACGATCCACTCCGAGCAACTGCGTGTGGCAACTTCATCTTACTTAACGAAATCCCCGCGTCTCAGACTTTCTTCCCGAAACCTCACAGCCCGGGGTGCTCCCTTGTGGCAACCCCAGCCCTTGGCCCTGGCAGTGTAAAATTCAGTGGGACCTCCCTCTGTCCCAAAACCCGACACCGACTGTCCAAAATCCTCCCAGGAGCCAAGAGAAGAAGAGGCACTCGTTCGCCCGACGCTCTTCCGCTAGCCCTGTTTATCTCCACGAAGGGGTTGCACCACATTTTGCTGTGCAAGATGTCGCATTTACGTGCAAGAGAGGTGCTCGGGCGATCGTGCGCACCCTTCACGAAAGCTCTCGGGCTCCACCAAACCCAGGGCACGTCTGCCAAGGCCCAGCCTCAAGTTTCTTCCAGGGAGAAAACTCAACGTCCCCCCCGATCCAGCCCTCTCCTGCTTTCCGTATCCCGTGGCGAGATTTAGAAGGATAAACGAGGCAACGCGGAGCGCCCTGACCCCCAACGCACGGTTTTCACTCCTCTGTTCCTCTTCCCCCAGCCTGAATCGGGGCCCGAAATGCAGAGAGAAGAGGACTTACACGCCCCACGGGCAAGAGGTATGTTCTTTCCAGCTTCCCCCTCCCTCTCACTTTCTTTTTCTAGCCGCTGTTGTCAAATTTGTGTGCAGGTGAAAATCAAAAACCTTCCAAAGAGCGTTGGACTGAAGCTCCCGGCACCCGTCCCCTGGCTACGCGGCCGTGGTGGACGGGAGCGGCAGTCCGGCGCCAGCTGGAGGGCGACGGGATTCCCACTCCGCAGCTCACAGGGCTGCTCGTCAACGCTTTTGGCGTGGGTTTTATTTTAAAAGACACAATTTTCAAGCTGCATCTGGGCGCTGACCCATGCTGTGTTAACATCCCCCAAACGATGTGCCGCACGACAACCTTCAGAATCTTCCGTCGGCGTGGTTTGTGAATGATGGGCTCTGTAGTCCAACAAATATCATATGAGATAAGGTTGGAGTGGCTGCTCTGTAGTTTTGGGATGACACGACTGTAGGAGTGTCTGCGAATGAGGCGTTATTATGTTTGCTTCTTACAACAAGTATTATGTAGTTTTTACGTTTTATTATTAAAAATGCAATCCATTAAATGCCTTTTTTCTTAAAATAAAAGACTGAATTTTAGAATATGTACGCTTCAAGAATAAAAACCATATATTTGTAATCGCTGGGATAATCTACTGGTATAATGCTGCTTTCCAAAAAGAAAAGAAAAGAATTTAATCATTTTCTACCAAACAACTTGGATTAGGGCACAAGACAACTTAAATTAAAGAAATATTATCATGTTTAAATTTGCCAAATTGTTGGGGGAATAAGTCGATTTGAAAAGTCTTTTTGATCAGTAAGTGAAACTGTGCAGTGCCCTCAAGTCATTTCTGACAACCCCGAGGACATAGAGTCGTCTTGGCAAGATTTGTTCGTTGCCTTCTTCTAAGGCTGAGAGAGTGTGACTTGCCCAAGGTCAGTGGGTTTCCATGGCTGAATGGGGATTTGAACTCTGCTCTCCAGAGCCGTAGCCCAATGCTCATGCCGGCTCTCTACTAACAGTCCATTTGATCAGTCAATTAAACCTAGTAACAATTCTCCTAAATAAAAGTAATTGAGCCATTTCATTTTTTTTTCACCTCTCAGATTCTCCCCGTATCTGTGAGGATCAGCTGAGTTCCGGCTTTGAAAGGTAAGTAAGATCTCTCTCTAAGCCATCAGTGTGTGCATATCCCAGTTGCAATGCTGTATTTTTAAACATTTATACTCTTAACATTACCTTTCACTCTTTTCCATAATGCCATTGGCATCATCATCATCATCATCTTTATTTATATCCTGCTTTTTTTCTCAGAAGGACACAAAGTGGCTTACAATACTTTAAAAAAGAAAACATAGTTTAAAAAGTGTAACATACAGCAGTTAAAACACAAATTAGGCAAGCAGCAATCGTCTTTGCTTTTGTAGGCCTTTCATGGGAGCCCAGTTTTCTCTTGAAAACTTTCTAAACTATCTTTTGGAAGTGTTGGGAGGATGCTTTTCCATGTAGTAATGGTGTTAAGAAAATGCTGTTTTCCCTTGTTTTCTGCAGTTCCAAGCGGCCTTGTGAGAGACACAGGCCTTCTCCCGTCACCTATCAAATCCCCAGAGCCCGGCAGAGAAACGAAAACAGACCAGACTATCGCAGAAGCCAATTTCCTCCTTCGGTGCCCCGCGTAGCGGCTCCAAGGATTCTCTCATTGTCTTCCTCCTCCTCCTCCTCCTCCTCCTCTTTCTGCTGCTTCGCCCACTTGAAACATCTGGACTGCTTGTCTAGCTGTGGAAAATTACGGGCGGCCACAGAAGAGCCCTCATGGATGGTATTTGATTCCTCGGATGAGTCAGGAAGCAAACCGTCTCGCCTTTGCTCCGAAGTGGATGATCCCAAGTTACTGGAAGTGAAAGAGGTACCCTTATATATCCCACCGCAGCCAGAAGGACCCCCGTATTTGCAAAGAGCTCCCCCAAGAACAAGGGAAACGCCAGAACATTTCCTGGAGGAAGAGAAATCCCAGCCGGTGCCTTCGTTTGCACGGATAAATTTTATCCAGAGCTCAGCCTACAAGAACGACGGCGTCGTCTTGGTGGCGAAATCCCTTGAAATCCACATGGGGCAGGTGCCCCCGGATGCCGGCAGGCCTGGACCGCCAGTATTCACGCTCGCCGGTGACGAGGAAACCGGGGAGAAACCCAGCGCGTTGGCTTTGTTGGACCGTATCGCCCGCCCACATATTGATGGGAATTCGAAGCTTCATGACCCCCAGGAATTTCCTCAAACCGGGCATCCCAGACTGAACGTGGACATCCATACCGCCTCCGCTCCGGAGGATTTTGATCCAAACGCCTTCGTCCTGGACAAAATGGATGGGGACATTCTGAATTCCCTTGAGTTTCACGTCAAAAAGAAAATGGTTCAGAGGCAATGCGGGGTGCCCACGGTTGTTGTGCGATCCATGCGACTTTTCCAATCCGTGGAGGACCTGCGCCACGTAGAGCTTGAGAGAGAACGCCCAAGGCCGGCGAAAAGATTAACGAGAACGCCAGTCCATGCTAGAAGTCCAGACGGCCTCGTTTGCCCGTCCAGCAATGCCGTAGCCATCTGTGCGGACCTCTGGCAGAAATTCCCAGGAGCCAAGGAATATTATATCCTCCGTCCTGTGACGCCGGAAGAAATCAAGAGACCGGTTTCCGGCCCTGGCGCGAAGAAGCCGCGCGTCAAAGAGGCATTGTTTCGGGGGACGAGGGAGAAATACGTGCTCCTCTCGATGCAGCCGGACGAACTCAGGAGGATCGTTTTCCACCTCACTGTGAAGATGCTGGAAATCACGAGGGGAACGTTTCCTGAAGTGGTGGAGAACTCCTTCCAGATCTTCAATTCCTTTGCCTCCCGTCCGCTGCCCAAGACCATCCGTTGGGGCAACAAGGTTGCCCGGCCGAAGCACGTCCTCCTGCCCTTCGTTCCCACGGAGGCCCTTAGTCTCATCGACCTCAACATCAAACACAAATATTTGGTCTACGTATGGAAACTCCCAACGCCCCAGACCAAGTCAGAGGAAGAGATGACCGCCGGTCCCTCACGGCCAAGGGGGCCTGAAGGCGATGTCTTCGGGGGGCACGAGCCCCAGGACCCTGGCCCGCCCATCTTCATTTTGAAGAAGGTTCCCAAAGGGAAAGAACACTCTCTGGCCTCAGGGCAAGTCTTTGCAACCCCGAAGTCACAAAAGCCACCTGGTTCGCCTCCTCCCCTGTTGGCTGTTGCCGGGAAGCCCCCGGAGGCAGGTGCTGAAAAATCACCAGACGCACACGCGGAAAAATTGCCAGAGGTTCGTGCAGAGAAGTCAGCGGAGGCGCACACGGAGCTGTATCTGGATGCACCTCCTGAGAAATCGGTACGCTTCATCGATGTGTTTTCAGAGAGGACCTTAGCCCACGAGGCCCCTCCAGAACGCCCCAAAGGGCCCAGAGAGCCCGCTGTGGCCGCCGCGGAGCAGCACGCTGAGCCTTCCAGCAGGAGCGAAGCCGGGGGGACGGAGCCGAAGACAGCGGCCCCCTCCGACGCCCTGCCGCTGCCCCCTTCCAAGGGAGGAGGAGGAACAGCCCCCGGGGAAGACGCGGCGCTTGAGAAAGGAGCAGGGGTTGCCCCAACGGAGGCCGAAAGGGAGAAACCAAAGGAGGCTCCTCTGCCTTCCCCTGCGGAGAGAGCGGGGCCCCCTGGGGAAGGGGCCGGAAGGGCGGCGGCGGCCAAAGAAAAGCCCGGCCCGGAGACGGAGGGTCCGCTGACCTGCGCGGCTCTCCCGCCTCCGCCTGGGGCAGAAAAGGCTGAGGGTAAGGAAGAGCCCGGGGCGGCCGGAGAGCTCCGGCAGGTTCTCCCGCCGTCGTTGGTGGACGCAACCGGAGAGGGCGATAAGGCAAGCACTGCAGCAGAGGAGGACGCCCGGCGCCCCCCAGAAGAGAGGGAGGAGAGAGGGGGGTCCCGCGAGGTGCCTCCTCCTGACCAGAAGGGTACGGGAAGGGGCGGAACCGGGACGGAGGGAGCCGGGAGCCCCCCGGAGCAGCCGGAGAGACCGCTGCCCTGCGAGGCTGACCTCCCGCCCGGCAGGAAGGGAACCGAGATCCGGACGAAGGACGAGGCGGGCGGGAGGAGGCCTGGGACGGAGGAAGCCGGCAAGCGGCCGAAGGGGGCCTCCGTCGTGAGGGCCAGCCTCTTCCTCGAGCTGGGGCTGGCCAGGGAGAGGCTGAACCTCCACCTCAAGAAGAAACTGGACGCCACGCTGCGGCCGCCGCAGGGGGCCCGGCTGAACCTGGACGTGGACGTGGCGGGCGAGGCGGCCGGGGGCGAGGCGGCCAAAAAGGCCGCGCGCCGCCGGCGCCCCCAGCAGCGCCCGGCCGCCCGGCCCCGGGCCGAGCCCGTCCGGCCCTTCTGCTACGTCTGCGCGCCCCTGGACGGGACGGGCTCGGCGGTCGAGACCGTCTGCTGGGCCCTCCCCGGGTGGATCCTGGAAATGAACGGCCACCGGGTCCCGCGGGTGGCCCGCTTCGAGAGCGAGCCTCCTGCCGGCTGCAAATAAGCAACGTTTGGACCAGCGCTGCCTTTTTAGCACGAAAGGAATTCTTTTTGTTTAAAGACGTCGTTCCAGAACAGAACTTTTACAACAACCCAGAAAGCGGGAAGGGAGAAGGGGATTCAGAAGGAAAGTTAAGGGGCCAAAACTATTTAAAAAATAAAGCCCTAGAAGCAAAGCCCCCCTGCTTGGTCATTTCAGGGACTAGTCGCGAGGATTCTCTGCGGAGCTTGCAAAAACAATTTTTGGATTACTGCACCCAGAATTCCCAGCCAGCCGGGGCACTTGCTTTGATCTAAAAAAGTAACTTTTCCAAGCCCCACTCTTCTCCCTGATGTTGTTCTTTTAAAACCAAAGCCCGGGAAGTTTACTTGTTTGTATTGCAATTCTCAAAACCCCCCAGTCAGCCAGGAAGTAAAATTTCCAAATTCTGTTTTCAAAAAATCTGATAATTGCTAAGAGCCTCTCGTGATTTGGAGGGGTGGGGGCGATCTGAGCAAAGCCCATTCGCCATTTTCTACGACAGCCCTCCTTGCAGCCCCTTCTGTCCAGCCTGCCCCCAGCTAAGACCCGCACTCTTTCCCCCCCTCCTTTCGCTTTATACACGTGTCTACAAAGGCGAACCCAGCAACGCATGCGCATTCCGATTCGGCTACGACGGCGGGCAACCGGGCGCTTCTTCCGCGCGTGCGCAGTCAGGCATCCCGAAGAGGTCCAACTTAAAAAAGAATCCTCCCGGGGGAGGAGGAGCAAAAGCAAAGCCGTTTGTGCGCAGGCGCCGGCGAGAACGCGCGCCGGCGGGTCGGGAGCGGCGCCAGCCTAGATGGGAGCGAGGCGGCCCCTTCAACGCAGGCGCGGTGGCCAAGTGGTAAGGCGTCGGTCTCGTAAACCGAAGATCACGGGTTCGAACCCCGTCCGTGCCTCGCAAGGGAAAAAAGTCCGGGGAGCCCTTCCGCGCCTCCCGCCCTCCCTCCGGGGGTGGGGATCGCGGGGACGTCTGGGGACGGGGCTCATTTTTAGGGCCATTCAGCGCCGCCCCGAAGGCGGAAGTCGCTGGAGAGGGAGGTGCTGCGTTCCCACGTGTCAGCAAACGCGTGTCGGGTGGGTTTTATCCCGGTCCCCTCGACCAACCTGGAGCCTTGCGAGGAGTCTCCGCTCGCGCGCGATACCAACGTTGCGCTTGCGGGAAACTTGTGCAAGCAATGGTGTTTTGTAAAAAGGAGTAAACCCGGCCTTACTCCTGGCGTGCAGACGTGCTTCCTCCCCACCCAGCTCCCGGCTCGCCTCCCTGCCTGGAAGCAGGGGATCCGCGGGAGGGGGAGGGGAAGGAGGGTCGCCGCGCTGGCCCTGTGGACGCTCCCGTGGAGGGCTCGGCCGCTGTTTAGGGCGCAGAGGAGCCGGGCCCGGGGAAAACGTTGGCCGCCGCTCACCGCGGGGAGCGCCTGCGTCTCCTCCTGGACACTTAGAGCGGTTTCATACCGCTTTAGCTGCTTCCAGTGGACTCCTGGGAGTTGTAGTCTGGGGAGACAGTAGAGCTCCCAAGTCCCAGGATTCCTCTGGATGCAAGCCCGGGTGTTAAAAGTGGAACCGCGGCGCCATAACTGCGCAGTGTGGACGAGACCCCGAGGCCGAATCCGACCGCTGAGAGAACAGCTGCTGAACTAGCGGCTGAGAGGCGAGTCGACACCGGCGGGGGTCCCCCTGACCCGGTGGGCCTGCTCTGGCTGCCCCCGACTGACTCCTGGCCTGATTAAGTATCTCCTCCTGGGACTCCGGGCCAGTTCTGGAAGCTGCAGTGCACAAAAAGTAACTTCTCCACGCTCTATTCTGCGGCAGCAAGCGGCGCTCCTGGAAGACGTAGGCTCAAATTCAAAAGGATTTTTTAAATATGTTTGGTTACCAATCCTAAATTAAATTCGGTTTTTGGATTCACAAAAGGAGCTTTATCTCGAAGAAAAAGGTGGTGTTACTAAGGCCGTTTCCGCAGTAGACTGTTATAGCGCTATTATTCCACTTTCAACATCCTATGGGATCCTGGGGTTTGCAGTTTGGGGAGGGGCCTGTGCCACAGGATGTCGAAAGTGGAATAATGGCGCTACAACAGCCTCGTGAGGGAATGGTCTCCGCTTGTCTTAGTTTCGGTTTAGTCTGGTTTGCAAATGGGCGAGCGAGGTCCGAGTCCTCTTGGGGGCTGGATGGTCCCGCGAGCGCGGTAGCCACGTTCGGCCAGCAGGGGGCGCCCGGGCAGCACCGGGCGGGGCCCGTGGCGGGTTCACACGGGACTACCGGGAAAAGAGAAGTGAATTAACGACCCGAGGAACGGAAGGGGGAGTGGAGTGGAGTGTTGTCGGCGCTTCCAAACAGAGGAGGCAAAGAGCCCGATTTTAAGTAACCAAACCAGTTTCTGGGTCTTTTAAGTCTGTCTGCTGCACCCCCCACCCGCCTTCTCTGATTTTGGAGTGAAAAGAAGCGAACCCTGGGCCAAGCAAAACCAGTAAATAAATCGGATTCCGGCCTCAATTACTAGATCTTTTCTTTGCATGGGGATTATTAGATGGGCAGCTAATTAAAATAGTTATGTAGTGACCAGTGTCACATAATGCACAGTAAAGCCAGCTAAATGAGTCTGTAAACACTGCAATAATCTGAATAGATGAATGGCCGGTTCCGGAATTTGACCAGAAACAAGTCGATTAAAATCATTATTGGGGGGAGGGGGATCCAGGGAGTCTTAGGATCGCGGGGGTCTCAGCAGAGCGCAAGCTGAACATGAGCCGGCGGTGTGATGCGGCTGCCAAAAAGGCCAATCCCATACTGATACTGATAGAGTAGATTGCTCTCGCTGTTGTTCCTATTACCGATGATTCGGCAGGGCAGCTGAGCATGGGAGTGCGAGGGTGGTCTTGTCCCCCCCAATCCCGCTATCGTCCCGGTTTTATGGGACGGCGGGGGGGGCGGCCAGGCGCCCTTCGGTCTGGGGGGGAGGAGGAGGGGGGGGCGGGGGGCGAGGGAGCGGGGGGCGGGGCGGGGCGGGGCGGGGGGAGAGGGGCGGAGGCGACCCCCTTAAGCGACGGGCAGCCCCCTTTCCCCGTCGGTCTCGCTCAGCCGAGGAAGAAGAGGAGGCGGCGACTCTTTGCCGCCCCCCGGCCTCCTGCGCCCGAGTCAGACGCCCCCACCCCGGAGGGGGAGGCGGAGGGCTGGGGCGGAGGGCTGGGGGGCTCCCGGGGAAGCCCCTATTTCCCCCGGGCAGAGGCGGGGGGAGGAGAGAGGGAGCCGCCCCCCTGTCTCATCCGCCTGAGTCACGCTTTGGCCGAGCCGGGAGGGAGGGGCGGAGGTGTCGGCGGAGGCGAGGGGCGGGGAGGGGGCGGGGCGGGCTGGACCGCCCCCTCCCTCCCCCCCTCCCTTCCTCCCCCCCGACAGCCGCGCAAGTGGCGCCGCGATCCGCGGTAAGTGCCGCCCCGCCGCCCCTGCGCCCCTCTTTCTCCGGAAGGGGGGAGGGAGGGGGGGGGCTTCCCCGGGGGGCGGGCAGGGGAATCCCCGCGACGGCGACGCAGACAGGTGCCTTTGCGAAGGGGGCGGGGCGCCCTCTTTGGCGGGGGGGAGCAAGGGGCGGGGGTCAGGGGCGGGGCATCCCCACCCCCCCAGCACGCACGACCCTCTGGTGACCGGGGGGGGGCCGTGCCGCCTCGTCCGCGGGGAGAGAGGGCTCGGGGGGCGGCGGGGGGCTCCCTCCTTCTCTCTGGAGCCGATCGCGGGGGCCAGTGGGGAGCCGCCCCCAAAGTACCCCCTTTTCTGGATCCCCCTCCCCCCCTCCACGTGGCCCCCCGCCCCCTTCCAAACTGCGCGTGCCAGCCCCGCCCTCCTTGCACGTGCTCAGACGGCAGAGGCGCGGGGGCGGCAGCCGGGCAGACAGGCGGACCTCCCCCCCCCCCGGCCCCTTTGGCTTCCTTTGGGGCAAGGAAAGACTGCCCCCCCACCTACCCCAAAGTCCCACGCCTTCCCCGCTTCTTGCTCCCGACTTCGGAGAAACCACCCAGGGCGGTGGGAAATTCGGGGGGGGGCACGCCCAAGCGGCAATAACCCACCCTGCTGCTGTCTTTTCCTTACCCCCCCCCGCCACACGCTTTGCATTTTTGGGGGCGGGCTGCTCTCCACAGGGGGTCCTGAGGTCCAGCCCCCCTGCCTTAAGTTTGCTCCCCGCTCCCCTCTTACAGGTCCCACACGAAGCCAGAGCCCCCTGGCGGGAGTCCCAAAATTCAGGAGTGCGCCCCCTGCAAGGTAGAGCCCGGCCCGAAGGGCCCCCCGGCTCCCAGCATGATGGGCGGGTCTACCTTTGCCAGGGCGGGGCGGCGTCTCCGCCTCCCCCGCCGGCATTAATTCCCCGCCTGCTCGGTGGAATTTTGGAACTTTCTCCCTCTCCACCTCTGGGCCCCTCCCTCTCCTGTGGACCCCTCCCCTGGCAGAGGGTGGTCCGGGTGGCCTCTGGGGGACCCCTCGAGCCCTACGTCCCCGGGGGTCCCTGAAGGCCGGGCAGAGTAGCCACTCCTGTGGCCCTTGCCAAGTGGGGGGGTCTGTTGGAAAGGAGGCCCCAAAACCTGGAAGACTTCAAGGTACCTCCAAGAAAAACAGGAACACCCGCGAGCCGGCTCGCCTGTCCTTCTCGCCTGTCTCGGCCTGGCCGTTTTGGGATGGCTCGGGCGTTGTGGCCGCACACCTGGAAGCGCGTCTGCTCCGCGTGTTGCGTTGTTTTAGCTGGCCCTCGAGGAACCTGGTGCCGCCTTTCCTTCCCGCGTTGGTTTAAGGTCAATACGCGTGTTTTTATTTCGCTCGCCTGCTTCTGTTTACTTGTGTAAAAAAGCGTCACCGTCATACATTTTGCAACACAAAATGCGGCACCTTGGGAAAAGCCGTTCCCGCAAAGCGGGTGCGAACCAAAGCCGAGCTTCCGTGTTTGGTGGCGGCGTGTCTGCAAATTGTCGAAAACGCGGCTGCGCGTCGAAGCCTTTGGGCCCCGTCGACTTCGAATGCTACGCGCAGGGTGTCTGAATCCTTTTAAAATCCGTTTTAAGTTGTTAATCTGTTTGGTATGTTTTTGCTCTAATTGAAATTATTCCCGCTGTTTGGCATTGTTTTAGGTGCAAGCGTTGATTTCTGTCTGGACGCCGCCGTGAAATCTTTCCGCGTAGAAAATCTGCCGGATCCGAGCCGGCTGGCCGAGCGTCGCCTCGCCCGCCTCTCAGCCGCCGTGCCGGTGGCCCTTTCCCCCCTGCGGCCGCTGCCCTGGCTTGCCTGCGCCGGCGGGATCCCGGGTGGCTGCGCCCCTGGGGGGAGAAAGAGGGGGAGAAAGGAAATTGGGGGCTGGAGAGGGGGCCCGTGGGCTCGTTAGGGTTGGCGTCACCCCCGCGGACCCCCTCCGGTACCAGGCCGTGCCGTGGTATTGTAGCTTAAAACGCCAGAAAATTTGACAAAACCAAAGGCTATTTTTAAAAAAAAGGAGCAACAAAAACAATTACAGCGCTGTGGTTCCGTTTTGACTGCCGCGCGGATTCCTGGGTCTCGCGCTTTGGTTGTTTGGATTGTTCTGCGAAACAGGGCCCCCGACCAAACGGCAGACCCCGGGATTCCGTGGGGCGCGGCCACGACAGTTAAAAGTGGAACCGTGGTGCTGCAGTTGCGCGGTGTGGATGGGCAGTCGGGTTTTTTTATTTGAATGCCTGCTCTCCCTGCAGCTCTGGGTGCTGCTTGATGCATCACCCCCCCCCCGCGCCTTGTAACGTCCCCCTCGGGACACGGCCAGCCCCCCCCATTGACACCACAAAGGGAGGAGAAGCCTCCTTGGATCTGGCCCTGGGACCTCCTGAGCTGGCAACTAACTCCCGCCGTGGTTGCCTCGTGATCCTGCGGCATCACACGTTGGGCCAAAGGTCTCGCCGGGGTCGTGGCTCGGTCCCTCCGCGCCGCCCCCCTCGCCGCGCGATCGGTCCATCCCCACCCACCGAACAGCGCCGCCTGAGCCCGTTTCCCAAAGCCCTCGCGGTCTGGCGGCGCTGTGCGAGGCGTGGTCGCAAGAGGCGATGTTGGGTGCGCGCGCGCGGGAGTTCTTGCCGCCTCTCAGCCTCCGGTTCAAAACGATCCCGGGGAGCGCTTCGTGAAACGTAACTTCTCTGTGGCGGCTGTGATCCCGGAGCCGGGGCTTTGGGGGCGAGGTGTGCTCGCGCCGTGTGTCCGACTGGCCCGCAAAGTCCCTCTTCTGGGGCTCGCCTGGGTCACCTGCAAAGGAAACCCGTTTTAATCCCGGCGGCAACAGGAGGAATAAGGTTGGGGTGCATATATTTTTAATGGAGTTGGGTTTTTTTCTGTTTTAATAGTCCTGCTGCAAAAATATAGAACATAGCTTTATCAAATAACCGTCTCTTAATCTGAGCGTACCGACAACAACTTCTTGCCGGCCTCTCCCTATGGATTGAGGCAAGGGAAAACAACAGATTAAAATAAAGAACCAATTAAAAAAAACACATGTAACCAGTTGAAGGAGCCCATAAAACGAACGTGTCTTCAGGAGCCTTAAACGTGGCTCTTGGTTGCCCACTGGAAACCGCAGCAGCAAAGCGGGAAGTCATTAACGTTTCCTGATTTAGGTGGCGCTTTGAGCAGCTCCCTTTGGCGGCGAGGCAAAACGTATACGCAGGTTTAAAATAAAATAAAGTTGGCCATGGGACGGGGGAAATTTTGCCCACGTGCCGGCCCACGCAGCTCCCTGGCAAAGCCCCTTTGCAAAGGCCCGTGGAACTCCTGCAAGTCCACGCGGGGGAGGGGGGGCAAGCAGAAACAGGTTTCCGAGTACAGGAAAATGGATTTGAGAATAACAAGGTGAAAGAAAGACAGATCAAGAAACTGGTGGCCGTACTTCCCCTGTGAACAATATTAAATTTTGTTCCTGAAAAATAGCAGCTTTGCAGTCCGTGGTCCCTGCTGGCCCTCCCATCCATTCCCTGTGAGCTGGATAATATTTTGGGACGCTCTGCTGAAGGACCTCTGTCACCAGCGCAAAAACTTTTCTGGAAGTTTCATTGCCTTCCCTGTTTTGTTCTCCATTTTCAGCATCAAAAGCAAAGTATGGGCACATCTAGATTTGATGAAAAAGACCAGAAAGTCCCACATTTTGTTTCTGTTGTTCCTGATTTTATTTTGGACATCCATGCACGGTTTGTATACCGTAGAATATTTTCTGTCAGCTCCCAGCGTGATCAGGGACTTTTAAAGCCAGCTCCCCAGGTTGGTTTATTTTATCCCAAGATAAAATCGGAAAGAACAGGAACAAAACCTGTCTGGATGCGCCCTGCTTCAGCATCTGCTGAGGGGGCCAGCGATGGGAAAAGGGTTTGGTTCTCTACTCAGTCTGGTTAGGAACGAAAGGGAGGAGCCCCTGGACTGTTTGTTGGGAGCGGGTTGGATTCATTTTCGGAAGCCGGCTTAGCTCCGCTTGGAAGCCTTCGGAGAAGAAAGCGGCCCTCCTCATCGCAGGGAAAACAAGGGACTTTTGGGGGCAGATGTGTTTCTTCTTCCATACCATAATGCCCCTAAAAATCCTTGTTGCTCTTGCAGTATTCTTCTGTTGTGGCTGGATGGAGTTGGCTGAATTCTCGAAGAACAGGGTGGTGGCTGCCGCTGCCACTGAGCACGCACAGAGGGCTCGGTGGCAGAATTAAAAACCCACTGAGTGTGTTTACCTTCCTCATTTTTTAGAAAAAACAGCCCAAAGGCTGCTGGAAAGGATGCTGAAAGGCAAGGAATATGGGAGAAAGAGCGTGACCCCCGGCCTCTTGATGGAAAAGTTTTGCCAGGCCGTGAGTTGGTGCTCCGGGTGGGCTTCCTGAGAGAAGCTGCTTTTGAGGAGTGGGTGGAATACCTTTTAACTGAAGGAGGCGGGAGCCAGGCTTTTAAAAAATCATGCATGTCGTGAGTTGAGTAGCTCTTTGTTTTAATGCAAGGCTCTGGACCGGCTGCTCCTCAGCATTTTGAAGTCCTTAGTCATCGGCAGAGCTTCTAAAAAATCATAATTTTGGATTACAGCTCCCAGAATCTGGGAGTTGGTAGTCCTGGGGCGTACCTGAAGCCGAACTGTCTAGGACCAATTTCAACACTTTCCTCTCCTTTCCTCCCTGCTGAGTGCAAACCATTTTTGGGCTTTGAACTCAGTTTGTAGCAATTAAAGTAAGCTGAGAACAAAGGGGGAAGGTGGGAGGAGGAGAGAGAAACTGGAATATTTTAAAAACAGCTGGAAAGGTGGGACAGCAGAGGAATTATTGGGACTGTCCCTTCCAAACCAAGATAATTGGAAGATACGCATGTATTAGATTTGTATACAAGCTGTTCCTCCCCCACAAAATAATTAGACACAGGCTGACTAATAAGACATACAAAATGCATGACTAAACAGAGAAGTAAAACAAATGAAGCACAAACCTCAAAAGGTTTAAATTCAGAACCACGTGGTAGATTGATTAGAATCTGTTTCCCTTTTTTCGGCTGTATCAACCGACACAAATATTTGTGAGTCCCCCTGTGGCGTGTGCTGGCTTTTGGAGCAATGCTGTTTGTCCCTTTGACTCCTTCTTGACTCGTCTCTACCTCCTTTTATAGGCTGAAAGGGAACCTTGTAACCAGTTGCACATATAAGTGCTGAACATATTATTTTGCAATGTGTTTGTGTAATAAAAATAAGAAACATTAGACAAAAACAGAGTCAAATAAAATCAGGTAAGACCACTGAAATATAAAATTAATGCACTGCGAAGATGAAAAGTAATTAAAATACGTAAGTAAAAGGGGAGAATGCACTTATTCAATTTTTTAAAAAATCCTTTTGCAGTGACGCAAGGTAAGTAATTGCCAAAGGCCTGCTGGAGTGGTGTGGTGGACTGAGCACCGCGTTACAACTCTGCAGACCAGAGTTTGAATCCCCTCTGCTCGGCCGTGCAAACCCTCTGGGTGCCCTTGAGCAAGTTACACTCTCTCAGCCTAACAGGAAGGGAGTGGCTAACACCCTCTGAACAAATCTTGCCGAGAAAACCCCACAACAGGTTTGCCTTAGGGGTCACCGCAAGTCACAAACAACTGGAAGGCACGCAAAAACAACTGCCTGAAGGAAGGTGACCTGGCTCTGTACACCCAAATGCACAAAGGTAGGGTTTCCATGGCAGCAGAGAGCAGGTATGGGATGGCTCTGCTTGTAAATTCAGGTGGATGGGATACAGGCAAGGGAACTGTGATGCGCAACAGCCAACGTGTACCCTTTGCTCACAGTTCAACCGCCGCTGGAGGTTTATTTGGCCGAGGCTGGGTGGCAGCCCCGCAGGGCCACTTTAGCGCAGGATTTCTGTGCTGCTCTGAGGTTGACTAGGTTCTAAGACTCTGCAGACCAACGTTTTCTCCCCCAGTCCTGAAGCCCGCCCTCCCTGCCAAAAATCTGCAGGGCCAGGATAGCTGCCTTTTCCCCAGAGGGCTTGCAGTCGGGGCCGGGCCCAGCCGGGAGGCAACGCGGCTGGCCGAGAAGGCAGCCGATGGGAGCCGAGCCTTTGGGAGCAGCGCTTTTGCACCGTGTTCCCAAAACGGCCGGGCTCAGCAGCTCCACGACCAGTTTTGCCGTGACTTTAAGCGGAAGGAGTGGCGTCAGGAGGTTCCTGCGAAAGGGCTTTATAAAACCACAATCAGTGCAAGTTGTGGGGAGGAGGCGCCAGTCCGAGAAGGAGAATTACGCACTGCCCTGTTTCAGAATAAGGAGTTAATCAACAAAGCAGAAGGGAAGCAGGTCGACAGCCCAAAGGGGGAAGGAAATAGCGTTGCAAGGAACATCTGCTTTCCAAACCCGTGCCAGGGCAGGAGTCCACAGCAAGGGGTCCACGTCTGGCCACATGTGGCCCAGGTTTCCTCTGTGAAAATGTTGCAGGACACGAGCTTGCAGGCCAATGGATTTGGGGAGCCTCTGTTTTCTTCTTTGCCTGGAGGGCTGAGCAGGCAGGGCTCCCACCAGCTGTGTTTCAGTCTCCAACAGCAACGAATGGGATCCGGGAAGGGAAACCTCCTCCTTGGGGCCGCCCCCGACAGCCTCAGGCCCACGGCTCCCAGTTCTCCTTTCCTTGCACCTGTTATCTCAAAGGCACCAACCAGCGCAAGACAACATATGCCGAGGGGGTGGGAGAGGAGAGAGCGCACACGTGTGCGTGCACACACATATGCTCTTATCAGCCGTCTCCTGCTCCTGTTTTGTCAACTTCTGAACACCCAAATATTTATCAGCGTGCCCCAGCCAAAGCACAGAGAAGAGGCAGCAGCAAATTGCACCGTGAACTGGCAAACAGCCTTCCCGCTTGCTTTTAATTACATTTCCCTTTATTTTTTCTGGGAAAAGAAAAGGTGCAAACATGTTTCGGCACCTCCTGAACTGAAGAGGGAACCAACAAGCCCACAGATCCAGACAAAGCCCCAAAGAACGGCAGGTCCCACACTCTGAGAGCGGCAGCAGGAGAGAATTTGAGGAAGCAAATCCCTGGCCAGTTTGTTCTTGTTATGGTGTGCCTTCAGGTTGTTTCCAACTAATAGTGACAATAAGGTGACCCTATCTATCATGGGGTTTTCTGGAGGCTGAAGGCGTGCAACGTGCCCAAGGTCACCCAGGGGAATTGCACCCAGGTTCCTAGTCCAGTGCTCAGACTGCTACCCTACGCTGGCTCTCCTCACATACCCGCCCATATTTCCCAGAATATGGGTGGCCGAGGAACAGCCGAGTGTGCTCAGGATGGCAAAACGTATGAATGAGAAGGAACACGCAAGCACGGAGAGGCTGCAGGACTTTGCTTTTGCCTCTGCGTAATTGCTTAATTCCGTGGTCCCTCCACGTCCGAAATCCCTGGGAGCAGAGGTACCACGGCCCCCCTGCTCGTGCTAGCCCTCCTGGGATGAAACGGCAACTCTGCCGTTGGCCAAAATATAACCATCTCCCCTTCCCATTACGCACACAGGCGCCCTTCTCTCCCGCAGCCACGCTTCCGAGAGTTAATTTTCCACCTCCTGTTTATCTACCAGGGAGACCAGGTGAATGGAGATGTTGGGCCAGAGACCGGGGAGTTCTTAATTGAATTTTTGAAAAAATCATTAACTTGAAGTGGCCCTCTTCTGTCAAAGAACGAGAGGCTAATGATTGGCAAATGAAGTTTGGCAGGGAAAAAACGGCAAACTGACGTGGGGCTGGCTGTTTGGACCAACACCACAAGCAGGACACGGGGGCCCAGTTGGAGACTTTGCCCCCACTGGGGAATTAACAGGACACTCTGTCAACAGGAGGAGCCTTCTGGCCCTTTTCACGACCATGGTGCCGGAACTGTGGAGCATCTCTGGCAATAAGGAGCCAAAAAGAGCCCCCTTTTAAAATAAGGCTCAGCTACAATACCACCTCAAAATAACAACCCACCCCACAAGACTCTGAGGAGCATTATACCAAAGTGTCTGGAATGCTACACAGGGGCTTGGTGTGCTTGCGATCCATAGTCCCAGGCAGGCCTAACAAGCTACTTGCAGAGTGCAGATTTTTGAAATTGGCTAGCAAAACAAATAGCTTGGCCATCTCATCCCCCAACGCCTGCCATTTGCTGGACTTCTTACTGGCCCTAAAACAATCAACATTTTATTAGAAAGCCCACACGCTCATAGCCTAAGATTCCTAAGAAAAAAAATCTTTAATTTTCACTTTACGGAAATACATCTTTTTTTTTTCCATTCTGGTTTCCATGATAGAAAAATGTTAAATATCAAATCAAAAGCAAATTCTTGTTTGTTTACATCTTTAAACTAAAGGAAGGCTGGTGAATGTTGCAGGTCTCTATTCTGGTGTCTGTTTTATTAAAGACAGAACACAACTCACAGACAAAGGGAAAAGGTGCCAGGGAAAGCAGGCCCCACCCCGCCAACCCTTCCCCTCTCTCCCCCCAAAAAGGTGAGGCCTAGGGAAACCCCTCTCCCCCCGGCCTCAAAGGCAAGGAGAACAGTTTTGGCTTTAAGTTCACTGATGGTGGCTAGGGAAGGGTCCCAGGTGCAGGTTCTCAAGCAGCAGCCGAAAGTTATTACGCGATCAAACTGGGTAGTAACTCTGTGTGGAAGCCTGGACGTGGGGATGACCCCAGTGCTCTCAAGCCCTCCATTCTGAGAAAGAACCACAGAGCAAAAGAGCCAGGAACTCAGCTCTCTGGATTTTCTGTAAAACTTCACATGCCACACATAAGGGTGATGAAAACAAGAAGATATCTCCATCTTGCCTTTTGATCTAACACTTGACGACAGCAAAAAACAAAGTCTTCAGGTAATCAACAAAAAGGTCGTGTTAGGTACGTGCGAATGCACACAAAAATAGGGCGGCGGTGGTGGTGATTGTTCGGAAGGCAGTTTAAAAAATTAAACTGATTTCCAAAGAAATGATGCGGCTTTTTTTAAATTCATAGCCTCCCCTTTCCGATTCGTTTGGAGAGAGTGAGGCTGGCGTGCGGCACACGTCTGGCCAGATCTCTCGGAAGCGGAGGCTGTCCCGGGTGGGTGCGGCCGGCGGCTACCACGTGTCCGGGACGTCGAAGAGCCCGGCTGGGACGGCTGTCTTCAGATTGCCTGAGGAGGAATTACAGTCGAGAGATCACAGGGCCACAAAACCAGGGAGAACTAAGCCACGGTCGCACTTCCACACCACTCTGGCTCTCTGAGGCAATCCTTCCCCAAAGTTTGCTTGGCAGGATTTATACAGAGAAAGTTTCTCACTGCCTCCTCCTGCGGCTGAGAGTGTGTGTGACTGGCCCAAGGTCGCCCAGTGGGTTTTGACAGCTGAGCGGGGATTTCAGTCCTGCCCCTCCCGCATCCTGGCCCAAAGCCTAACGGGGTTCCCTGCTTGCCGGCAGAGCATAACGTTCTAAGGTATTTATGCCACGGTGAATCCCGGGAGACGCGGCCCCCAAAATTAAGTTCTCCGAGCTCTTGGCTGCTGCAGACGGCCGCTCACGGAGAGCAGTCTGACTCGGAAGAAGGCTGAGAAGCCATTCCGGGACCAGCCACTTTTCCCCTCCCGGCCTGTCAAGAGCAGCAGAGAGAAACGCGCAGCCGCCAAGCCCCTCCCGTCCCTGGCTCCCCCACCTGGCGCCCACATCACCCACCTGTGGGCTCCTGCTCCCTTTTGGCTTTTTTGAACCTCTTGGCTTTCTTCTTCCCTTCTCTGGCAGAATTTGCGTTGGAGGCCGGGGAACCCTGCCCCTCCTCTTGCCCTCTGCCGCCGCCACTATCTTCCTCTTCCTCCTCCTCCTCCTCTTCTTCTCCATCGTCACAGCCGCTCTCCTCCTGGATGGGGCTCATGCTTCTCTTCCCCACGGCGCTGGCTGCCGTGAAGCTGAAGGGAGGGGAAGGAAGAAGGGGGAGGGATTGAGGGCACCCCGAAGTTAAGCTGCATGCACACAGAGTTGTGCAATTTTTGTTTATTGTTTTTTTAACATTCTCGGGGCATTTTAGAGCATTAAAGATGCTCTGGTCCTAACTAGCACAGTCCTAACACAAGCTAACCAGTCCTAACACAAAGGTCCCTGGGCCTCAGGAGCGGGCAAAGTGCCGCATCCCCAAAGGGGGGTTTTGGGGCCCCGGGCCACTCCATGCTCTGCCAGCCGCCCTCTTCAAAGTGCTGGCCATGCCCTCCGAAGCCCTACGTGGCCTGGCCCAGACTTGCTGAAAGGCTGTTACCTCCCGAGACAAAGGCTTTTAGACCCTCCAAGGAGGGTTTTCTTTCAGTCCCGCCACCATCGCAGGTGTGCTCGGAAAGGACACGGGAGACGAGACCTTCTCAGCGGCCGATCCTAAGACGTGGAACTCCTTTCCCCCGGAGGTCTGGCTGGCCCCCTCCTTCCCGCCTCTCTGCCAGCAGGTAAAAGACCTTTTTTATTTAAGGAGATGCTTGGTTTCTAGTATGTTGTGCCAGATGCAGCTTTTAATGCCACTCGTGTGTTGTGTTTCTATTTTATTATGCTTTAACTGTGTTTCTGAAACCACTTTTTACCTGTATTTCCAATTTGTGTTTTTTAAATAGAAATTTGGTTTAACTGGGTTTTAATTTTTTGTCTGAACAGGTTTTTTTTTAATTGTACTCTGCATTTAAATGGTTGTGAACCAGCCTGAATCCTATGCTGGGAAAAATGTGGCATTAGAATAGAAGAGAGTAATAAAATAAAATATAAATAAAATAATCAAATTAAATCTAATCTCATGCCCTCCCAAAGGTTAATTCCCTCCCTTGAAAACTTCCAGGAGTGGAAAGCCACCTTTAAATGAGGTTTAAGTGCACCTTTACATTCACCCAGGCCTTGGAGTGTTAAAGATCTGTGACAGAAAATCTTTTAATAGGTGTGTGTTGCATTTGCATTTTCATCATCATTATTGTATTTTAATGACCTTTCAAAAAAGACTTTTAAATTAAAGTTTGTAACGTGGTTGTTTATTTACTTGCTTTTTAACTTTTTGTCATCTCCACTGCTTGCAGTGGGTTTTCTTCTCATCCAGCCGTGAGCCTCTGGGGGTCCCATATTGAGAGAAAAGCAGGATACAAGCGTCCCTTGCTTTTCAACGACACGTTTTTCAAAGTTCTGCTCTTGCGACCATTGTAAATTTCCGGCATGCGCAGGGCCCGCCCTCCTCCCGCTCCCTCCCGGGGCGTTCACCTGTTGGCGTTGTAATACCGGCTCTGGAGCACGTACGGGGCGGCCTGCGTTTTCAAGCGCTTCCCCTCCACCTCCTTCCAGCCGTCTTCCGCCCATTTCCTCTTCACCCGCCGGTTCTGCTCGTGCTTCTTCTCCACGTACTCGGCGTAGGTCTGGATCCGGTAGCTTTCCGCGTATCTGCTGGTGTTAACGGCTGCAGGGAAGAAACAACATGGCAAAGAATAAAGACAGGGAGGGGTTTCGGGACCAAAGCTCCCCGTTCTTTTACTTTTACCCTCACGGTTGAATGCCTTCCAAGTTGCGTCTTTCTTTTCTAAACATTTATTTATCAATCTTTACACAAAATAACATAAACTTCAATTAACATTTTTAACATGTGAGATATACCCTCCTAGAGAGACACTAACATCACACTAAAACAATAATCTAAAAAAAACAACCCTAACTCACTAGAACACTAACTTTCTAACTAAAGTTAATATACTAATATACAAAAACGCACAAGGGCTGTGACCTCCCCCCTGTCAGAAAAGGTTGGGCCAAACCTCAAGAAAATACTTTGTGATGTAAGTGTAAATGTCATGTTGCTTTAATTGCCTTCATTGTTATGTGCACCTGTGGGAAGGAATGTGACTCTAGTTGAGTAATGCTGGGTCCTGCTGATGAGCGCCAGGTGCAGACAATGCAAGGGTTGGCCAGGATTGGCTGGGTGTCTGTGCAAAGGTAGCGCCATCCCAGCCAACAAGTGCACGTGTTGCCTGATGCCTGTTGCTGGAGGCTCTGCCTGAAAGAGCAAGCTAGCTATGTTGGATTGCCATCTGGACTTTGTAAATATTGTATATAGCTTGTAACAAAGAATAAAGAGCCTCCATATTGGAAGATTACAAGCTGAGTGGGTGAGTGTTACTGGCTTAGTGCATTTGCTGCTAAAGGTGTTCTCTGCTGCTTGGCATGCTTCCATAGCTGTGCGGAGCTATCTCTGCTTATCTATATAGACTTTCTTTTTGGCTTTCCTTTTTCCCTTTTGCGGACACCCCCCGTGTAATAAGAAAAAGAAAAGAAGAAAAGAGAATACAAAAAGACAGAAGAGTATTATTTGACCATCAGAGTTCTAGCTAAACCAACCACTTGCAACCATATCCACAAACTATTCCATCGTTTGATTTCTCACTGATCAGAAAGTCCATAGTTTCCAGTCTTCCAAAAACTTCCATGAATTTGGAAGGGTGACGGTATTATTACTGGTGTCACAGTGTGTCAGGTGTTAATGACTGGAGTTTGGCACTATCAAGGATCTAGATTCCCTCTAAGAATCCAGGAATTGTATCATCAGATGATGTGGGATATTCCAAGTAGTATTGCTTTTTGCAGCTGTGATTCTGTGACCCCACCTATGGCGATTTCCTTCAGAATTTTTTTCTGGCTGTTTGGAATGGCTCCCAGAGCACCTCTTGCCACTGGAACCACACAGGTTTTCTTTTCCTAGAGATGCTCAAGCTCATTTGTAGGTCTTGACATCTCATAATCTTTCCTTTCTCTTTTTATTACCCTATAGTGTCATCACTCTCTGCACAACCAAAATGACCCCCGCTTCTCTCGAGTCCCATTAGATACAGAGCCAAACGTGGCTTCCACAGTCCTCCTTTTTCTTTTGCAAATCCCTGTCGTCTCTTCAGCTGGGACTTTGGCAGGACTGCTTCCTAGTGGAGACGCCTTGGGAGGATTACATTAATTGGGTGGGCATTCAGATAGCAGCAACAGGGACTATGCAAACCCGTTAACAAGATGACACGCTCTAATGCCCAGTTACAGCACCCTGATCCCACTCCTCTCTTGCAGCTTCAACGGCTTACGGGGGAATTAGCAATTTGAGCAAAGTGGTGGTGGGGGAAGCCTCTCTTCCCCTGCAAAAAATAAACCCACCACCACTTGATATGCTGCACCTGCTCCCAGCCTGGAGGTGACAGGGGGGCTTCTCTGCAAACGTTCTCGCCTTCTGAGATCTCTCTCTTGTTCTGCAAGATATCGTGTGTCTTGATGGCAACAGATGGAACCACTTAAAAACTATTCAGCCCTTGCCAAGGCTGAAATGCAGCCCAGATTTGGGAAGGTGGCTTTGCCTTGTCAAGGTAAGCCTAAAAAATTGACTCTGGGTATTCCATGCTTGGCTTGCTTTAGCAGCTGCCAAAAAACTGGAGAGAAATCTGTTGTTTCCACCAGCACATTACAACTAAATGGGTCCAGGTGGCGCCTGGTTTGTCACGGGGAGGGCATTCTTGGATTCCATCTCTGCTGGACAGACAATTTTTGCCTCTTTCATTTTCTTTAATGTATTTCTCAGCCAACTTCCTCGAGCACCATCTTTCCAGGACTGCTTAGGATATCTAACACCCCGCTGCCTAGTATCAGCATCACAAATCCATTTGCACTACGTTCTGGGAGCCCCAGGCCAAGTCAGGACCAGGGAAGGAAGCCAACAGGAAGAGACTTCCATTCACTTCTTGATTTTAAGACAAGGAAGTGAGTGGAAGTCACTGCCTATTTCAAAATATGTCCCAGGAAGACTCCAAAACATGGTGAAAACATTCTCTTCCCCATGTCCTGGGCATTTGGGTCTCGATAAAAAAAAAATCCTGTAAAAATACAGAACCTTGATGCGGGGGGCAACTCCTAGACCTGAATAATTTACAGATGTTAATAAATATTGGCTGTACAGCAACACAGAAAACTGACCCATGAATAGCTTTGGGTTATTCCAGCTCTCTATTGAACAATGGCTGTAGATAACTTTTTTTTAAATGATTTAATATTAATTAATTTTACTTCAGAGATACAACCAACCAGACTAATTCACAACTACAGAGGAGAAAAAGGGAGAAAAATAAAAAGAAACAAACTATAAACAAACAATATACCTGTATAACTAAGGCTTGAACTAAACTAAGACATAAGAGCAAAACCTCTAATCTATGACACCAAACAGATCCTTCCTGTAAGAACTATCTAAAACACGAAAGAACCACGAGCCATTTTTCACGACAGTCCCGAGGAGGAGCCCCTCAGACTTTCCACAGCCAAAGGAAAGCCGCAGCCCTTCTGAGCTTAGGAAGGAGAAAAATTTTGCTTCCTGGCTGGGCTACAGCCCCACCTGCCCAGACACGAAAGACAAGGGAGTGCTTCAAAGAGACAATTCAGAGGGATGCGCCCTAAGAGGGAGAGCACCGTTCAGCCCAGGAGAAGGGAGATGGGCGAAGGGATCAGCAAGCCAGCAGCTGCCACAACCCCTGCTCACAGCTCATGGGCATCACCTGGAGGGATGTTCCACACAGCTAATAGTTATCTCAGTAATAATCTGGAATAGGAGTGCCACAGCTTATAAAAATGCTGTGTAGAAACAGACTGAAAGGGACAGAGGGGGACAGGTTACCCTGCTCATTCTCTCTTTCCTCATCAGCCTTGGTCCAAATCATCAGTGCTGTTAACTTCTGAAGAAGCTGCCGCTTGGCACGGTTGCACGAGAACCAGCTCGGCGTATTGCATGTGAACCTGGAGAGAGAGCCAAGTCGCTCCCCGTGGCAAGCTCAGGCTGGTCCAGCATTCAGTCAGACTTTTGATCAGTGACGGCGGAGCATGTGAATGTGCCTTGTTTCTTCAGAATTACCTCTGTGCGCTGCAGCCACACAAGGCGTGGACAGCCATGCGCTGTGGCCAATGATCCACACCCACTTGCTCTGCAGTGGTATTCGGCATTGCTCCCTTCAAGTTGTTTCCGGCTTATGGTGGCCTTAAGGCAAACCTAACATGGGGCTTTCTTGGCAGGATACGATCTCTTAACTCAAGCCTGCCAGTGGACATTTACATTACACTGACGCTACAGCCACACGACTATAAAAACGCTGCTCAGACACCACTCCACCACTGGTTGCATTTTGGTACAACTACCCACGACTGCCACATATGGGCTTGCCAAAAAGGAAGAGGCGTTCCATGCCACTTACCGATCTGTACTTGTTCGGGCTGGCTGAGCGACACGAAGGCGGAGGTATCGTCGATCCAGGAGACTTGGATGTTGCCTGGGAGGAAGGGAGAGAAGGAAGAGCACGCAGACTCAAGGCCAGGCCCTGTCATGTCTCAAGAGGGCTACCAAGAGGTCCAGCACGGCAGAAGAGAGAAAGGCCATTTCCACACTGGACTATTATAGTACTATTATTCCATTTTCAACATCCTATGGAATCCTGGGGCTTGCAATCCTGCAAACCCCCAGGATTCCATAGGATGTTGAAAGTGGAATAATAGCACTATAACAGTCTAGTGCGGACATGGCCAAAGAGGTGTCGGGAGGGAGGGGGTACAAGGAGATTCAAGTGCCAGATGGGCTTGGAGCCCGCTGGGCGGGAGCCATTCTCCCTTACACCAGAGGCGACAATGTGATCAGACCCCAAGTCACAATCCAGTGGGAGGCAGGGTCAAGATCCCAGAGCTCAGAAAAGCTGCTCTTTATGGACTACAACTCCCAGAATTCCCCAGCCAGATTCTGGGAGCTGTAGTCCATAAAGAACCGTTTTCCCAAGCTCTGACGCATGTCAGTTCCTACCACAGAGCTGCTCTCTTGCTGCCCCCTGCAGGTTAAACACTAGAGGAACAGGACTAAACTTTTGTCAGTTTCCCCTAAAGAGCCTCAGTCAAATTTTCACTTTCGTTTCTCACCTTGGGTAACTTACCAAAAGCACTAAAAAGCCGGTACAGGTCACTCGTCTTCCATTCTTTCGGGAACGTAACGTAAAGGACGTGGTCCCGTTTGGGCTGCACTGAAAAGTCCACAGGAGGAAAAAGAAACCTCATCAATTTTGGATAAAAAAAAAATATTAAGAAGTTCTGTTTCTGCTGCAATAGAAAAACCATGTGGTAAAGTCAGTGCAGAGACTGTGAGACAGTGGCCAATACAGTACAGTGAAGAAAAAAACAGATTTTCAGCCTGCTTCAAAAAATCTGATTAATTTAACTGGCCAGTGACATTCACTGGTTGTGGACTCCAATCCACCCACAACCAGGTGGTCTCTGGATTTGTGTTGGACTACAGTTTTCATTGTCTAGAGCTATCAAGGCAAGCAGTCTGCGGCACGGGGACAATAGTATTTGTAGTCCAACCCACCTGGAAGCTGACAGGTTTCCAGAAATACAATTTCCACTTTTTGGTACAGACACTCTGTGTGAGAGCAGATGTGCCTTCTGGCCAGTCTTTCATTGCCTCATATTCCACAGGCTGCACACCGCACTCACTTCCCAGACGGTTAGCACACACAAAAGCCAAACAACTCCTCAAAGGCACTCATTAATATTTGGCTCGGTAATAGGGAGCAAAAATTAGTTTATACCAAATGCCTCTGAAAAGGTAGCAAAGATGAAGAGATGACTCACAGTCCGGCCCTTCCAAGTTGAGATACGGAATGTCCATCACTCTCATCAGAAATAATCTGAAGCAAAAGGGAGAGAATCACTTGCATGTTTGGGCCAACTGGCTCTCTTTAAAACAAAACAAAAAAACAAAGAGAGAATCATAGAATCATAGAGTTGGAAGAGACCCCAGAGGCAATTGAGTCCAACCCCCTGCCATGCAGGAACACCCTCAAAGCACTCCTGACAGATGGCCATCCAGCCTCTGCTTAAAAACCTCCAAAGAAGGAAGAGACTCCATCACACTCCATGCAGGCAGCAGAAGATTCCATTGCCGGACAGCTCTGACCGTCAGGAAGTTCTTCCTGAGGTTCAGGTGGAATCTCCTTTCCTGCAGCTTGAATCCATTGCTCCTTGTCCTAGTCTCTGGAGCAGCAGAGAACAAGCCTGCTCCCTCCTTGACATGACATCCCTTCAAATATTTAAACATGGCTATCACGTCCCCTCTTAACCTTCTCTTCTGCAGACTAAAGACGGAGGTGACTAGGAAGTAGTACTCGCAGGAAACAACACAGCTCCGAGATGCTGAGCTGTGGCACTCTCCAGCCATGATGTGATTTGGGACCAAAACTGGGCACGCTTCCACTTCCTCAACCACAGCAGAGCAAATCCTCCTTAAGCACAGAGGAAGGAAAAGGAGCCCAAAGATATCCAAGGAACACCCAGCTCAAGGCTTCCTCTTCCCACTCAGGTTTTATTCCCACCGGGGGCTTCAGACTCTCAGAAGCTGAACCGAACTGAGAGATCAATGAGGGAGGGAAGACTACATTCAGTGAAGGGAGTGTGAAAGCTGAGAGACCAAATGTTTTGGGATTGCTCTGAAAACCAAAAAGGATAACACAGAAACAAGGCAGAGAAAATGAGAACCAGTAAATTAAAAAACTGAACGAACGACCCTGGGTTCCAGCAGCCGTTTCATGCCAAATCCCAATGAACTCTCCTTGATTTAAAGAAATACTCTTAATTAATTCTCATGGAATTTATCCCAGCATCTTTAACCAGAGGAGCATTGAGGGATTACAGGTAAAAGCCAAAGTGAATGTGCGTGCCATCACTGTTGCACACTGGCCCATTTACAGACAAGGGTCACTCACTTGTTGAAAAAAGGTTCAATGAGCTTCGACTTTGCAGACACGTGGTTTTTTGGAGGGCTGAGAAATGAACCTAGTGAGCAGAAGACATTTTTAAAGAATGCATGCTGAGGGCAGCAAGGATGAAAGAATAAATACATTGTGTAAGAACAAGAGGACAACAAACTTACCTAGATAGTTTGCCATGGAGATGAAACACAGGCCAGTTATATAGGCATCGTAACCGGCTTCATGGAGTTGCTCTGAAGCTGTGTTGTAGCTTGGGAACCCTTCAGCAGTTTCTGAGAAAAGAAGGGACCAGACTTTTGAACTTCTTTTTACGTAACTTCTTACTTAACAGAAACATTCCAGCTACACAGGAATGGGGAAGTGAACCAGGAGGGAGACATGGGTGCTCACGCAAAGACCACTGTGGTCTTCCTTCTCCAAGGCCAATAGATACTTTAAAGGGTCCAACAGTGTGTTCTTCTGCCACATTCTCTCACCACAGATTCATGAAGGTACACAGAAAACGTCACTAGTTTTGTAGCCCAAAGCCCCCAATGAATTCTCTAGCCATTTCCGCAGTAGACTGTTATAGTGCTATGATTCCACTTTCAACATCCTGTAGAATCCATAGGATTCCATAGGATGTTGAAAGTGGAATCATAGCACCGTAACAGTCTAGTGCGGAAATGGCCTCTGTCCAGAGAAGAGCCACAGGAAGGAAAAACAACTGGGTCTGAACTCCATTACATTGCTGCCTTTCTCCCATTCAGATGTGCAGTGACTCTCAAAAGCCAGCTCATCGCGAACGCATTTTTGGGATTTGAACTAGCCTTCAGGTCTCATCCCTTAAGCTCAGAAGTGATTCTGGAGGACACCTGGGTCTCCTTACCAATTTTGGGGGAGCTGAAAGGTGTCTCCTTGAGGCGCTTTTCCAACTCTGCCAGGGAAGTGTTGTTGATAATGTCCTGAAAGCAAAAGACAGTGTCATTAATTTAACAGATGAAAGTCATGCCAAAAAGAAAAAGGAAGAAAAGCCACCAGTAGTGACTGGAGGGGGCCACTAACCTTGAAGGGCTGAGTGGTTGCCATCAATTTTGTGTCCAGTAACCTACAAACAAACAAATAAACAAATAAAATGTTCACAGATGTTTAAAGATGGCTTTCATATCAACTGCAGGGTGCATGGAGGCCACCCCTGAGGGCCACTTTGTGACCTCTCAGCTCCAGCTCTGCAGGAGGTCTTAATGGATCTGTGCTCTGAGGAAACTCCAAGAGATGCCATAAGTTGGTGGGGGGAAGATGACAAAATTAGGATCCAGGGGCTGAATCCTGCCCCACTTTGTACATCTCTGCCTGCTGTTAGGTCAAACCACCTGAGGAGATCATGTTATTTGCCAACAGTCACCACAGAACCTCCACCAAATGTGAAGAGGAAACAAGCGTCCTACCTTGGAAAAACGCACGTCGCTAGTTCTTTGAACTCGCTGAGGTCCTGAAAAGTCAAAGCACCCGGGTTACTGCTGCCCAAGAGATCACGTGGATTATACAACAAAGTTTACGGCAAATTCCACACAGGAACCCCCTCTCCATCTCAGAACACCTGGGGCAGGCCCTACCGTTGCAACTTGATCATCCGTCCTTTCCTCTCAAGAGAGAGAGAGAGAGAGAGAGAGAGCGCCTGCCTGACCACAAAGGAAGCACAACCCCTTTTGGGACGAACCAGTTCCTCTGCAAGGATGCCAGATGTGGGTTCAACTGAAGTGTGTACAGTTGGTGGAACGGCAGCGGAGACCTACCTCGGGCAGCGGGCAGTAGAACTGGTGGATGGTGTGCATGACGTC
Organism: Cyclura pinguis; assembly: GCA_030412105.1. Lineage (NCBI taxonomy): Eukaryota > Metazoa > Chordata > Lepidosauria > Squamata > Iguanidae > Cyclura > Cyclura pinguis. The sequence continues at coordinate 637,939 of CM059609.1, read as the reverse complement.
CAGTAACATGTTGTGCCCAACCACGAGTTTGCCCTAAAGAGGAACAAGCAGGCAGAATCACAGAGGTGTCGAGATGGCAAAGGGACTCTCGGAGTTGCTTCCCTCGTTATTTTTAAATCTCAAAAACTTTCTTGTATTACACTACTTTTAAGACATTAACCATTAAAGCACTTAAAATGCATATTGCATACCAAAAACAGCACATCTAACTGCCTACTCCCTCTATGCTGGTCAGTTAGGGAGAAATGCCTGTTTAAACTGGAAGGTTTAAACTGTTTAAACTGAAAGACACCAGAGAGGGGAGAGATCGAGCCTCCCTTGGGAGGAGGGCGTTACAAAGCCTAGGAGCAGCCACTGACAAGGCCCTCTCCACTGAGTCCTCACCGGCTGAGCCTGGGAGGGTGATGGGACGGAGGGAAAGTCCTCCACTGGGGATCATAAGACCCAGGCAGGCCTGTTCAGGGAGAGGTGGGCTTTCAGGCCCTTTGGACATCTGGCGTGTGTTGAGTCCACGCCAGAGCTAGGAGTCCATGGGTCTTCCCATCCACCATGTATTTCCATCTGCTTCACATCCAGCATTTCGCCTTAGGCCACCCCCTCACATCTGGGAAGGTGAGAGAGACTTACAGAATTGGCAATGGCGTGAATAACCCGGGAGAACCCCACCGCATCCTTCAGTTCCTCCTGCAAATGAAAAGTCCTGTTTGAGCAAAAAACGTTTCTGATAGACTGTGATCCAAAGCACAACAGGACTGGTTCTGGGCATCCCCAGGTTATTTGGGCCTCACAGTTCTCCAGCCACCCAGGGCCCAAGAAAGTGGAGCTGTGACCACAGACCTGCTCTTTCACTTGCTTCTGCTGCTCCCGCCTCTTGCGTTCCTCTTCGTCCACTTTGCTGACGATGATGTATCGTTCCTTCTGAGGAACAAAAAGGCGAGTGACTGCTACAAATCAAGCAGGACGGGATGCTGGGTAAGGCTACAGGGCTACATCCACCGGACACCCAGGTTGAAACAATCAGACAGCTTTGCATCGAGCAGAATTTTTAGATGCTTGAGTTAATTCTTGAGTAACAGCAAGAACCCCAAATATGTTGTCTCTCTATAGAAAAAATGCAAATTGACACCTAACTCATCTCCCATGAACACTGTGTATCAGTTTTCCTTTTTAAAGCTACTTTTTTGGCTACTGCTCCCAGAATTATACACTGGCTGGAGGATTCTGGGAGTTGTAATCCAAAAATGGGACTCTCCTGAGCTCTGAAACAAGACAAAAGTAACGTTAAGACTTCATTTTTGACTCTAACATGCCGTTTTCTGACCCCCGCCTAAGAAGCTGAGTACTTCTAATTTGCCAGCTCTGAGCTCTAGATTTGCTTTTGGGGCTGGCTGACTTCTAAACCAGATATATTGTGGTCGCTTTTGTGTTTTCCAGCTTTGTGATGCTATTGTTTTTATTGGTCTGAATGCTAAGCTGCCCTGCTTGGGAAAGGACCATATAAACAACCATTTTCTTTTGCCTCACATCTGGAACTGTAAATGAGCTTTCAGCACCACTCTGAGCAAAGTGTGGACAGTCCACTAAAAGGCAAGCTCAGAGTCCCCTGAGGGGCCAGGGAAACAGGGGGAGGGGGTGTCTCACTGGACAGCCATTGTACAACCCCACAGGGACATGCTTGTGGTGCCCTTGAACCTCGGGACATCAAGCCCTCAAAAGACACAAGCCACACTACCTTCTCCGTTTCCAGAGTTTCCACATGAATGCCTTTTGGATACCTATAACCAAGTGGGGTTAAAAAAAAAGAGAAATTAAAAAATTGTAGGGGGGTTGCAGAGACCAAAGCTGCTTTATTTTGTAGAATTTTCCTTCCCTTTCTGTTGATTTTGGGACCAAAGGACAGCCTCTAAATGGGGCTGGGGGATCTCCAGGGGTATCCGGGGATAGAAAAGGGGCAAAAAACAGGGAGCTGGAGCGGCACGTGAGGCCAGCAAACTGGACTTTCCACACCTCTGCTGCACCATGACAGCCTGGTGGGAAGGGAGAAGCCATCACTTCCGAGGCCCCTCTTAGTCAAAAGAGAAGAACCAAAACCAAAGGCTTGTTCTAATCCCGCCCTCACCACAGAAGCCAGCAACACAACACAACACTTACTTCCAGCTTAACGTCTGGTAGATTAGCTTCCTCTGAAATCTGAAGCAAGAATGACAAAGTGACTCAAGCATCCAGCACAAGGACAACTTCCAACCTGATTGCCCTCCCAACTTTTTCACATGCTATGACGTCTGCCCCCCAACCCCTGCTGGTGTTTTTGGGTGAACTGACCCTGTGCATGGCTCTAGCTCCAAATTTGTGCTTTCTTCATTTTGCAAGAGAGCATCGACCCTTTCTCTGAGAAAAAAAGAGACAGAGAGAGAGAGCGAATAAGGCAGGCAGATGGTTGTCTTTCCCACATGTCCCCTCCCACATCAGAAGAAGACAGACAGCCTCTCACAGGGCTGGCTGGGGGATTCTGGGTGCTGCAGTGCAAAAAAGCCCTTCTGCCACATTCTGGCTCGGCTGAGTTCATGTTTCCACTTACACCACTTTGTCAATGAACTTCTTCTGGTCCTCCGGTATCGTCACAGGACACTTGGTGGCATCTGGAGAGACATAGGACAAGCTGCCCGCTCTGTTGGCCTGGGAACGCTTCTCCTCATACTGTTCCTGCAGCTGTCTCTCCTCTTCCTGATTTAGGTATGGGATTCCTTAAAGAGAAGAAAAGTTTTGAGGCTCAAGTTGGCAGCAAGGAGGAAGAAATAAGTCCATGTGGAAACCATGACTTCAGAACTGATGGTATCAGTTTAGGGACTTGGTTGTAGATCAGTCTTTCCACAACCTGGAAACTTCCAAATGTGTTGCGCTACTCATTCCCAGCATGGCCAATGGCTGGGAATTACGGGAGCTGTAGTTCAACACATCTAGAAGCCGCAGGGTGGGGATTCTGCTATAGGAGAAATGTGAAGAAATTATTCTTTTTCTACAGGGAGTACGTATTGTGGGGGAAGTGAAAGACGTGTAAATATTGGGATCATCATACTAGCTTTTATGAGACATTGAAAAACGAAAGCTTACCATTGCGAAAAACTTTATTAAAATCAAATCCCTGGTTTGCTAAAAAGTCTATACTTGAACTCTGGAAGGAAACAAACAAGAAGTATCTTTATTCATATTTCTTCATTTCAGTTACAACCCCCTTTTCTCCAAGCAGCTTAGAAGATTTTTTTAAAAAAAGATAGAAATAAAAAGACAAAAAGGTTATAATATTAAAACAAAATTAAACCAATTACAACATTTAACACACTTGGATTAAAAGCCATTTTACTTTCACTGCAGAGTTCATGAAAGCCTTTGCCTGAATGTATTTCAGGCGAGATCTGACAGTCTTAACACTCATTTTGTAAATGGCCAAGCAAGGACTTGATTAATATTCCAGCAGTCTTTTAAAATAGAAAGTTTTTAAAGAATGGGCTGAGGGTGCTATATTATTTTAGACTGAACTGTTGTAATTTATTTTTATCTGTTAATGGTCTTTTATCTTTTTAAGTGCTCTACTGCTCTGGATTTCTCCAATCTTATGGAATCAGAAGGAAGTAAAACAAAAGCCGTATGAACTGATTTTTCTTACTAACCTGACAGACAAACTTGACATCTGGTGATGTTCTATTGAAAGGTTTGGGGAAGATGTAGAAATTAAATGATTTCATGATGTATCTAGGAAACGTATAGAATGGCAAGTCAATTTACAGGTTATCACCACTGTTAGCGCACCCAGCTTTGAAAGCAGATTCGAATAAATAAAACAACGTACTTAGATTCTGCAAGATCGTATTTAAAAGTGCAAAGGCCAAACTGGAACAGGAGGAAGTCCATGGAATGCTGAGGAGGGAAAAGAGACACAAGTTAAAATTCTAAACAAGGAGTCATTCCTTCAGAGCAACTCTCAGGGGTCTGGAGACTTTGGTTCATGTTTTCCTTAGCCCACTTCCCAGATTTTACTGAAGTCTGGCACCCCAAGAATTAGTCTGGGAACTAACTAAGAGACTCTATAAGCTTAAACCAGATACTGAGCCAGCATTTGCGCAGTGGTTTGAGTCTCGAAATAGGACTCTGAGAGACCAGGGTTCAAATCTCCATGCAGCCCACTGGGTGAGCTGGGTCAAGTCACACTCTTTCAGCCTCAGAGGTAGGCAAGGATGGCAAGTCTCTCAAGAAATCTTGCCAGAATGATTCAATGGCCAGAAGGGGCCATTTTATGAAAAACTAGAAAGAGGAGCAGAATGTATCTAAGCAGAAGACAGGCAATGGACAGGAAAAGCAAGACTTAATGATACAGAGAATGTGAGTAAAAAGGATGCTCGACACCTTTATGTTTGCAATACAAACAAAGAACATACTTTCTCTACATGTGCTTTTCCCCAAAATTTAATCTGTAGGACCCACTCGTGTGAAAGTTTATACAGGCAACCAGAAAATCACTGAGCAGTTTTGCTTGATAGTTATTTACAAATGGGCCATCTTTCTTAAGTCACAGTGCTTCTCATCAGCAGAATTTATTTCTCCACTTGCACTGGTTCTGATGTCAGTTGCTGGCTCATGTGTTACATTTTCAAAAATTCTTTATCTTTGAAGTGCTGTTTTATAAACCACTCTACAATGTTTCTTTGCACTGAGAGGCAAAATATAAACATATAAAATTAGTAAATAAATTCTTCAAATTGTATCACAATTAGCCTTATTGTAAAACATGGAATCACTGTTGCTCTGTGCTCTTACCAAGAAACTAACCACTTCAGGACAATTCTTTCATCCATTGCAACAAAACTGTTCTCGTGACCAAAACAAGAATATTGCTATCAGAAAATTAACACGAGTCTTCTCTTGCACACAATGATTTTTGCAACATCACTTCCAATTTATTTATCACTATTTCTCGACAGTGCTATACTTGGCCCATGGAGAGTAACCCAAAGCACAGACATCATTTCCCTGTGAGTAAAAGATTTCAAAAGGACAGATTCAAACAGAATACTTTAAGGTTTGTACCTTTTTAAGCTTCTGGTACCTTTCTTCAGGTGTGTCAAAGCCATTGGTTAACGCACTAACAGATGGTCCATCGCTAATTCCTAAAAAGTATAAATCAGATGTTTCTTTACCTCATTTTAAACTAAGAGCTTGAAGCCAACCCCTAAGGCAAAGAACGGAGCCTGGGACAGCATACCACAATACGTGCCCACACTGCAGTGTGTTTTTGGTTTCTAATCACCAACCCCCTTTTGCTCCGTTTCTTTTCTTCGGAAAGCAAAAGGTTTCATTCTCCACCCCTGCTTGCTGACAGGGACCTGCCGTATTTTTACGGAAAGAGATGCACCACCGGACACAGGAGAACACCTCACGGCTGGCTCATAAACCACGCTGACCGCCCCCGGCTACCCTTGAGGAGACGGCCGACTTCCCGGAGAGCGGCGCCCGCGGGGCCGCAGATCCCGAGCCAGCCGCGGCAGCAAATTCCCGGAAGATCTACGCGCGGCGATTACGTACCTGAAAACTCTCCGTCGATCGCCAAGAAGTCTGCCTCCTCAACAGCTTCGTAAACTTTGCTGAGGTTATCCTTAAAATCTGCGGGATTGAAAAAGAGACATCGGTCCGCCCTGGGAGGGATCGCGCCCGCCACCCCACGTCAAAAGCCGGCAAGACACCGGAGGCCGCCGCCGGCTCGGCCTCGCCGCGGGAAACGCACGCGGAACGTTCCTTTCCAGGTGCTCCCGACGGAGGCCGGGGGCTGCGGCGGGGACCGCGGGGCCCCCAGGCGCCGCCGGCCTCGCCACGGGCAGCGCTGGCCACGGGAACGCCGGGAGGCGCAGCCGGGCAACCCCGGGGCGCCACCGGAGGCGCCGCTCGACAACGGGAGCGACCGGGCAGCGGCGCCGGCGGCCCGGGGAGGCGCCGGGGCCTCCCCGTCGGGACGTTTTCGGGAAGAGGCCCGAGGGCCGCCGACGCCGGAGACGCCGCGCCGAGCGCGCCGGGGGCCCCCGTCCACGGCGGGAGCGTCAGCGCGCGCGCGGAGGGGCCCCAGAAACCCCACCTCGGGCACCGGCGAACGCCCGGGAGCCGACCCCCCCCCGCCCTCCTCTACCGAGCCCAGAACCTCTCGCCCGGGCGCGCTCCCCAGGCGTCTCCGCACCGCGGCGCCCACCGCGCCGCCCGGCCCGCACGACGGCGGACGGGAGGTGCAGTCCCGGCGCACCCGGAGGGCCCCGGGGGCCAAGGCTGCCCTGCGCGGAAGGCCGGCGCAAGACGGCGAGCGCTCGATCGCTGTTCCGGCACGGCCGGGCCCGGCAGGAAACGCCGGGGCGGGGGCGTTGGTTCTTTCGCGGCCGGGGAAACAGGCAGGGGCGGAACCGGCCCCTGCGGGAAGAAGCGGGGCAGGATCCGGACCCGCCACCCTCCGAAGCGGCGTGCGCGTGCGCTCCGCACGTGCTCAGAGGCCGCTGCCCTGGGGGACTCACTGCTCCGGGTTATCTCCATCCCTGCCGGGGGCGGCGACAGCGGCCGCCCCCTCGCCAGCGGCCTCTTCCCGGGTCGGGTCGGGCCGGGCCAGGCCGGGCGGCTCCGCTCAGCCCGCCGAGGCACTTCCGGAAACAAACCTCCCGGGCCCCCCTCCCCTCCCTTCCCGCCGCGCCGCGCGATGGCGTCACGGCCCCGCGACCACTGCCGCCGCCGCCGCCGGGCGTCCCGCCGTCCGCCGACATGCGCACCGGCGCCCCCTGAAGCCCGCCCTGCCCTTAGTTCCGCTTCTTTTTGCCCTCAGGAGCTGGCTGCGGAAGCTTCCTTCCTCCCGCGGCGGGTTTAGGACTACAATCCCCAGAAGCCCTCCTCGTAGGCCGTGCTTGCTGGGGGCTTCTGGGAGTTGGAGTCCCAAGGTTCCTGGAGGGTGAAGCCGGGGGGATAGACGGTATCTCTGTGTTTGGGACGCTGAAGAGTTGCCTCTCCTTGAGAAGGAGGGAGGGGGGTGTTGTTGCTGGACCGCAGCTCCCATCAGGCCCTGCAAGTGTGGCCGCTGGTGAGCGGATGATGGGAGCTGCGGTCCCACAACACACCCGGGGGGGGCGACCAGATGGCCACCGGTTTACCTTTGAAAAAAAAGGGGCGGGGGGAGAGCAAGGAAGCCGCCGACTCCAATTACTGTGGCCCGTGCGGGGCGGGGGCGGCTCATCCTTGGCTGAATCCGACGCGCGTCTAAATGCAACTTGCTCCGAGTAAGCAGGGCGGGCGAAGGCGCTTCCCCATGGCTAGGAGACCCAGCCCGTTTGCGTAACAGGCGGGGGGGGGGGAGATACTGCAACGCCCAGAATCCCCCATCCGCCGGCCACGCTGGTTGGTGGGGCCTCCTGGGAGCTGCGGTCCACCCAAGTGGAGCCCAGGCTTGTCCGAGTTATTTCCCACGCTGGCTCCTTGACTGAAGCTGCCGCTCCGCTTGAAGGAACCGGGGTTTTGTTTTTTCTCCCCCCGCAGGAGGAGGAGGAGGAGGGGGAAGGGGAGGGGGGGAGGGGAGGGGCGAGGGCGGGTCTCGGGCTGGCTGCCCCTCCCCTCCCCCCAGCGGAAGATGGCGGCGGCTCGGGCGGCTCGGGCGTGGGGGCGGCGGCTGCTCCGCGGCTCAGGTGGGGCCCTTTGGGGAGGGGGAGGGGGAGGGGGAGGGGGAGGGGGCCGCTCCGGGGTCCCGCGGGGAGGGACCTCTCCGAGCCGCTCGCGGCGGGAAGCCCCGGAGGGGGTCCCCGCGCGCGAGGGGGCGGGGGCGAGGCCCCCGGGGGTCGCCGGCGGAGGCCTCGGCCGCGGGGCGGGGTCGGCGACGGCGAGAAAGTGGGGAATCCGGGGGGGGGGCTGCGAGTGGGGGGGCGGGGTGGAGGGGCGCGGAGGGCGGCTCCCGGCGGTGAGTTAACGCGCGGGATCAAGGTTATAGGAGGGGGCGGGGGGCGGGGAGGGGATGAGTCTGAAGCGCCGGGGGCGGCGCGCGCGGGGGGCCTCGGTAAACGGAGGGGGTGTCCCGCCCCGCGGGAAGAACCGCCGTGTCGGACGCGGGGCGAGCGGGGGCTCGGGGTGTGGTTGGCCCCGCGGGCGGGATGGCGGGCGGGCGGCTGGTTGTGGGGCGGCGGCGGGCGCGGGAGGAAGGCGAGGTGGGCGGGCCGGGAGGAGGAGCGGGGCGGCCGGGGGCGTGCTCCCCTGGCCGCGAGCGGGGAGGGCAGACAAGAGCAGCGGGGATGAGAAGGAGGTTCAGGTATGTGCAGTAAACGCGCACGTGCATGCATACGTGTGTGTGCGTGTGTGTGAGTAAGCAGTATAGTATATAATAAGTGGAATAAGCAAAATGAGATTCAGGTACATGCAATAAATACGTATATATATGTATGTATATAAGCGGTATGATATATAATATGTGGAATAAGCATGTTATGTTAATGGATTTGGAGAAAAACAACGATAAGCATTTTTTTGTTGTAATTTTTCTTTTTCACTTTATGATCACCAGTTATGTTTTCTTTTTTTGTTCTGTTTTTTCCTTTTATCAATAAAATTTACAAAAAAACAAAAAAGGGCTGTAAGGGTGCATATTCTCTGCGCTTGTCTTATGGTCCCTCTTGAGTTTCCCAGCTTTTTTTTAGGCAAGGAATCCCAAGAGGTGGGTTTGCCAGCTCCTTCCCCAGAATTATACCCTACGGCACCCGGTGTTTGTTGGTGGTCTCCCATGCAAATGCTAGCCGGGCCTGACCCTGCTTAGTTTCCAAGATCAGACAGGATCTGGTGTCCTTGGGGTATGTAGACCCTGTTCCTATTCTACTCCCTAATGATGCAAAGAGTCCTACCTATTCTATTTTTTCTCCAAAAAGTTTTTAAGCTGCTCTCAAATAGCAAATACATTGCAAGCGGCAGGAAACGGGGCAGGCGACAGGGCCCCCAAAATCCCTTGTTCAGAGCAGGAGACTTAAACTTGTGGGTCAAAGTGCCCAGTTCTGAACGACTGTGAAGTTTGAAAAATTCTCCTCCCCTTTGCTTTCTGGTTCTACGTGGAATGGGGAAGGGGAGAACACTCTGTATATGCTCAGGGGAACTGTCATCTTAACCACCAGAGGTATTTGCAGAAGAACTCTTGGGAACGTTTACTTGAAAGGAAGCCCCATTGCACTGAATGAGGTTTGCTCTTGAGGAAAGTTTGTGTAACACTGCAGCCTTAGCGGGTTGGGTCCAGCTACCTGGCGAATCATACGTTCCCATTTATGGCAGTCCAGGAGGACGGGCAGCTCCCAGGCTGTGGAACTCCCTGCCACTGGATGCTAGACTGGCAGCGGGTTTCCTTAAGGCAATGAGGTGTAACCTTTGGACTTCCTTGCAGGCCTTTTCTCTCACATCTCAAATGGCCGAGTGGCCATCCAGAAGCTCTCGGGGAGCCCCTCCGTCCAAAGGAGGTTCTTCAGCAACACCAAGATCCTGGTGGAGTTGGACGAAAACACAGGTAACCTCCAGGCCGTGCTTTCCTCCTGAGTTTTGAAGCGGTAATAGGCGAGCGAGAGATGGGGCGTTCTATTTCCATTTTATTCATTTTCAAAATTGTCTCTCGGTCCATCTCATTCTTTATGTTTTAAGCATTTTTAAACTTTTGTAAATTTAGTTCTGTGCATTTTGCGTTGTGCTTACTTCATATTTATCGTGGTGGTCCATTTGAACATTTTGGGATCTAAGCAGTACCTAAACATTGGTAAATAAAAATGATTAATAAATGCTATTTGAACCAAATACCTGGATAAACCTGAGACTGCATGTGGTAGAGTGAGGAATGCATGATTAAAAACAGTTCTTTGCAACCAGGTTTTCTCTGCTCATTGCTGGTTCCTTGTCTGTTTGCTCATTAGGGGTGGCGATAATGAAAATGAAGAATCCGCCTGTCAACAGCCTCAGCCTGGACTTCCTAACAGAGTTTTCCATCAGCCTGGAAAAACTGGAGAACAGCAAGGCCTGCCGGGGTGTCATCCTGACCTCGGTATGGGCAACTTACAGTGGAGAGGAGAAACCATCCAAAATTAGACCTATTTTTTCCCCTGGGGTTTATTTTGGCCTGCAGGAGGAGGAGTGGGCCATATATTTCTTTGCTGTGATTTGGTTTGCTTTTTTGCTTTTGCTAGCCAGCTAACCTGGGCCACATCCATATCACAAAATCGTAGGATAACCCTCTTAACTGCTGTGGCCTCATCTTATGTGATCTGTAGTTTGGCAAAGGACTTGGAGTTTCTGCTCTGTAGCTGTTGTAAATACATCACGAAACTAGAAATCCCAGGGTTGCATGGTAGTTCCAGTGATGTGAAAGTGTAGTGTGGAGATTCTTGTGTGGATGCTCAAGACACATCAAGCAGGAGGTTTCCTCCTGTTGGTGAGGAAATAACTCTGCTTCTGTTTTTTCCCACCCCCCAGGCCACCCCAAATATCTTCTCTGCTGGGCTGGACATTACAGAGATGATGGGGAAGAGCGAGGAGCACTACGGCGAGTTCTGGAAGGCCGTGCAGGAGATGTGGCTGACCCTCTACAACTCCCGGATGGTGACCATTGCAGCCATTAATGTGAGTTCTCATTCTTCAGGCTCAATATCTCTGAAGGAGGATCAGTTTTCTGGTTCTTCTCTGCCTGGCAAAATTCATCTCCCTTGTTTTTTGGATCCAGTTTCCTGCAGTTTGGGTGCCTGCATGTTGAGTCTGTGAATCCTGTCCTCCCAGCTTCAGCTGCCTTCTTGACCTTGTTCACGGGGGCTGGGAGTGAGCCAGCCCAAGGGCGCACATGGCCTTTTGAGGAGTCCGGTGCAGCCCAGGAGAGGCCCCTGGCCCACGCCAAAAGATTGGGTTGGAAAAAACTGCTTTTCAGCTTTAGCAAGCACATTAGTTGTTGCATGCCTTCAGGCTGTTTCTGACTTTTGGCAACCCTCAGGAGAAGCTGTCAGAGGGTTTTGATGGCAACATTCATTCAGAGAGCGCTTGCCATTGCTTTCCTCTGAAGCTGAGAGAGTGTGACTCTGGCACAGGGTCAGGTGGCGGGTTTCCATGGCTGAAGAGGAGCCTGATCCACAAATTCATAGTCCAACATTCAAACAACTACAAGCTGGCATGTGGTATAGCACTTTATTCAGAATTTAAAAAAAAAAACCTTTGTGGGGCTGTTGCACACAGTTTAGGAGGGATCCCCACCCCAAATCAGCCAACAATCCCACTTTCCCGAAACAAAACGGCCCACGAGGTGACTTGTTTGCCACTCCCAGTAATGAGAATGGCCACTGCGGTGGGTAGCTGTGGGGGAGCCAGCACTCCTGTGGCGCTGCTGACAAGGGACGGTGCTCCAAAAACACGCTCACCTCTTCCTTCTCCTGTCCCTCCCTGCCGCCACCCCTTCTTCCTGGCGTCCCACCCCCACCTCCCCCGGCCTCCCTCCTAGGGCTCCAGCCCTGCTGGCGGCTGCCTGATGGCCTTGTCCTGCGACTACAGGGTCATGGCGGACAACCCCAAGTACAGCATCGGGCTGAACGAGACGCAGCTGGGCATCGTGGCCCCGTTCTGGTGAGGGGGTTGTTGGCATGGAAGGGGCAGGAATGGGAGGAGGGTGGGAAGGGGCAAAAGTACCATTTGCTGTGACTTTCTGGAGCTGACTGCCGGAACCACAAGGAATAATAGCAGACACAGTTGTTGTTGTTGTAAGATTCAATTATATTTCACTTTTTCTGGGACAAGAGGCAGATTACAGGACTGAAAAACCAGCAGAACCGCACGCTATTAAAAGCCTTACGGTCAGTTCCTCAGTGTTCCTCTTGGAACAGGGAAGTTTTCACTTGCCGATGGAAGGGCAGAAAAGATGGAGCTGGTGGAGCTGCGACCCCAAAGTGCTCAGATGTGATGCCCAGGCCACAGCGTGTGGGTGGGTCTTCCTGCTGAACGGTGTTCTCCCTCCGTGCCCAGGTTCGAAGACAGCATGTTCAACACCGTTGGGCACAGGGCCACGGAGCGGTCCCTCCAGCTTGGCCTCCTCTACTCACCCGCGGAGGCCCTCAAGGTCGGCCTGGTGGATGAGTTGGTGCCGGAAGAGAAGATCCAGGGCAGGGCTGCGGAGGTGATGGCTCAGTGGCTGGCGGTCCCAGGTGAGAGGCAAATGTGTGACCCCCCCAAAAAAAAACACAAAGATGGAGCCAGGCTCTCTAAAAGTGTGGCCCCGTAAGGCTGTTTGGGTAGCCCTCCCCACCAGCGGATGCACCGGCCAGCCACCTCTTGTGGCTAAAGAAAAGCAGAACTGAATCGCCTCTCCAAGACGCTTGTCTGTCTTTTCCGCCTAGATCATGCCCGCCAGCTCTCCAAATCCTCCTTGCGTAAGCCGACAGTGGATCGCCTGGTCGCCCACCGGGAGTCAGACATCCAGAATTTCACCCGGTTCATCTCCAGGGACTCCATCCAGAAGTCCCTCCAGATGTACATGGAGATGCTGAAGAAGAGAAGAGGCTGACGGGCATGGATAGAGGAACAGGTGCTCTTCGTCGGGCATCACCTGGCGGTCTCTGGACAGGGCGGCCCCTCAGTCTCCGTTGTCCCCCATTTGCTTTGTGGCCTCGGCCCTGAGTGCCCAAGTGCCTTTGGCTTCCCCTGCACCCCCGTGTGTGTGTGTGTGTGTGTGTGTGTGTTGGGGGGGCAATTATTGTTATTGGGTTTTTGGATAATTGGAGCCCCAGCAGCAGCTGGAGATGGTTCAAGGGGGAGGAATGGTCCAGGCCTAACCACGCTGTTCTTGTTTGGAGGTTGGTCCAGTTGGATCCCATTTTAACTGCCTTGGGGCCATCCTGTCAGATCCAGGGATCTGTAGTTCCTTAGCATTCTCTGCTAGTCCAGTGGATCTCCCTCTTTCATCCTCCAGATGTTTTAGACATCTGGCAGTGGCATGGGATTCTGGGGGCTGACATTACCACATCTGGAGAGCGAAAAGCTGAGGGCCCTGGGATTCAGCCATATTCTTCTGAACTACAGCGCTGGAGCTCTCCACCAAAGAATCCCAAATAACCCTGCCCCAGGCCAGAAATCTCAAAATTCTATAGGGCAGAGCTGTGAGAGTTAAAGTGGGATCAAAGTGGCATAGCGGTACAGTGTGTGGATACACCTTGGGCCCTTCCATTGCAGGGAGAGAGTGGACCCTGCCAAATGTGAATTGTTAATAAACAGTTAAAACAGAGACCATGGCTTTGCCTCTTTCCTGGCAACCCTAACTGTGAATTTTCATCCTAGGCCCCCCTGCTCTCTGCCACAAGGATTGCCCTTGTGCCCATTGAAGAATTTCAGAAGAAAATCAGCCTGTGCTTTATAGGCGATAGCAAAGCCTTTGATTGTGTAGATCATGAAAAATTATGGATCACTCTTAAAGAAATGGATGGGCCACAAACATCAAATTGTCTTAGTGTGTAACCTGTACTCGAGGCACGAGGCTATTGCCAGGACAGAATATGGAGAAAGAAAATGGCTTCCAGTTGACAAAGGGATCAGGCACAGTTGGCAGAATAACCAAAAACGTTGGCATGGGTGCAATATTTTCATTTTTTGTGCTCTTCCAACAATTTGGCTAGTTGTGATCCATTTGACTTCCAGTAATTTTGGGAAGCTGGGGGGGGGGTGATACTAGCCAGATACTTGATTTTGACTTTTCAAAAGAAGGCTTCTATTTGGTTTTTTTTAAATTATGCTTTTATTGTGCTTGTACTTCAAGGCTTGCACACAGAGTTACACACATCATCTTATTTTTGCAACAGCCCTGTGAGGTAGGTCTGGCTGAGAGAGTGGCTGTCCCACAATCTCCCAGTGAGGATTTGCATCCAGTTCTCACTAATGCTTGCTTCTGGGTTTGTGGAATCTGTAATCAAAGCTGTTTGGGATCAGGTTAAGGGAAGGTATCAGAGCATCTCTGTATCTCTCAATAATTGGATGCAATCTTCCAACATAGCCCATGTGGCTGGGCATGGGAATGGAGGAGGCACACGATGAGGAACTGCCAGTAGGAGGATCAAAGCTTAAAGAGCCACACAAGCACACTGGGAGACAAACACAGTGGCAGAGCACTAGCTTTGCATGCCAAGGGCCCCGAGTTCAATTCTTGAGGCCCCTCAAGGCATAATGAAATCTCAAGGGGATTCCTGAGCTCAGCATTAATGCAGCTTCATCTATCTGTAAATGGCACCCAGGTGCGCACACTCACACAACGTGTTGGCAGTACCAGCCAGGAGAAAGGCAGGAGGAGATGCACGAATGCACCGCCAGGCCCGGCATCCCTGGTGGCAAGGCAGAGCCGGGAGGGTGAGAAGGTTCATCGCTGAAACTTCAGCATCACTTCCACTGGGAAAGGGTCGCTGACGGCCAGCGCCTGGAAGGAAAGAGGAAAAAGACCAACTCAGAGGAAGGAGGGTGGCTCGGTTGCTGTGCAAGCGTATGCAGCTGGTGCTGTGAATCTTCAAATCAGGGCTTTTCCGCAGCATTCTTGTGAGTGGCACAAAAAAGCCAAACAGATGCCTCCGGCCTCACAGTCTCTCCTCTACGGAGGTGCAAGGAATGCAGTGGGATAGGCGTACAGCCTCCAGGACACAGAGGTTCTGCCTTAGCCGCCTGGGAAAGTCCCATCCGGTTTGCTCACAAGCCAAGACACTCTTAAAAATTGCTTTAGCGGAAATCTGAGGTGCTTTAACTGCCATGGTTCCATTGCATGGAATTCTGGGACTTATAGTTTGGTGAGGCTGAGAGTCTCTGGCTGAGAGTCCCAAGTACTCCTCCCTAAACTGCAAATCCCAGGATTGCAGAGGATGTTCCCAAGGCTCTTAAAGTAGATTCATAGTACCATATCTGTGTTGTAGGAAAGGCCTCCTGGTGGCAAGACGGGAAACCTGATTGTGAAAAAAAAAAGGAAAAACGACTACAACTTTTTGATTGCTTTGCCAGACTGATAATAGGAAGGCTCGTTTGGCTTGTTTGGCAAATGCGTTAATTAAATTGTTGGGGGTAACGATTTCATTTCAGGTCTTACGTGGGGCATGAACGCAAGTTCATGCACACACGTTAGGGAGACAGAGAGAGCTGTACCTCCTCTTGGCTCAGCTCGAAATCCTCCTGGAAGTCGTACACTTTGGCGGACTTGGGCTTGACCCATTTCTTCATCTGGGAGCCACTCACCACAATCCTGGGAACACAAAGAGGACGGGAATGGAATGGTCTGGTCACTGCGTGGAAATGCTTCCCTCCCCCCCGTGCCCGTGTCAGAGGGGGCACAGCGGAGGCAAGGGGGTGCGCCTCGGAGGGGCTTTGGGGCCGGGGGCGCCTCTTCGTAAGTAGCAACACCCTTTTGGAGTCCCCAGAATAAGCTCATACCCTCCAGTGTCCCGATTTGTCCCAAACTGAAGCACCCTCTCTGAACTCATCGGTCTTTCTTTGTTGACAACTTTGCCATCTTGGACCCCCTCTGATGTTCCCCGGCCAGAGTCTGTGAAACACTGGAGAACCATTTCTTGGAAAAAGAGGGCGGTTTCCCTGCCCCGCAACAACCTGCCTGTCGTAGGCGCAGTCGGAGTCCCCCACCGTCGTGTCCGCCGAGTCCGGGATGAGCCAGTTGAAAACCTCGCTGGTCCGCACGCGGATGGAGTCCCAGTCCTTTTTCCGCACGTAGCTGCAGGCGGCGTTGAAGTCCCCCAGGAACATCATGTTCTGCCGAGAGAGGGTGGGAGAGGAACCCCCGAGGGAAAGGGGTGCAGCGGCCAGGCGGGAGGCAAAGACACTGCCCCTCCCAAGTAGGAATTCTCCCTCCTCCCCGTGAAGTTTCCCTTCACACTCCAGTTTTTATAGCATTGCGGTGATGTAAAACTTCAGTCAGGTGTTTAGAAATAGAGTTTAGGCACCCAAAGAAAAGTGGCCCAGGGAATGAGGACGCAGCAAAGAGAAGAGGGGGTCCAAATGGGAACAAGTTTCAGCCCCTCACCCTTTGTGCGTCCCTGCCTTCACGTCCCCTACGGACTTTCACGCAATCCCGTGAATTTCCGAGGGTTTTCTCCAGCAAGGAATCCTCAGAGTTGGTTTTGCCGGTTCCTCCCTCTGAAACAGAGCCTACAGTGTCTGGGATTTCATTGGTGGTCTCCCATCAAAGTACGCACCAGGGCTGACCCTGCTTAGCTTCCCAAATCAGAGGAGATCTGGGGCAGTACAGAAAAAATGTCACTCCAGGGGCAGAATTCTTAATTGTGGGTCAGTATGCTCATTTTGCTCCTCATGTACCTACTGACCTGGAAATGACTACTTTCATCCATATACAGATTCATCTCTAGATCTGTCAGCCAGTGAATTTATTTAAGCTTCTTTAAGATGGTGCCAGCAGTAACACTGCTGTCTCTGCCTTTCCTCGCACACAGTCCTGGCTTTGAGTTTGGAGCCAGAGAAACTTGTTTAACAGATCCAAAGCTCTGGGCTGTGACCCCACAGATCACCACCCAGCAGGCGGTTTAGATCCTCTGCCCCCCAAGCCCAGCTGCTTACATCTGTCCCCCACTTGTCAATGATCTTCAAATAGACGTCATAGAGAGCATCAATCTCAGCTACAGCGTCCCTCGGTGCGGTGTGGATGGGAACCAGAATGAATTCATTTTCCCCTGCAAAAGAAACTGGGATTAGCATGCCGAGCAGCAGTGCTTGCCCTCTCCATTCCTTAAGGAAGAAGAACCAGATACTAAATTGTCTTCTCCATGCAGGATGCAAACCAAGGTTGTCCCTAGCTTGGCAATTTTGGAAAAGGAGAATGGTTGCCTACTTGGGGACTCTGGGTTACTGACTTGCTTCGAACTTCACGACGAAGGGTGGTCTGCTGAAGTTGTCATCTTTGTTTGGGTACTGGTACTTGTCCACAAGAGAGACACTCTCTGTCCTGGAGGAAGGGAAAAGGGGATGAGTGCCAGCAAAGGAAAAAGGGAAAACTCAGATCCCCACTGCATCATAAGGGAAACTAGGAAAGAGAAATGCTGTCCATTGTCAGTAATGCTTTAGTTTAAAATTTGTGACCTTTACCCAACAAACACCAGCTGGGTGGGTGTTAGAGATTCAGAAGCTGGCAGCGCGGCAAACGAGTCCAGGAAGAGATTTCCCGTCCACTGCTAGATTGTTTTAATGACCACCGTTTCTCTGTGCTGGAAGTGCTCATATGCCCGCTATGAATGCTTGGTTTGGCCTGATGGGTGGGGAAACCTTTAGGTGGAGCTGAAGCTGAGTTCAGAAAGAGACACAGAACTGGAGATTATCAGCAGCTGCTGGGGCTCCTTTCAACCTGAATAAAGGAGTGGTTGTGCGTTCAGGCAGATTCTTTGTGGTGCAATTTCTACATTGCATTTGCATCTATTTTGTATTTTTTATTTAGGGCTTTCAGATTGGCATCCAAGTGTTGCAGTATCAGTGAGCTGCAGAGACAGAAGAGCTGTGTGCCAGTCCTGCCCTGGCACAGATGTGTCAGATCTTAATATATAATCCATTGCATTTTTGTGAAAGACACAGCTCTATATTGTCAGAACTAAACTGGGGTTGAGTTTGCAATATGCAATTGCAGTTGGCTGCAGAGAACCCAGAAGGGGGCACATTTACATTGCCTCTTGCCATTATGGAGATCAGTGTACGTGTTCTATGTTTGTGTGTGTGCATATCTGTGCAAGAGTCTGCGAATGAATGGGAGAGGAGAGGAAACTGCCTTCCCTTGAGTCAGTTGTCTGTCGCGCCTACTCATGCAAACCATTGCCTGCTCTTAAGTAGCTGTTTGGGGGGCAGGGTTTTGGCTGGGTACCTGTAGATGAAGAGGTACATCTCCTTGTAGTTCTCCCGACCCAACGGCTTGCTGGTCTCGTAAGCATAAGAGTCCTTGGAGGCTCTGCAAGGTGAGAGGGACGGAGAGGGAGCCATCAGGAACGCAGGAGATACAGAGCCAGGGGGCAAGACTGGGGGAGATCCCCCAAAAAGGAAGGGTTTGAGAATACCCAGGTCTCTCTCTCTCTCTCTCTCTCTCTCCCCCCCCTTTCTCTCCCACAACTTCTGTGTCAACATGAGTTGAAAACACAACATTTCCCAACACGTTCAACACAAGTGACAGCTAACTGCTGCTTCCCTGTCGGCACTGGGGCAAATCTGTTCTGAGTTTGCAAGGGTGGGCCTAGATGGTTTCTTTAGGTTCTTTCCAACAGTCTAATTCTACGGCTCTGTGATTCAGTCTTTAAAATAGCTGTATCATAGAATCATACAAGCATAGAGTTGGATGACTGTGGCCATTTCTGCACTAGACTGTTGTTGCGCTCTGATTCGACTTTCAGCATCCTATGGAATCCTGGGGTTTGCAGTTTTGGGAGGTGCTAGCCGACCCCTCCCGAAACTGCAAATGCCAGGATACCATAGGATGTTGAAAGTGGAATAATAGCGCTACCACAGTCTAGTGCAGAAACGGCCTATGTGAAAAGGTGCATGTGCTATATTTTTGAATTGTTTTTACTCATGATTTTAGATGACTGTGTATGGTTTAAAGGAATGCGGTAGCTTCTTTAATTGAGCTTTAACCTTTTTACTATTAATATTTAATTCAGAACCTTGTTACGCGTGTGCCCCCTTGGGTCCCTTTTGGAAGAAAGGCAAGAGATAACTTAAATAAGTCAATAAAGGAGGGCTCTCACCTGTTGAGCTGCTCCATAAGCTCAGTGATGGCAGTGAGGTCGGAGTCGCGCACCTCTTGCACCAGGGCGATGTCGTAGCGGGAAAGGATCTGGAAGAAAAATCAGCTAATCAGAACCCCAGAAAACCCCTCCTCGACAGCAGAGCTGTCTAGCCCAGAGCAAGGAGAAGATGCTTTTTCTACGCTATAACTCCCAAAATCCCCCAGCCAGCACGTGCACTGAGGAATCTGGGAGGACTGGATTTAAAAAGGCAGTTTTCCAAGCTGTGTTTTCAAACAGTCTTAGAACTGGAAGAGACCCCCCGAGGGCCACCCAGTCGAACCCCCTTCTGCCGTGCAGAAAGACACCAGCAAAGCAGGCTGGGACCTGACTAGTCCTTGGATGAGAGTCTCCCCAAGAGGAACGAAGAGAGAGTTTTAGCTATGTCTTGTAATTGTAAGCCACTTTGAGTCCCAACCTGGGGAAAAAAGCAGGGTATAAATAAAGATGATGGTGATCCAGGAACCCTACTTGAAACAAACCCTGGAGACTCCCTGCTGGCTGATGCCGGTCAGAGCTGGCCGGGTTGACCTAGATGGACACCCAGGGTTCTGACCGGACCAGAAGCCACTTCCTAAGTCCCCTAGGAACTCTGTAACTGCCAGCCCGCTGCCCACCTTCACAATAATTTTCAAGATGCTCTCATCAGACAATTTGCTGACCCCAAACTTCTGGATGTTGAAGGAGCAGATCCGAATGGGGCTGTCCGCATGCAGCGTCGATGCCAGCCCAGAAATGAGCAGCAACAGGGGGAGGAATTTCATCTTCCTTCCCTAAAGGTGGGAGAGAGAGAGAGGAAGGGAGGCACTGATCAGAAAACTGCTAAGAGGCCAGCGCCGGGCAGACCCCATGAGTGGAGATGATTTTCCTGTGCTCATTTCCCCTTCACAAAGTGTGCCCTGAGTCATAAACTGCAAATCTTACTTTTTGGACTATAACTCCCAGAATCCTCCAGATGGTGTGGCCACCACTGTGGTGGCCCCCATGGAGTGATTTAATATTTCTGTGCTATTTTACCCACTACAATGCCAAGATCAATGAGTTCTCACTGGAAAAGATGCTGTTCTGGACTACAACAGCAGGGTTCTGGGGGCTGTATTCTGAAGGTTAACTTTTCCAAATTGCAGTCACGATGATAACAAAGCTTCAGCAACACGTAAATGGCATTTGTCGCATAACGCCCAAAATGTAGCAGCAATGCCGTAACAGTCCAAGAAACAGTTCACATGCAGAAGAATGCAAAAACATAACCATTCAAAAGTAACTTTCAAAAAATCAATATTTAGTCTAAACATTTCCAATTATCAAGTCCAGCATCAACCAAAAAGCAGCAAATCAGTACACATCCTTTTATAGTACAGGGCTGATGGGATTCAGATGGAAAAAGATATTGTTTTAAGTGGTTGAAAAATATTTGGAGAACTGGCAGATTCAGGGGTTAGTGTGTGACTGAGAAAATTTATATGTGCCTGCTAGGAGACTGAAAAGATGAGAAGATCTCTAGGAGAAAAACAGGTAACAGAACCAGCTAGAGTTAAAAGATAAGGAAAAGGCAAAGTGACCTTAGGCACTCTTGGTACCATACAGAGTTAAAAACAAACTTTCAGTACAGATAAAAATTTAACTCCTTAGGTAGAAATGAGCAAACTATGCAGTTTCTGGAAGACTAGCATGTAGCTTGTATCAGAGTGAGTTTTAATCAACGAGATGTGTTAATGTGTGTTTTCTGAAAAGACAAGAGTGTATAAATTCCAAATGGAAAATTTGTTCAGCACCAACCTATCTTTAGAGCATAAGCCCCTAGGTTGCTCCAATTGCACAATTGTAATTATTAATTATTTTCCTCTTACTTCACTTAAAAAGCTTCTGAGTTGTTTTATTGGCATACAGCTCAGGGAACAACAGTTTTGCGGGAGCAATTTTTGGTACCCCAGATGAGATATGAAGTCTCTGGTTTTAAGGTTTACTGGGTGGGAAAAGAAGCTTTAAGCGTGTCAAGGAGAGCTTCTATCCTCTTAAAATATGGGTTCAAGGCATTTCTGGGTTCAAGGCACTCTAAGAATAGGCAAAGGGGGTTACCTTTGGCCTGATCACCCGTAAGGTCCCCTGTAACGCCTTAGTGGCACGACGAGTCACGACCCGCTGTTTGGTGATGGTGAGATGGCACCCCGTGCCCTTAGCGGCACTACAGCTGTGTGATTGTGAGCTGTGTGCCAGGACTGGCGAGTCCTAGTGGCATAAATTAATGGGTTCTGGTAGCTCCAAAGGAGGGTTGGGTCGGGGATCCTCCCAACGTACACCTTTATAGTGCATTCTTTTAAGAAACGGGCAAAATTTGGGGGAGAATCCAATTGGACTGTCTGGATCCGCCGGTGAAGGCGACACGTCTACCCTGGGATTCCAGTCTGAAACTAAACTCTGTGCGGTCTTTGGAGCGCCATTCCTGCCTCTTTCCTCGCTGCCCTGCCGGTTTCTGCTTCTCCTCCTTCTACGGCCGCTGTTAAGCCTGTCCTTCCTTAGCTTTCTGGCTTTGGAATAAGCCTAGTTTTTCTTCATCCTCATGCGTTGCTGCCGGCTGCCGTGAGGGGTGTTGAAGCGTCTGAGGTCTCCTCCCCTTTGACACCCAGTTTATACCGTGACACCCAGATACCGTGAGTGTGCAAGAAAAGGATGTGGTGTGGGAAGATAAGGAGAGGCGAGCGTGGGGGTGCCTCCTCTGGGACGTGATAGCCCTGCCAAGCTTTAGCCCCATTGAAGGTACCCGTGACTTTGGAACTGGCCATTCCGGGGTCATTGGGAAAGAATGGAAGTGGCAGGGGGATGCAGCAGAGGAATAGCTACTCAGAATGGATGTTTTGAACTGAGATTAATGAGGTGTGATGTGTGCTTCAGAGAAGCAGCCTTTGGAAATCCTGGACCACTGGGGAAAAATTTTGGGCGAGGGGATTGCATGACAAAACTGAAATATTTGTGTAAGGTTGTTTACACCCTGAACAAACTGAAAGGTGTAATAACGTAACCTGTAAACTTTGGGTTACAATATGTTATAAATGTTTATATCACTGTAAAATGTTGGGAGGTTAGTCCAGTTGGATCCCATTTTAACTGCCTTGGGGCCATCCTGTCAAACCCAGGGATCTGTAGTTGCTTAGTGTTCTCTGCTAGGAAGCTCTAGTCCAGTGGATCTCCCTCTTTGGTCCTCCAGATGTTAATTAGACTTCATCTTTGGCAGTGGTGTGGGATTCTGGGGACCGACATCTGCCAACATCTGGAAGGCCAAAGGCTGAGGACCTTGGGATTCAGCCATCTGGAGCTCTCCACCAGAGAATCCCAAATAGCCCTGCCCTAGGCCAGAAATCCCAGAATTTTATAGGGCAGAACTGTGATAATTAAAATGGGATCAAAGTGATATAGCGGTACAGTGTGTGGATACGCCTTGGGCCCTTGCATTGCAGAGAGAGAGTGGACCTTGCCAAATGTAAACTGTTAATAAACAGTTAAAACAGGGACATGGCTTTTCCTTTTTCCTGGCTGCTTAATGCAACCCCAACCATGTGAATTTTCATCCTAGGCCCCTTGCTCTCTGCCACAAGGATTGCCCTTGTGCCCAACTTCTGTGGGAGCTGATGGCACCTGACGTTGGCACCTGGACAACCCTCGCACGGCCCATGGGGTGCCCATCTCAGAAAGGAGGTGCTGCTAGGGGTCAGAGCGGGAAGTAGGCACAGGGTCGGTCCCCAGCTTCGGGAGATTACTGGCCAGATCCTAGCCAGATACTCGGTTTTAACTTTTCAAGGCAAGACTCTTTTTTTAAAAAATTATGCTTTTATTATGCTTTTATTGTGGCTATACTTCAAGGGTTGCACATAGAGGCACACACATCATCTTATTTTTACAACAACCCTGTGAGGTAGGTCTGGCTGAGAGAGTGGCTGCCCCACAGTCTCCCAGGAGGCTTTGCTTCTGAGTGAGGATTTGCACCTGGGTCTCACCAATGCTTGCTTGCAGGCTTGCTTCTGGGATTGTGGAATCTGTAGTCAAACTTATGTGGGCTCAGATCAGGTAAAGGGAAGGTAGCCAGAGCACCTCTGCCTCTCTCTCTCTCTCTCTCAGTCGTTGCTTGCTATTGTCCAACACAGCCCATGTGGCTGGACACGGGAGTGGAGTGGGGTGCATTCTGAGGAGGGGCCAGCAGGAGGATCAAAGCTCGAAGAGCCACACCGGCCGGACACACAGTGGCAGAGCACCAGCTTTGCGTGGTGAGGGTCCCGAGTTTGATTCTTGGCCGCCCCTCAAGGTATAACAGGATCTCAAGGGAACGCCTGGGCTCAGCGTTGATGTGGCTTCATGTATCTGTAAACGGCACACGCATGCCCGCTCTCATAACGTGACGGTGGAGCGGCAGAAGCAGAGGCAGTAGCAGCACCAGCCAGAAGGAAGGCAAGCAGGAGGAGATGCACCTATGGACTGCCAAGCCCAGCATCCCTGGCGGCGAGGCAGAGCCGGGAGGGTGAGAAGGTTCATCGCTGAAACTTCAGCATCACTTCCACTGGGAAATGGTCGCTGACGGCCAGCGCCTGGAAGGAAAGAGGAAAAAGACCCGCTCAGAGGAAGGAGGGTGGCTCGGTTGCTGTGCAAGTGTATGCAGGCTGGTGCTGTGAATCCTCAAATTGGGGCTTTTTTGCAGCATTCTTATAAGTGGTACAAAAGAGGCATGCAGACACCTCTGGCCTCACAGTCTCTCCCCTAAGGATGCCGTGGGGAAAGCACGCGGCATCCAGGACCCAGAAGGTCTGTCTTAGGCATACAGGAAATTCCCATCTGGTTTGCTTGCAAGCCGAGACACTCTTTTAAAAATCGTTTCAGCAGAACTCTGGGGTGCTTTCATACTGCACCGTTATAGTGCTATGATTCCACTTTAACTGTCGTGGTTCCTTCATATGGAATTCTGGGACTTACAGTCTGGTGAGGCCCTACTGCTCTCTGGCTGAGAATCCCAAGTCCATCTCCCTAAACTGCAAATCCCAGGATTGCAGGGGATGTTGCCAAGACAGTCAAAGTGGATTCATAGCCCTAGTGTAGTGTAGTCACGGTACTAGAACTGCGTCTTATGAAAAGGCTCCTGGTTGCAAGACAGGAAACCCTGGCTGTAAGAAACAAAAAAACACCAGCAAAAACCACTATAACCTTTTGCTTGTTTAACCAGACTGATAGGATGAATGCTTGCTCAGCAAATGCATGAATTAAAACGTTGGGAAAACATGGTTTCACTTAGGGTCTGAAGCAAGGCATTTTGTGTCTGTCTGGCTGTGTGTCACGTCTGTGTTTGCGTCAGTGTACATGCACACACACACACGCATGCATACATATCAATGAGAGGGAGAAAGAGAGAGCTGTACCTCTTCTTGGCTCAGCTCGAAATCCTCCTGGAAGTCGTACACTTTGGCGGAGTTGGGCTTGACCCACTTCTTCAGCTGGGAGCCACTCACCACAATCCTAGGAGACAGGGAGGGCATGTGAGCCGCTCCTCGGCACTCTGGCAAAGGAGGGCTCCTCCTCCGCCCCACAACGGCCTACCTGTCGTAGGCGCAGTCGGAGTCCCCCACCGTCGTGTCCTCCGAGTCCGGGATGAGCCACTTGAAAACCTCGCTGGTCCGCACGCGGATGGAGTCCCAGTCCTCCTTCCCCACGTAGCTGCAGTCGGCGTTGAAGTCCCCCAGGAACATCATGTTCTGCCAAGGGGAAGGGAGATGGAGAAGAGAGGTGTAAAGGCCGGGTGGGAGGCAAAGCGAGGGCACTGCCTTCCCAAATAAGAATTCTTCCCCCCACCGTGAAATTTTCCTTTAGACCCAAAATTTTCTAGCATCGCAGTGACTCAAAATTTCATTCGGGTGCTCAGAAATAGAGTTTAAGCGTCCAAAGAAAAAGGGCAGCAAAGTGACCCGGGGGAGGAAAACACAGCAAAGAGAAGAAGGGGTCTGAATGGGAACAAGTTTCATTCTCTCATCCTTTGTGCCTTCAAGCCGCTTGTCTACTTAGGGCGACCCCATTAATTTCACAGGGTTTTCTGAGGCAAGGAATCCTCAGAAGTGTTTGGCCAGTTCCTTCCTCTGAGACACAACCTCCAGCCCCTGGTATTCATTGGCAGTCACCCATCAAAGTACTAACCAGGGCTGACCCTGCTGAGCTTCCAAGATGAGATGGGATTTGGTGCCTGGGTGGATTTGGTGGATTGGGTGTTTAGGGCAGCTCTCTACAATGCTAAAAATGTGGGGACTGAAGGAAAATGTCATTCTAGGGCCAGAATTCCTAACTGTGGGTCAATATGCTCATTTTGCTCCCCATGTACCTACATCCCGGAAACTTTTATGTACAAACATATACAGATATATCTCTGGATCTGTCAGCCGGCGGATTTATTTAAATTTCCTTGAGATGGTGCCAGCAGTCATGCTATCCCGTCTCTGGCTTTCCTTGCACGCAGTCCTGGCTTTGAGTTTGGAGCTGGAGAAGCAGGTTTAAGATCTGCAGAGCTCCAGGCAGTGATACTACGGCTCGAGACCCAGTGGGTGGTTTTGGATCCTCCAGCCCCCAGCCCAGCTGCTTACATCTGTCCCCCACTTGTCAATTATCTTCAAGTAGACGTCGTAGAGGGCATCGATCTCGGCCACCGCCTCACTTGGTGGGGTGTGGAGGGGAACCAGAATGAGTTCGTTTTCTTCTGCAAAAGAAACTCGGGTTAATACACCGAACAGCGGCAGTTGCCCTCTCTGTTCCTTGAAGAAGAAGAACCCAAATACCAAGCTGTCCCCGCCATACAGGACGCAAGGCGAGACCATCCCCAGTTGGGCAATTTCATAAGAGAAGAATAGATGCCCACTTGGGGTCTCTGGGTTACTGACTTGCTTCAGGGGCCGAGAACTTCACGACGAAGGGCGGTCTGCTGAAGGCGTTGTTTCTGTTTGAGTACTGGTACTTGTCCACAAGAGAGACGCTCCCTGTCCTGGACGCAGAGAAAAGGGCGCGGGTGTCAGCAGAGGAAAAGGGGGAAACTCACTCCCCTGTCCGGCAAGCGCAACCTGGGTGGATCTTAGCGATTCACAAGCCGGCGAAGGAGCGTGGCAAAGGAGAAAGTGTTCTCCTCCTGGGTGGGGAGTCCAGGAAGAGATTTCCCGTCCACTGCTAGATTGTTTTAATGACCACCTTTTCTCTGCGCTGGAAGTGCTCATATGCCCGCTATGAATGCTTGGTTTGGCCTGATGGGTGGGGAAACCTTTAGGTGGGACTGAAGCTGAGTTCAGAAAGAGACACAGAGCTGGAGATTATCAGCAGCTGCTGGGGCTCCTTTCAACCTGAATAAAGGAGTGGTTGTGCGTTCAGGCAGATTCTTTGTGGTGCAATTTCTACATTGCATTTGCATCTATTTTGTATTTTTTATTTAGGGCTTTCAGACCGGAATCCAAGTGTTGCAGTATCAGTGAGCTGCAGAGGCAGAAGAGCTGTGTGCCAGTCCTGCCCTGGCACAGATGTGTCAGATCTTAATATATAATCCATTGCATTTTTGTTAAAGACACAGCTCTATATTGTCAGAACTAAACTGGGGTTGAGTTTGCAATATGCAATTGCAGTTGGCTGCAGAGAACCCAGAAGGGGGCACATTTACATTGCCTCTTGCCATTATGGAGATCAGTGTACGTGTTCTATGTTTGTGTGTGTGCATATCTGTGCAAGAGTCTGCGAATGAATGGGAGAGGAGAGGAAACTGCCTTCCCTTGAGTCAATTGTCTGTCGCGCCTACTCCAACTGGCATCCATGGCTTTGCAGGGTCTCAGGAAGGGGGCTCCACCCCTCCTCTCTGAAGATGCCAGAAATTGAACTCGGGACCTTCTCAACAAAGAAGCTCAAATACTGGGCCATGCCCTTTCAAGTAGAAGGAACTCCACTGCATTTTGGTGGTTGATCCAAAGCGAGTATTCAGTGGCCCTGAAATGCAAACCGGTGCCTGCTCTTAAGTAGCTGTTTGGGGGGCAGGGTTTTGGCTGGGTACCTGTAGATGAAGAGGTACATCTCCTTGTAGTTCTCCCGACCCAACGGCTCGCTGGCCTCGTAAGCATAAGAGTTCTTGGAGGCTCTGCAAGGTGAGAGGGACGGAGAGGGAGCCATCAGGAACGCAGGAGATACAGAGCCGGGGGCAAGACTGGGGGAGATCCCCAAGAAAGGAAGGTTTTGAGAATACCTAGTTTTCTCTCTCTCTCTCTTTGTTCCTGTCTTTCTCTCCTCCCTCCTGCCCCTATCAATGTGTGTTGCAAGCAACGATATTTCCCAACACACTCCAACAAGTGACAGCTGACTGCGGCTTCCCTGTCCACACTGTGGTGAATCTGTTCTGGGTTTTGCAGGGGTTTGGTCTAGATGGCTCTTATAGGTCATTTCTGCCTATGGTTCTGTGATTCAGTCTTTAAAACGGCTGCATCCAAGAGGAAGAACTTTTTTTAAAAGATAGGGCACGGTTCCCTAGGATAGCTCCATTAAAAACCAGAGCAGATTCCACGAGCCACCGTGGGTTCCAGCAAGACTTCTCCCAGTGCTTCCTCCTCTAAACTGGGCGGCACTGGGAAGTCATGGCTCCCCTTTCCCTGGAGGAAAACTCAGTCTCATGAAGCTCAGGTGAGCATACCTTCTCCTTCTGACCTCCGTTCCTAAAAGAAATTGGTCACTCCCTGTCTTGTGCTTCTCTCTTCCTCTCCTCTTTCTCTTCCTACAAAGTCACTTCCCTGCAAATAATGTTTTATATTGTAAAGACCGCCTCCACCCATCTGAGCCTGCCTGAGTTTTTAGGATCCTTCGGAGAGGGCTCTTTCTCAGTCTCAACACCCTCAGAGGCTCATTTGGTGAGAACGTGAGAGAAAAATCTTTAGGCAGGAGGAGAGCAGAGGTGGTTTCCTGTGGCAGGGAGTTCCACAGCCCGGGAGCAGCCACCAAGAAGGTAGTGGAACTCCCTGCCGCAGGAAACCACCTCTGCTCTCCTCCTGCCCAAAGATTTTTTTTTTAATCCAACAATCATTGCGTGACTATGTGAAGAGGTGCATCTGCTATATTTTTGTATTATTTTTACTAATGATTTCGGGTTCTTGTGGATTGTTTTAAAGGAATGTGGTATCTTCTTTAATTGAGCTTTAACCTTTTTACTTTTTAATTTATTGTTATGTGTATGCCCCCTTGGGTCCCCTTTGGAAGAAAGGCAAGAGATAAATTAAGTAATTTGATAAAGAAGGGCTCTCACCTGTTGAGCCGCTCCATCAGCTCGCTGACGGCGCTGAGGTCGGAGTCGCGCACCTCTTGCACCAGGGCGATGTCGTAGCGGGAGAGGATCTGGAACAAAGAGCAGCTTGTCAGAAACCCAGAAAACCCTCCCTCGACAGCACAGCCATCTAGCCCAGAGCAAGGAGAAGGTGCTTTTTCTGCACTGTAACTCCCAAAATCCCCAGGCGGCATGTGCACTGGGGAATCTGGGAGGAGTGGTTTTAAAAAGGCAGTTTTCCAAACTCTGCCTTCAAATCGTCTTACTTGGAAGAGACCCCCAGGGGCCATCCAGTTGAACCCCCTTTGCTGTGCAGGAAGACACCAGCAAAGCAGGCTGGGACGTGGCTAGTACTTGGATGGGAGTCTCCCAGGAGGAAAGAAGAGAGAGTTTTGGCTATGTCTTTTAATTGTAAGCCGCTTTGCATCCCAACCTGGGAAAAAAGCAGGGTATAAATGAAGACAATGAAACCATCACTCCAGGTGAAACAAACCCCGGAGACTCCCTGCTGGCTGACGCTGGTCAGAGCCAGCAGGATTGACCTGGATGGACACCCAAGGTCCCAACCGGACCGGAAGCCACTTCCTACCCCCCCCCCTTTCCCAGGAGCTCCGTAACTGCCCAGCCCCCTGCCCACCTTCACAATAATTTCTGAGATGCTCTCATGGGACAGTTTGCTGTCGCCAAAGCTCTGGATGTTGAAGGCACAGATCCGCAGGGGGCTGGCCACGTGCAGCAGCAACGCCAGGCCAGAAACGAGCAGCAGGAGCCGGAATTTCATTTTCCTTCCCTAAAGGTGGGAGAGAGAGAAAGGGGAAGGGAGGCACTGATCAGAAAACTGCAAAGGGGCCAGCACTGGGCAGACCCTGTGGGTGGATTCGATTTTCCTGTGCTCTTTTCCCCTCTACAAACCGTGCCCCAAAGTGGCTTCTGGTCAGAGCCTGCAAATGTTACTTTTTGGGCTATAACTCCCAGAATCCTCCAGATGGTGGCCCCACCGTTTGATTTAATATTTCTGCACTGCTTTCCCTGCTGCAAAGGCAGGCTCAACGTGGTTTGTCCTCAGAACTTGGAAAAGATGCTGTTTTGGGCTACGATGGTGGGATTCTGGGGGCTGTATTCCAAAAGTTAATTTTTTCAAGTTGCAGTCACGATAATAACAAAGCTTCAGCAACATGTAAATGGCATTTGTCACATAATGCCCAAAATGTATCAGCAATGCCGTAACAATCCAAGAAACATTTTGTGCACAGAGGAATGCAAAACATAACAAAAGTAACTTTTAAAAAAATCAATATTTAGTCTAAACTTTTCCAGTCATCAGGTCCAGAATCAACAAAACAGCAGCAAATCAGTACAGATCCTTTTATAGGACAGCCCTATACAGTTTTTCATCTACGATTTTAAATTAATGTTTTATATGGTTTTAATTCTTAATATTCCAGGCACACCTCAAGTAACAAAGCCTCTGAGAAAGAAGCTTCTTTATTTTTACAAAGTCTTTTTCAACTTGCATTTATTTAATTAAACAATTTCTCTCCAGTTCTCTACTGCAGGGTAAAATCAGTTCAAATGATCTAAAATCTTACCCTTTCCTCCTATGAGTAATGTGATGCCTTTGGGGGTGCTGTTAGAATGTCTCCCGGCTGAGACACCCCAGAACCCAAGTTTTCCTGTTGCCCAGCTCCGTCCCTCCCAAGAGACGCAAGAGAGAAAAGAGAGCGGCCCCGGATGCTCTTCCTCCCCGGCACCTGCCTGCCGTTCCTCTTTTCTCCTTGGGGCGTTGACGGCAGGTGCCTATCCCGTGGTGGGTGGGGACACCTCCGTAATGAGCATTTTTAGCACCCCCCTTGCACTCTCCTCCACCGTGGGAGAAGGCGAAGAGGCGTTGCATCACAAACCTCAGCAATGAACCCTGCGCTCGGGGTTGCTGCATTTCTACCCGCAGCGTCCCGACTCACTTGCGCAACAGAGACACATTCGGCAGGCGAAGGCTTTCTGAGCAAAGCCCATTCTGCCAGCACAGAAGCCCTCCAGAGAAGGAGACTGTGATTTCCCCCTCCCCTCCACCCGGATGATAATTTGGGATGATTCAGGACACAGATTTCCTGCCGGGTTGGGCGCAGAGGCACTCCTAGATTCACCCGTGCCTCTTTGGAAACATCTTGGCCAACTGTGCTCAAACGAAGTGTTCTCCAGTTCTGAGAAGGGAATGACAAAAACTTAATTAGCCACCAGGATTCTTGAAAGCTGAGCGAACAAGGAAGGACGTCAGGTGGGGCGGAAAGTCGGAGCAACCTGAAAAGCCGCCCCAGGAGGAGTTTGGGGAGATTCCAGGGTGGATCCTGTCACTTGCGATCCTGGGCCCAATTGGCCCTGCCGGCTGGTCAGGGTGGCCACGTATACGTACGTATTCGTGCCCAACGCTGAATGATCGAAGGCACGTTTGGAGTCGGTGCCCAAGGGCCCTCGAGAGTGGCACTGGCTGAGCCAACAAGATGGATCGCGCCCATATGCAAAGAGGAGAGGAGGGGTGCTCTTTTTGGAACTGCTCCTGGGCCACCAGCTGGGCCCCTGAAGAGAGGTGGCCATCTGGCAAAAGCCAAGGGGCTGATCGCACGGGCAAGGAAAGACCAGGCCTCGGCCCATGCCCACGCCACTCTCTGGGAGCCATGGCCGGGGCGGGGCGGGGGTTATGGGAATGGTGGAATGAACCGACAAGAGGCCTCTTTCTCAAGGGCTGTGGCCACACACGCCTTGCAAAAGGAGATGTGTTTGGCAGGAAGGAAG
Source organism: Cyclura pinguis (assembly GCA_030412105.1). Taxonomy (NCBI): domain Eukaryota; kingdom Metazoa; phylum Chordata; class Lepidosauria; order Squamata; family Iguanidae; genus Cyclura; species Cyclura pinguis. Next base: position 607,039 of record CM059609.1, on the reverse strand, counting down.
CCGGAGAGGCCTGCGGGTGGATGGATGGGATGGGGGGAGAGTTTGCCCCGTGGGGGTGGCATTGTTTCCTTCTTGGTAGAAGGAGAAAGACATGCAACCTATGCGGTCAGTGCAAATTTCACATCCAGTGTGTCATTGCGGTCATCATTATCTCATCACCAGTTACCTTTGGATTGGGAAAGAGCGACAGGAGGAAGTCAAGAGGGGCCCATCATGACTCAAGGATGGGGCAAAATCTCTCTCACACACCCCAATCTATTTACCTGTGACTCTTTTCATTTTCTAAGCCACCTTGAGTCCCGACTTTGTTAAAAAGGAAAGTACCGATACAGAAGCAGACAGGCAGGCAGGCGTGAACTTATTCAAGAAAGACAAAACTTCCTTGATCAAAGCAAGGGAAGTGTGTGGCAAGCCAAACCCCTCCCTTAAAAACCAAACCAAATCCAGTCATCTGTCCACAGCTGTTTGAACCTCATCTTTTCCAGGCTGCCATGTCTCCTCCCTGCCCCGCCTTCACTTGCTGCCTTGCCAAGTTAAAAAATTATTCCCTTTTTAAAATAATATTTAAAAGCCACCATTCAGCGCAGAGTTCCCAGGCTGAAGCACTAGCAGGCCTTCCCCAATCCAGTTCTCTCCAGCTATGTTGGACTAACAAAATCCATCACCCCCTCAACTAGCAGGGGCATTGTCTGGGGATGATGGGAGCTGTCATCCAACCCATTTGGAAGGTGCCTGTCATGGAAGGTGGGACCCACAGCAAATCGCTCTGTCTGTGCTTCCTTCAGCCCAAAAGTGCCCAGACAGACAGGGAGGAATCCATGTAGCTTATAAATTATCTAAAACGAAGATGCATTTCACGCACCAAAGACAATGCCCTCTGGCAGATTTATTCAGATTTACTGCAGGAGTTGTGAAATTTCACAATCTGGCGGCTGATCTTTCTCATCGTTGTTCATAAGAACAGGAAAAACATGTGAGTAGAAGAATTAATCATCTTTTTTAATCATCTTTTTTTTGCTTAATGAGCACCAAAGGTACTCCTCAGATTTCATAAGCAGCAGAACGGTCCATGTGGAGCAAACCAGCCAGGGTGGGAAGAAAGGGCCCCCCCCCACAAGAGGAGCTTGGGGGGCAGCTGGGCAGCCCCCTTTGGGGTGCAGGAGGGTCCCTGTTCTGTGTGGAGGAAGGAAGGGAGCTAATTGGATTTCAGGGTCACTTCCACAGGAAAATGGTCGCTGACAGCCAAGGCCTGAAAAAGAGAGAAGGGAAGAAATGGCACACTTAGGGTCAAATTAGGCCAGGCACTTATTGCATCTTGTTTTCTAAAATATATGCTTCCCCAAGTAATGAAAGACATCAGTTTATCATAGCACGTGACTTTCCTCACCTACGTATCTTGCATTTAGCATACCTTGCTTTTCAGTCAGTCTCTGGAGGATAACCACAGGTTTAATTTGCAAGTCTTCGTTGCTGAGGCACACAACTCTGAGATAACCCTCTTTTAGAAGAGAAACCAGGTTGACCACAGGGAATAGGAGTTCCCCTTGACATCTGGTCTGACCCTTAGGAAACATAGCCTGGCCTTCCAGGGCCAAATTGCCTCCTCCTGGTTTTCTAAAGTAACTTTGTTTGTGCATCCTGGATAAATGCACTGTGCTACCAGGACTGCATGGAGCAGTGGTTAGTGTCAGACTAAGGCTAGGAGCCCTCGGTTCAAATCTCTTCCCAGTTATGAGACTCACCGGATGTCCTTAGACCTTAGGCCTGCCCTACAGGGTTGTTGAGAGGATAAGATGTGGGGAGGGTGCAGGACAGATAAGACATCCGTGTGACAAACTAGTAAATATTTCAGAGGTGTGTGGGAGAAAGTGTCATCTTCCGGACATGCAGCAGACCCCAGAACGCGGCTCCTGCATGTCATCCCACCATCCAAAGACCATTTTGTCATTTGAACTCTACTCTCTGTTGGTAAATTCAGGGGCCTGAACCCTATTTTCACTCTCAGCTACAGGAGCGCCCTTGAATTAATGGGGTTTACTTATCACAATTCAACAGCCAATTTCGTGGGGTGGATTCAGGGCAGAAGTGGACCTTTTAGTCCTTTACCCATTCCTGGACTGCAGCTCCCAGCATTCTGGCCTTGCTGGGGCTGATGGGAGCTGCAGTCCAACAACATCCAGGGGGGCGCGTTTTGCCCCCGTCCCTGCCGAGATCACTTGTTCCTATGTCTCTCTCCTTAACTGCTTGTGTTGCGCTGGTTGTCGTGTGGGCTTCTTTTTCGTAACATGAAGGGAAGGCAGAATGTGAAGATGCTTCAGCTGCAAGCTTGTGAGGATGCATCTGCCCATGTGCAGAGTTCCCAATGCTTGGTTTGGACCCCTTTCCTCCTCCTATTCTTCTCGTTCCTCCCTCCACACCATAATTAACCCACAAATGTTCAAAAGAGCGGCTCACGTCCTTCTGGCTCAGGCGGAAGGTCTGCTGGAAGTCGTTCACCTTGGCGGTTCCAGGCAGGATGCCTCCTTGCAGCTGGGCCCCGGCCGCCACAATCCTGCCACAGACCGGAGGCAGTGCAGTACGGCGGTTAGAGGGCTGGGAGCTCTAGGCTGAGTCCCCACCACCGAGCTCTGAAAACCCACAGGCTGTCGTGGGTGGCGGTTTCCACGCCTGTGGGCGAGCCGTGATAAATTCACTCTCAGTTTTAGCTCAAACTTTAAAGGAAGCATCCGCAAAAATAGGATTCCCTCCCAGACTTTAAAGGGTGCCAAACTCTGCCCAGAAAAAAAGAGGTTTGGCACATCTCACACTTCTTTTAAAGTTTGGAGTGAGTTTGTGGACTCTTTGGAGGTTGCAATCCATACAAAGGAGGAATGTGAGGGAGGGCCGGGGGGGAGGGGGCTTTGGGGAAGAGGGGGCTTCGCCGGGAAGGCGGACATGGCAAGGCCTCGCCAGGGGCCGCCCCTTGCCGGGGGCCGCCCCTTGCCGGGGGCCGCTGCCCTCGCAGCCCCCCTCCTACCGGTCGTAGGCGCAGTCGCTGGAGCCGACGGTGGTGTCCGCCGAGTCCGGGATGAGCCACTGGAAGGCGCTGCTGGTGCGCAGGCGGATGCGGTCCCAATCCTCCGCCCGAACGAAGGAACAGTCGGCATTGAGGTCTCCCAGGATGAGCACGTCCTGCCAGCAAGGGAAACGACACAGACCGTCTCCTCATTAATCCGTATCGCAACGTCTGGAATCCTAGTACGGCCACTGCAGATCCCAGAATCCCCCAACAGCTTGGCCACGGTGGTTGAGGGAGTCTGCGGTTTGTAGTCACGATGATAGTCAAGGGATGATGGGTGCTGTAATCCGGGCAAAATATCCCTCAGTCTGAGGTGCGTGCGGCTTTGCTCAGTTGGAGAATTTTCTCAGCCGTCTGGCGTAGGAAGATCCAGCCAGGAAACGGAGCCGGCTGGGAGGAAGGGGGCCTGACATCCATTCTCCCCTAAGCCCCCTCCCCACAATAGACACCCAAAGGGTACAAACGGGAGGGAGGAGAGTGGAAGGGAAGGGGGACCGTATGGCTGAAATGTGGGGCCAGCTTACCTGGGTGCCCCACTTGTGTTCCACGTCCAGGTAGACGTCGTAGAGGGCATCAATCTCAAAGGGGGCGTCGTTGGGGGCAGCATGAAGGGGCACCAGGATCAGCTCCCCCACCTCTGGGAGACAGAGAGAGAGAGAGAGAGAGAGAGGAAGGGAGGCCATGTGGCCACCACGCAGCCAGGCCGCGTGCCCCTTTCTGTGGCCCTGCCCCAGGCCCATGGGCCATCCGCCCCCGGCAGTGCCCAGTCTTCCCCTGTGCGAATGAATAAGAGAACCTAGCGGTTCCATTTTCTCTTCCATGGAGGTGTGTTTGTGAAGGCCAAAGATGGATGCGGTGATGGAAAATCACAAGAAAATGCACAAATAGAAAGGCACCTGCAGACACACACATGGACACACCCTTGGGTAAAATTCCATGGATGACCTGAGCTTGGAAATTTTACTTACTTGTTTCGGACTGCAGTTGCCAGAATGCAGGATGTTGGGAGTCATCTTGCAAAAAAGGAACTTTCCACGACGGAAAGCCACCCGTTGCAAGAGTCGAGGGTCGGGCGATGCTGCAATTCTTTATTGCTGTTTTTCTTCAACTGCCATTAACTCCTGTTGTGCTTTAGTATTATTTAACTGTGTATTAATAGTATAATTTGTTTGTCTTCGTCCTACGCAATTCACAGGGCGGCCATTAGTCAACAGGCAACTTGAAGGTACGCAGGGCTTTTCTCACGAGGCAGGTAAATCACAATTGCCACAGAATAATAGCATCTTTGGCAAGACTTTTGCCACTTGATGTTGTTCCTCTTCTGTTGTTCTGTACCGGGAGGTCATTTGGAAAGAGGTCATTATTCATGGATTTTCTCTGTTTGTGAAAGAAATGCTTTCCAAAGTTCTCCCACAGGGAGAAGAACAGAGGAGGAACGAGGTAATGTGATATAAGTACCAGCCAAAGATGCTGTTATCCTGCTGCGAGTGCGATTTCTCTGCCTGGCACGACAAAACCTTCTGAGACGCGCCTGAGTTCCCATGTACTGCAGGAATCAGAGAGGGAGAGGGAGAGAGTGGCATCTTACCCGTCTGAGGGGCTGCAAATTTCACCACAAAGGGCTCCCGGCTGAAAGTGTCGTTGCCGCAAGGTTCGCAGCCGTCGTCATAATAGTAGCTGTCCACGAGGGAGACCAGGTCCTGCCTGGGCCAAGAGAAGAACCGGCGGCCAGAGGTGATGCACTGCTGCCCTTAGAGGGTCTCTCTGGGTCCCTGCTGCCCCCAAAGACTGGCTAAGCAGGCGCTGGGAGGATGGACGGACGGACAAAGGCAGGGGGAGGCCAGAACTGGTGAATGGTGGATCGAGCAGTTTTGGGGGGAGGCTGTAGGCGGGAGGATTTGGCAAGGGAGAGCCAAAGTGGCCGAAGGCCTGAGGAACAAGAGGGGCCGTGCCCCGCTTCAGAAGGGTGGAGAGGGGATGCACGAGGGAGATTTGGAGGAGGTGAGAGAAAGTTTGGGAGACCGCTTATTTTATTGAGAAGCATCGGTTAATGACCTCCTTTGTAAATGAAATACTTTGCAATTGGTCTCCCGCTGATAGAATAGACGAGAAACAACTCCATCTGATCAGATTCCATTATCCTGCCGAAATTGCGCTTTACCTGCCTCGTGTGATAAAGGAGCAGCATCTAGCCGGGAATCAGGGTCCAAAAACATCTGGTTTCACGGAATTTCACATAAAGACCAGAAAAGTCAATTTTGGGGGATTACAACTCTGCCGTGTGGGCTGGGAAATTCCGGGAGTTGTTGCCTCAAAAAAAAGGGGAGTAAATTTCTCAAACTCTGGCCAGCCAGAAGTGGCTGCTTTTGTTTGTGATAACAAATAGTGCGGGATTTGCATAATTTGCATAATCTCTTGAGTTCTTTGGCTTCTTTTGCTGCTGCGGAACCCGGGTGCTGCAGAGGACTCAACCCCTACGGTCACGGAAAGGCCCAGGTGAGCCCTCCAGGTCAGAGACCGTCTCCTGGGCTGTTGTGCAGCTCCGCTTCCCCTGCGCCGGGTCTCCTCCGGGGCTTGGCCTCGCGCCCTCACCTGTACACAAAGAGATACTGCTCCTTGTAGCTGCTTCGCCCCAAAGGTTCGCTGACCACGTAGCTGAAGGGATGTGGCGATGCCCTGGGAGGGAAAGGTCGCTGCATGAGAGGGGCTGGGAAAAAAGTCCTTCATATTCCTCCCTCTCCAAAGCCTGGGAAAGTTGCTTTTGGACTATGATGCCCAGAATCGTCCAGCCAGACTAGGGGATTCTGGAAGTCATAGTCCAAATCTGCCCCCAAACTGCGCTTTTGACAAATCAAGGAGCAGGTAGGTGACAAACAATAGAGCAATTAAAGAAGCAGGAGCTTTTATTAAGTCAAAGATTTTGAGATTTGAAGTTCAAAAAGATCAGTTTTCCAAGCCGTGCTTTTGACAAACCAAGGAGGAGTTATTATCCAGAATATCAGTTTTCCAAGCTGTACATTTTGGAAAGCAAGCAGCAAAGACAAATGAAGTAATCTGTTTACTGTTACCCTTTGATAAGGACAAAACTCCTTCCAAGCAGTTTTGGATTTCATCCTTTTCCAGCAGGAATATATCTACACTACACTTATAGTACTTTGATCCCACTTCAACTGCCATGGCTCAATCCTATGGAATTTGTAGTTCGGGGAGAGGGAATTCTGGGGAATTTGTGCATTCGATTTCTCTGGCAAAGGATTTTAACTTCTTGTCTCCAAACTACAAATCCTAGGATTCCATAGGATGGAATTATGATACTCAAATAAGAAGAAACGCACTGGTTGAGGTGATTCATAAATTTCTTAACGGCACTCAGGTCAGAATCTCGGACTTCCTGGATCAAGGTGATATCATAATCGGACACAATCTGAGGAGACACAAAATGGCATCAACTTCAAGTCCCAGAGTTAAGACCCTCGAAATCCAATTTCCTGGGACAGAAAAAAGGAGAGCGGCGTGGTGTAGTGGTTTGGGCGTGTGAGCAGAGCTCTGGGAGACCAGGATTGGAACCCCTGCTCAGCCGTGGGAAACCCACTGGCTGACCCTGGACAAGTCACACTTTCTCAGCCTTGGAGGAAAGCAAGAGTGGTGGCAACAACAACAACAACAAAGCATGATAAACAATTTAGCAAGGTAGAACACTTGAGATTAGTTTGGAGTTTAAACTCATGCAGAAATTCCAACTTCAAGTCAATCATTTTAGCTTTTAAAATGAATTGAACAAAATCAACCCTTTTAATTCAAAAATTCCCACCACATGATTGACAATTTCATTGGTTTTAATGCCTTCCTTCCTGGCACAGGTGAGGCCCGGCTGACTCACGCTGACAATGAGGTCCGTGATGGTCTCGTTGGAGAGTTTGCTGTCCCCGAACGTCTGGATGTTGAAAGCGCTGATTCTCAAGGCGACAGCAGCTGGGAGAA